>LTAT01000016.1:13265056-13283700 GCA_003286495.1 Chlorodrepanis virens | reverse complement strand
AAACAAACAAACAAAACCAACCACAAGAACAAAAAAAAAAACAAAAAACGCTCTAAAGCACTTCAGTAAGAAATGAGATTGCTCTTTCTTGCATGGTGCCTAACAGTAAGCAGCCTATATAACATTGCAGCAGCGACGAGAGAAGAGAAACTAAATTCAGATTGAGATTCAGCAGCAAGGTTTGTTTTCCTCATTTCCCTTTCATTTCTGTAGCTTGCACTCAACACAAAACTTTGGAATTAGGACCATCTCAAAACTAGCAGAAAACAATGCAAAATTACTTTATTGAAGAAAGCAATTTCACAGTGTTGGTTTTTTTCTCATTATTTCTTTTAAAACAGTACCTTTGGAAACACTCTCAGAGATGTGGCTTATCTAGGAATAAAAGAAGAAATCAAAGGACAGACTTTAGCCGAGATGCCCAAAGCATAGCTGTAGAAGAGAGTTGGAACATCTGTGTGACAGCAGTAACTTCACTGATGCTGGAATGTACTCAGAGCAATCTGACGTGGAAGTGGCAGCAGATTTAGGAAAGAACAGCAACAATTTAGTTTACAATGAGCTAGTCTCACTGCCATCCTCTAATCTCTTGCCATTAACATGCCTCCTCTCTGTTCCTGGTAAAATCTAGCCCTGTATATCATTTGCTACTATCACAGCCCAAAATCAGATTAAGCAATCCACATTACCATGTAAAAGGTGCATTAATAATTCTTACTCACAAAGAACGTGTGTCTTTTCTGCACACAACACAGTCCAGGTAACACCTCTAGGTCACAACTCAAACCAGCTGAATTCTTGCTGCTCTTGCCCATTACCAACAGAACCAGAGCTGTATTTGCCTGTCCCTCAGAATACTATTACTGTTGCCTACCCTCCTTCCTCGTGAGTTGCAAATCTAGTAACAACCTCACACATCACAGAAAACCACATCTAAAGCACACAAACCCTCTACATAGGGTTCTATATAGAAGAAAACATTAAATTGAACCTCATTTTTTTTTCCCTCGTTTAGTTAAATACAATACTTAACAGCTACCTTTTGGGTACAAAGCCCTTGCCAGCAACCTTTCAAATTTAAGTGCCATGGTCTGCAGAACCGTTCCCAACAAGCACACCCATGAAGAAGAAACCCCCTGGAGAAGCACTAAGTACTCGTGCAACACAGTGTTGCTTATCTTCCCTTCAATTTTATCCTCTTAAGTTGTGCTGTTTGAAGCAAAATCAATTCAAGTCGCTTTGGTTACTCTCCCTTTCAAAGTCTGAGCCATTACCTGGAGCACTGCAGCACTGACTTAGCTGCACTCAGATCTATTTCAGGTCTCAGTGAATAATTCTGTGCTGTTCATATTGCATTATGCTCAGCAGTGTTGTATTTACCAGTTAGTTATTTAGGCACTGGCAAGTTGATGTTGTCCATGACAAAACTGGAAGAAATCAACTGCATTCTTGTCTACCAAAGGACATAGGTAAAGAATCCATTATATCTCTTTCAGCATTTAAAATCTATCCTCTATTGGTAAAGAAGAAACAGATTTGATAATGAAGGATCAGTTGTGGTTTTCCACAAGAATGCACTTTCCATACAGAAACCAGGGATTTCTCCCTCAAAAATCTTTTTTATTAATAAACAATGGAAAAAATATTTTTTGGTTGAGAAATTGACTAAAATTTCGATAAGAAATCAGTACTGGAAATGTAGATAGTGAAAAGCCATGCTGCAGCACATCCATGGATATAATGGTTCTCATGTAAGCCAGTTTGGATTTGTGTACTTCAGTACTTTGTGTGGGTTTGGACATGATGGAAACATCCCATGTGGGGAACTTTTGATTCTCAATAACCATGTTCTCTGTGAGAAGAAAAACCTTCATTACAAAAAACACCAAAAAAAATCATGATGAGGAAAAAGGGAGTCTGTCATAACCAAGTGGCCCAAGTCACTTGTTCTCTCCTAGGACAACATCGGCTTGAGCCAGCACCAAGTGCTCTCACCTGCACAGCACTGGAGGCCTGGGGAGCTCTGTCCTCACCTGGCCTCAGCAGCACCATCCCTCTCCAACATATTGCTTGCAGCAGTTTTGTTAAAGCTGTCTGGAGGAGCTCAGTATAGAACAGCCATCCTTAGTATTCAGCCTTTTCAAGCAAAGCAGTGCCCTTCATGTAACAGCTTTTCCCCTGGGAATATCTCTAAGGAAAATTCAGGTAAGGAAACTGACAAGTGAAAACCTTGTTAAAAATTTAAATTCCCTAACAAATGTTCATATTTGTATGCCTATTTTTTTGGGCTTTAAAAATATAAGCTGCATTTAGAAGCAGCTTAGATATAAACCAGCTGAAGTAAAAAGGTATTATTGAAAGAATAATGAATAAACTTTTAGAAATATCTGAGATCCAATTTTTTCTGTAACTATCCTGCATCCTCAGGCAATGAGACAGAAATTCCCTCTAAGACAGGGGTCCTGTGGATGAAGGTCAAAATTAAAGCATTCCAACAATGTGCCAGCTACTTCCACTGCAGAGGGGAGTAAATAGTTACCTGAAACCTTATTCTTGCCTATTTTCACCCACCTGTCAACAAATGAAGCAAATTTCATATGCAGATCCTGGTCTTTTCCAATAGCTTTCAGGAACTCTAAAGTTCTTTTTTGAATGTCAGCATTATTTTTGGCTAAGTGACCCAGGGCAGGAAAGGATAAGGATTTGTTGGGGGCAGATGATATTCACTGGGGCAGAAGGCACAATCTGGCCATGATGGTATTTAGATTGTTCAGGTGCTTTAAAGACACCTCAAACATTCCACGTGCTTCAGCAGCTCACAAGGAGCCCCAGCAGAGTGGTCAGCAAGACAGGAACCCATAAATCAGCCTGTGGCCACAATATGGGACCGGTGGTTACAAGCCCATTAAGGGAATTCAGAGCGGAGATGGTGAGAAGCCAACTCATTAAAGTGACAAACAGCACCCAGATGCAGGAGCATCTGCTCACAGAGCCAGACACCTGCCCTTGCAGGCACTCACTGCTCTCACCCACAGGCTGGGAGAGGACAGCTGTGCTGGCACCTTGGGACAGGGACAGATGATGGCCCAGGCAGCACAAGCATGAGCCCAGCTCAGCCTGGTGGCACCTGCACCCTCCAGTGCAGGGCAGGTCCTGTCTCCTACAGTAACAAAGGTGACAATTACCTTTATGATGACAAAAAAAGGCAACAAAACTAAACTCCCCTTTCTTAATTTCCACAATCATTTGATCAGCTATTAATTTAGTGGGGCCTCAACTTTAACTAGATTACAGCAGAGGAAAAATCCTTACTGATAATAAATGTGAAATTCAGGAATATAGAGCAGAGCCATGTGCAAGCAGCAAAGCTGAAAAATAGTCTTTGGGTGGGCTCAAGCAGAAAGCCAGATAAAATACAGTGTCCAAGAATATTAAAGAAAGATACAGGCCAGAGATCCTGCCCCAGAGCTCTTCCAGGGGGCTTGGGAATTGCTGACAGGGAAGATACTGCTTTACAGACAAATGGTGAGGTGTGGAGGCTCAGCAAAAGATGTTCATTTAAAGATAGATGAAAAAACTAGACTGCAGATGTTGGAACACCCATTCTTTAAGGGAGAGCATGATTTAACTAGATGTGCAAGCCCTGATTTCAGGATCCACTGAAGGCTAGGAATAACACATGGGTAATGATAACATTAAATTAATGGAGTGCTTTCTTCAGACTCCTTTGACTATTCACGAAGCTGAGGCTCATTGCTTTGCTGTCCAAACTACATGTCCTAAATAAGGCAAACACCTCAGGCAATACATTATTTTTTGCTCCAGCTAGATGTTTTAGCAAGTAATTTTGAAGAGATTTGCTTAAAAATTATGGTATTACAAGCAAAAAACCACAGGAGAGTATGAAACCAGCTGCAGTTACTTCAGTAGCATAACAACTACTTGAGTTATTCACAAGAATTCATTCCAAACTGGAATGAAGTTTTCAACCCAAGTATTTTCAAGAATTTAACTCAGGCTCCAAAGAGCAGAAGTTCATTTTGGAACGGGACATTACAGTAACAGGCACAAAAGAGAGGCCTCTTTAGGTTACAAGGACAAGTCTTAATGATAAACTAAGGGTCTCCGAGCTCACTGCCAAAGCACATAATCAATTTAAGGACCCAAACAGCAATTAATGTAAAGCTTGTATTACTAATGACATGACCCAGCTGGGCCAGTTACCCTAAACACAGTAAGTCAAAGGTATTATTTATCAGATTACCTATGCAGATATCATCAAAGAACACACTGATGTGGAGGCACTGTGGTCCCTGCAGTGATGAGGCCAGCGGCAGCACTGAATAAGCACTGCCTCTGTTTGTCCCCCCATGTTTCCCCTCCAGAGCTTCATTCTTGCAACCAACCTGCATTAAGGGACAGCTTTCAGGGCAGAGTTGAGCTCTAAGTTCCCAAATCTGTTCAAAACCAATACTTAAAATGGAATTATCATATTTTTAAATGGAACCAAGCTGTGCTTTCTCCCTCCCCTCCTTTCATAAATGTCAAAACAAACCCAGTTGGTTTACTCACTCACAAAGAGAACCTTTCACCATGAAAAACATTGCATAGCTATGGTTCAAGGGTAGGTCATCATCCATATATTTGTGAGATCCAGAGACAAAAGGCTTCATAAGTCTTTTGTTACCTTAGCCAAAAAGCTTCACATGCAAGAAATTAAACTCTCTGATTGCATTTCCCTGAAATTAGCAATGACAGCTGCCCATGAATCACAGAAAGCAGAAAAACACAAAGCTAATCTGCAAATACAATTACAACATTTCTGATATTTAAACGTGATGCTTAAGCTATAATGAACTAATGAACCAAATTAATTTCAGATTGCCAGGTATAACAGAGCCACTCAATTTATTTCTAATTGCTCTATCAAAGTTTTTTGCTCTGAAATAAACATCAAGGTGCATCATCCAGGCCTGAGCACTTGGTAGGTCTGCATTTCTCAGACACCTCAAAAAAGCATTCCTCATGAACACTTCTCTATAAACCACAGTGCTTCATAAACAGTCAGAGAATTAAGTCACATGTCAATTACTGTAGTTCTTCAAAATGCTAGTTTGATGATGGACTAATAAACTTAATAATTTCTAAAATCTAATTACTTTGAAAACATAGTACCTGGGATACATGCAACAGCACAAACTTTTTGTCCCTGTAGCAAACTCTCAAAAAAATCCCATTCAACCTATAATCTCATTTTCCAGAATAAATCTGTCCATTGGGCTCATGGTAAAAACTAAGCCTAAAATAATATTACAAATGGCTCCACCGAGCTTGCAGCAAATTATGAGTTTTATAGATGGAAGGAGAAAGGAGGCTTTATGGTAACATTAAAATGACTGGTGCAAAACACCATAAAGCTTCCTGCTGCTTGATATAGAAAGAATCCATATTTAAGAGGCAAAAAAAGGTGTGTGAAAATCAGTACAAAACAATGGAAATGGTTTCTCTAAGTAGTTGGACATATTTAGATGTGCATTCTTAAATCTGTCACTGTTGCCATCTTATCTCAGGGGTTCCATACTGTTGGCTCCTTATCACAAATATTTCATACCTTCTTGGTGTTTCTCGTGGGCAGCCCCTCAGAGCACTGACTTTCTTCTTCACACAGCAGCCAACTGACTCCAGTTCCCTCCTTACCCAGCCACCCCACTCTTATAGCACTCTTCTTCTCATTGCTTACAGCTGTGGCCTGTTAAAGTCAGGCCTGTTCCTGATCATTGATAATTGGCCCAGCTGCAACTCCTTAGGGGTGAGATTACTTTCTACACTATCTTTATTTTCTTAATTCTATCCCCCTACACGTTACAGGCTAATAAAAACCAAAAAACCTCCAAATTCTTTCCTAGCTTTGTTCTTAGACACACAAGACAAGCAGTATGAGAAATGCAGCACCTCTTGTACAGTTTGAGGCTCTAATGCAGAGCTCCAGCTTCAAACTTGGAAGGAAAGTGTTATGGTTTGCCCAAAACATCTTTCATAAGCAAAACTGGACATGCTTTCATGGTCAAATGGTGCCTATTCCTTAAATACCCTTTAAACCATAATTGATCACTGCCTAGAGAATGGTTGATTAGTCTTTGGGAATGGAAATTTTATACTGGTGCTTTGAAAGAAGTCTTCTCCTTAAAACCACAGATTTTTAAAACCAGACTCCACAGAGAATTCTAGTCCTGCAGCAGTTTACTGGCAACCTAAGCAAGCTCGGTCCAATTACACAATTTTGAAGGTGACTATTTGGTATTTCTCTTCTTTAAATTGCTTTCTAACATGTCAACAATTTTGCAGAAATCTGATCAGCAGACCTGCAAAGGAAATATCCTCCCTCCCTAACAAAGATTTATGATGTTGAGTTCTCATATTTCAATACATGACAAAAAATAATCTTATTAAACAAAGATTTTAATCTTTTTTCTTATTGTGATGAATCATCAATATCATGCTTTATCAATCACACAACAGAGTTGATGAGAGCTTTTGTGCTGTACCCAAGTTTTAACCCTAATAAATAGCTATTAATATCTCCTGTAAAAAATGACCATATGAAGAGGGGCCCTTCCAATTTTGCATCCTGATGAAAAATAAATGCCTTGCAACTAAGAGCTGCTCAGTGCTAATTCAACCATTGCTAGCTCCATGGCAATAATCTCATCCTTCAAACACTGGCAGTGATTACTGCCTGACAAATGTTATGCTTGCTAGTGGGCTTGTCTGGGGACATCATGCATCTTTTTGCAAATCGCCACTTAAACAAGAACAAAAAAGGAAAACAGAAAATTAACTAACTTTTGGACAAAAGTATAACAATTCAGGCCACTTCAAAGATTCATCTTATCCACATTGCATGACCATCCGTACTGTGCATGCAGAAACCAGCATGTGACAAGTACTGAACAATCAGATTTGACTTTTAATAAACATTTTTAAAATATTTATAAATATTAATTTATATTTTAATATTGTTATGAATTTTATATTTTTAATTTATAAATATTTTTAAGCCTAGGTTCCAGTTTCACATTTTACATTTACAGTTCATTCATTGCTCCTCTTGTACCAGATTTTGTACAGTTCCTTCACTTTTAAAACAGAACAGTATTGACAAAGTTATTCAAACAATATCTATCTTGTTTAACAACTAACCAATTGACTGAAATGACAGGCTCCTATTTCTCCTTTATCAGTAGTTAGAGGTAAGACAGGCTTAAGGAATACAGCTGCAGAGCAGCAAACATTAAACCTTGTGCAGAGCAATGAATTAACAAAATGTGCTTTGATGTTACTTATCACAGAGCTACAGCACATTGACTCAAAAAGTGGGAAAATATCCTGGCACTTAAGCAAGTGTAGTCAAACTCATTGATTTCCAATCTCTGTGACAGAATAAAGGCAGAGTATGACACAAAAATAAGTCCACATTTTCAGAAAGAAGCTGCACAACAATTCCATGTTCTTAGCAACATGCATCCACTGGGTTAAGATTGTGGTAGAAGATAGAAGGAAAAAGTGACTGGATGGTCAATTTGGCTCTTGCAATACTCAGGGCTGAAATGCTGCACAAAATTGGCTTCTGTCTAACTGCAAGATAGTGTCATATAGAGCACTGCCTAGAGATTGCATCAATGTCTGCTTCTGGCTCTTTGCTACAGACATTTTTATTGTTCTACTAAGAATAAAAATTACATGAAGAGGTTTTGTTTGGTTGGGGTTTTTTTCCATTTTTTTTTCTTCTAATTCTATTTTATTTTTAAAAACTTTTTCCTTTTTGTTGAACAAATATTAACAGAGAACTACTTGCACCTTCTTTTTGAGGAAAGACCAGCTTGGCAGATCATGCCACTTAGAGAAAGTGAACTCAAACTTGACTTAAGCAGCTCTCTACAGCAGAGTCCTACAGTTGGTCCTAATAATCTGAAGTTCCAGATCTCATGGGGTTTTAGTAACAAGAAATTCCTATCAAAAGTGTGTGTGTTTGCATGAGGGCAGAAATCCATGGCAGTGCAATGTTGCCTTTGTGCTTGCTTTGATTTCTGACTGATTGTTAATTATGAGACAGTTGTATCAGCCTTACATCCCATTGGTTTGGATGTTTCAAGTTGCAGCAGTGCAGCTACTAACTCTTGTTGTCTGGGAAATTATTATAGATAATAAAACACGTCAGGAAAAGTAAAGATTCATTCTTTACTGCTACATTCTTCTGTCAACACCATGTCTCTTGAAAGGGAGCCCTCTGCTCTTTGGGATGCATCTCACATTTTGTCAAGGTAACTCCTGGGGATTAAAAAATACTTTTATCAGGACAGAAGCAGTGGACATAGATAATCTTACAATAACTGAATTTATTGGGCAAAAAGTGGCTTTTCCACAGAAATCGCCTACAAAAGTGGAAATAAAATTAGATATCTGTATTAAGAGAGAAGACTAGAGTTGTATTTAGTGTAATTAGCATCACAGCCCCTTCCAAGCATTTAAATGATCACAAGCCAAGCACAAAAGCAATAAACAAACCACCAAGTTGAGCCATTTGTTCAACTTTCCACAAGATCTCAAGCACTAAAGACATTTTGCTTTCAAAGACTCTTGCTATCAAACCCAGCAGTATTTACATGCAGTAAATGGATAAGAAATCATACACCAATTTAATGTGTTGGGTTTTTTTTTAACCAAAACAACACAACAGTTAAGATTCAAGGAAAGAATTTCTTGAAAAGTGTATTTTACCATCTCTTTGTTTGAGGCTCTGCATTCATACCTTAGCTAACACCCAAAGCAAGAAAATGATACTTGCTCAGTCACAAAGAAATCTGTTGCCATGGGAAACCTAAAGATATCAACTCAGGAACTGATAGCAGGAGTAAATGAAAACCCACTTCTCAGACATACAAAGAAAGTACAAATCAGCACACAGGGCTATGCAGCAATTGTGATTTAATCCTAATTTAGGCAAAGGCATCTGACTTCTGAAGATGGAAGCTCTATCTGCAGTGGACACTTTCTGTTTTAACTTAAAATCCTTCAGAGACCCCCCCCCATTCTGCCAATCTAAGTGACATAAACAGACCTGTATGCTCACCCCAGAGTACATTTTCCCATGAAATGCTTTTCCCACAGATCCCAGCGGGCTCAGCAAAACAGAAAGGAAAATAATCATTGAGAACAAACTCATCCCAGTACAGAATATGATATTAAACTCCTTTTTAAGATCTAACACAAGTTACCTTCCAGAAAGCCTAGTTTTCCCTCAGAGAGAATTCAAGTATGAACTCCTAAGCACTCATCAATTGGTATCAGCTCATTTCAAGTGATTCATAACTCACTTCAAAAATTTGTCATAGGCGTCAACTTGAGCAAATCTCATTTCGACAAAATTTTGCTGACAAAGCACCAAAGTTAAAAAATTTTAAACTTGCTAATGACAAAGGAGATGAAATGCACTCATGTCAGTGTAATAGCTTCATAATATACTCAATATCCAGAGGATTAAAACTTTGTTATTAATCAATAATCCATCAGCCATGGTATTGCATTGGTATTTAAATTTCTACTAAAATTTCTGAGAAGAAAATCTTAGGATGCTCTGTTCAGCTTTGAAAAAAAAAAAATTACTGCATTGATTAATGAAAAAAAAAGGCAGCAGCAAAGTGCTTTGCTTCAGTCTGAGTTCAGACTTTAAGGTATCCCAGAAAACACAATCTCGATGGATAAATGCATCAAGAATGTTTCTGGTAAGAACAAGATCGTTATTCAGAGCTGCAATTCAGATGAGTCAAATACTCTGTGCTTGTTTCAGATCAGTGTGCATTTCTTTAGCACTATACTTCATCTTCCTCACAGAAATTGTGCCTCAGGCTCTCATACAGTCTTTGCCAAATTAAAAAAAAAAAAAGTATGATACCTCCTGAAATTAAATTCCAATTTTGTGCTATGATTTTCCATGTTCTTGACTTATTGTCACTGGCACCTAAAGGTAGAGGCTCATGAGCATTTTCTTGTCATTGGCTGCTGCTCAGACCAGCTAGTGGCTCACCAAATTCTCAGCTGAGATTTTGTTTACTTGTTTAGTTCACAGTTTCAAGGGTCCATAGCATGCACATAAATTCTTTGATGTGTCACTCCATAGAGGTTGCTCATGAGAAACTTCAGACGCGAAATATTTATCTTAACACTATTAGTAATTAGACAGTAATTTAGACTCATTATTGTGGCAGTCCTCCAATATTATTCTTGAGCTCAAAGAGAAAACATAAGCACTCTGCTGTGACACCCAGCCACTCCTGTTTAATGGCCAGAGAACAAATCTGTACGTTCCCTATTCACCTACAGGCTCCGTGGCATGTTTAGACCAACAGCCCCAGCTGTTAGTGAGATGGCAAAAAAATGTTAAGATCAGGTAGAACTTGCTTTTTCAGGAAAACTGTACCCTGCAAGACAGATTTTCACAGGAACAAATTTACAGTCTGGACCACTTTGATTTGTACTTGTTTGCAGAAGTCACCAAGTGTTACATTCTCCCTAAACAGAATCACTCCCCTGGGAGGAGCAGAGTCACTGTAGCACAGGCACTGAAGTTGCCTCATCTTGGAATAAATAAAGAACATGCATTGAGGGGTTGCCCCAAGCAAAAGTGACAGCAAGCATGCAGAAGCTGAAATCTTTGAGCATCCTGTCTAATGAACACGTTTTCAGGTCTGCCCTGTAATGGCATGCTGGCTGGCAAATGAAAAGTTTTGCTTGCAGCTTGCATTTCAAAACATGTCCAAATAATCTACTTGACAGGTAATGAAACCTCTTGCAATTACCTTTAGCTTGAAGCACAGTTCTTCAACTATCATTTTCATATTGATTTGTGATGAAGTTAATTCTGTTTTCCTGCGAGCTGGAATCCTCAGCCAAAACCAAAGTCTAATCAAACCAACTGGGACTAAGGCAGTGGTAAAAGAATCCTTAAAATACAGAATAGAATAAAATGACTCCTGGTCTTTGACAGAGTGACTTGGCTCCCTGTGGGGGATAAGGGTTAAATCTCATCACAAACAGCCAGAAGCCCTTGCAGTCCACTAACAAGGGTGGGGGATTACCAGCAGCTCCACATCTGTTATTGACAATGCTGATGAGCCTAATTGGCAACACACAGCTGATCCCCCCGAAGCAGCAGGGGAGAGAAACAAATCAAGAGCACAAAGGTGGGTGAGACAGTCTGAGCAATGCACTGCCCAGAGTGGCTCTGCCTAAGCTGCTTTTGCACCCTGCAGCTCACCAGCCCCTCCAGCAGAGAAGTGTCCAAGGCTGCGGGGCTGCTGCAGGTTCGGCACCGGTGCAATAATGGAGATCTGGCAGACAAAGAACAGATGTACACAAACAATAAACACGACAGCCAGACTTGTCCAGGAAGGCATTTTCTGTAGAACAAACATGCCCTACCTGCCCCCTACAAAATAAACTGCTTAAGAATTGCATTTTTGACTTCTCAGCAAAATCCTGGAGTCTGTGACACCACGTTTCGTATTCATTTTATTATTCCAATATTTGTTTAAACAACTACAAAACCCCCCCGATGTTACACTTAATTTTTGATCTATTTTGAGTATATTTGAACTGTTACACCATGCTCAAAGCAGGATATACTTGTTCAATACCAAAATAGAACCCCCTTCCAGCACGAATTGGCTTTGAACAGGACTTACTCTCTGCAGTTCAATGGCCAAGTTTTTACAGCATTATAGAAGCCATCTCAAGAGTCAGGAGCGAATACAAATCATGTCATCAGGCCTAATATCATAAAATTACATACAACCCAAGTTCCCTGACCTTTGCTCTTTCCTTATCACTTACAAAATACAGGTTGCTGTCCAAGGAATTTTATTAAAAAGGTGTCCCTTTGCAAACACTACTCTACAAAGCTGCATTCCCTTCTTTCAAGCCCCTTTCCCCAGCAAGATCCCAGCTGCCAGGACACGCTGTTCAAGTCCATGAACTACTTTTAATTAAAATATAATTAGACTGCTGATGTCACCAGATGCCAGAAATATGCCAAAAGGAGAGCCAAAGTGTGCAATTAGTGAGCAACTGCAGCTCCAGAGAGAAACAGAGCTTCAGAAACAGCAAAGCCAGGTGGAAGGTGTGAGCCCACCCTGAGGACAGGTCCCTCTTGTACTCTCAGACTGGCTCTGGCCACCAGTGACACCCATGGTGACCTCAGTTTCCTAATTGGTTGTAATGTGTTTGAAAGCCATTGGAAGGACTCTCTGAAGACTTTTGTAGGCTTTTCATTAACTTGTGAGATCAATACTGGCTCTCTGTACTAAGAGAATAAAAGGAACAAATTAGGACAAACTAAACCAGCTTTGAAACATTCTTGGGATTTTCCCAGCCTTGATATGTACCAAGTTATATCTGTTCTGGAACAGGCTCTGACATTTAATTTACTCCCCTTTTGACTAAAGGTAGCCATTAGAAAGAAGAGTCAGGATTTTGGTATCATAACCCACCTTAATATTGACAACTATAAAAATCTACCCAAACACTATTATGGAAAGTTTGCCCAGACATATGTCTCAGCTGAAGTCACAAAGTGTGCAGCAAGAGTACAATGATTCATCTTCCTTCAGCAAAGACATTTTCAAGCAATGATACCATTTTCTGTTGCCATGAAATTTCAAGATGACTGCCTGGCTAGAAATTATGAAAACACCAACATTAGAAAAGGTAGGTGTATTAAATGTGCCTTTCTCCAAGGGTTATCAAGGGCTAACAAGGAAACTATTCAAAAAAGGCTCTATGATAGAACATGCACTCTGGCAGATCCTTCAATTCTTTCCAGTCTTCTTTTTATACACACTTCTCTCATTCAAAAGTTTATTCACAAATTTTGTGAGTTCATAACTAATATTCTTCCAGGTGGCATTTGTCAACACATCTCAGAGTGCTGAGCTGCTGCAAGATCTGTTTTACCATTTGGGATTAGAAATGCCTTATCCCAAACACCTCAAAAATCCTCACATCAAACTTAGAAATTTATTTCATATGTAGCTAAGGTCTTTTCACTTCATGTTGAAATGAGATACTTTTGCAAAACAAACAAAAAATTGTTTCTCCTTGATGTTCAGCTGGTAGCCACAATTAAAAGGGCTTTTGTGCAGTGTTTACTGAAAGGTGTCTGCAACCTTTGGTCCAGCTGCAAGTGTTCCTCAGCTCTCACCTGCAGCTTTGCATGCCTCCAAAGTCCACAAGACCTGTCCAGGTACATTAATAAGATTTCCAAGCAGGACTCATCGCTTCAGCAACCAAACCTCCAATTTTAAACAGGCTTCTCCTCTGAATACAGAAGGCAGCCCTCTCATTCTGTTTACTCTCCCATGTCTTGAACTGAATTCCTTGCCATTTCATGGGCATTACTGTAGATTTGTTTTACATGACCAGGAAACAAATTTTTAAATATGTGTTATGCATTGAATACCACATATATTCAGCAGGAAAGGAAAAACGTTTCTGGAGTACAGTAATTTTACAGACTCTGGTTTCTAATAAATTTTCACAGCTACCTAAACTGAATTAGAAAGTTCCAGCTTATTGTCAAGCTTGTGCACAACATCCCTCAGTGACATGTCAAATCTTTACCAAGGCAGCTGAACTCCTAAAGCTGTCCTCATTGGCAGGAAACTTGTCAGATTAAATTGCCACCTCTTGTCAGGTAAAGATGTATGATCAGATATCCCCCTGCTGCTGATGACACAAACAGTCCTTTCACTTCTGAAGTATTATGAATCTCCAATGTTTCTTACTATGAGCACAGATGTATCTCATGGTGAGAGGAAATATTCCTTGCTGACCACTTTCAGCATGGTTTATTATAAATATAGACATAGGAACACAAAACTCCTAATTTTTTTATTTTGCTGAGTTTTTGCTTTTATCCAGGGTATTTGTTTATCTGTCTAGAGAATCGAAACATAAAAGTATTTTCTTTGTCTCTTGTGTCTTAAGTACTGTTTCCATAGAGTTGTCCAGATGCATATTTGCTATTTCCAAAACCCTGAGCAGGGAAGTTGGACCCTTCCAGCCTTTCCCATTCTGTGATTTCTGTGCATTCCTGCCCTCTCCACAACACCCTAGAAGCACGATTTTGCTAGAAAGTATTTCCTGTTACTTTTGTGGGTCCTTGATTACTCCCAAAATCTGAGGAACAGAATAGAGAGGAGCCAAGCACCCTAAGCTTTTTCGGTATTCACACTGCATTATTACTTTCATCAGCATTTTCCAAATAATTACAATTACAAATCCTTCTGCTGACTTATTAATAACATCATCACACAACGCTGGCACATGGGCTATTCTAAACAACTTCTCTAAACTTGGGAGATAAAATAAAACCAACTAAACCCAAACAAAGTATTTCTGACATACCTGCACAACGAAGTTTTGCTAGACTCCTTTATAAGCTGCATTTAAGCTTAAACAAGCTTAACATTTCCACCTCTCACCCTCCAAGCTCCCTGTTCTTTAGATCTGCAAAATAAGTTTCAAAAGTTTTTGTTTTTTTCTTGAAAGGAGAAAGCAAAAGCTGGGGAAAGAAATAATTCTTTTCCTCAATTTACAGTTTTCCAGAATTGACTGGAAGTTTTAGGCAATGAAACTTGGGGCTTTTTAGGACAGAGACACAATTTTCCAAACTCTAATAGTGCAGCTCAACAGAAAGTGGCACAAAAGTTTGATTCAACAGTTGAAACCAGAAATTTCTAATAGCAGGCAGAAACTTTTCCAAAGTCCTCTGAAGCACTAGTGCTGATTAGTGCTGTATTTCCTCACCTGCTTGCAGGGACACAGATTGCTTACTCTGTTCTCATCACAAACTGAAATGGCTCCAAGCAGTGCCTGGGAGCATAATTAAAAAAAGTTGTGTCCCAGAGAAAGCTGCAGAGAAGCCTGAGCTAACTGAGAAATGCACTCACAGCTTTTCCAGCTGACAGCCAGAGAGGAGCTGCATTGCAAGTTCAACAGACATCAGGCACAAGGAAATGCTGGGAATGTTATGGCATTCTACTAAATTTTGCAAGTTTCCCAAAGACAGATAAATGGGAAGTTCAAACTACCAAAAATCAACACAAAATAGGTAAGAATCTAAAAATGGTAAGAGTAGGTATCAAGCAGTTTTTAGAAATGGCAGAATTGGTGAATAAAATAATTCAAACTTCTTCACTGAAACCTTAAATGATGCTAAAATGTTCAAAAAAGGGATTTTTTTTTTACCCCCTTTTATGTCTTACATAAAATGGACTCTTTCCACTAACCTTTCCTATGAACCTAGACCCCAATTTGGATAATTCCATTATCTTCAAAGAAGAAAGATATATTAGGAAAATGAAGCTATAGACTAATGGTACCTTATTAAAATCCTATTTACATAGAATTAACATAAATACAAGTTGGTAAACCATATGCTATCACATCTGTTCCTCTGTGTATTAATAACAAGACTGTCCCCTATAGGGCTGTCAAATTAATATGCATTAGAATATATTACAAAGTATTTTGATTCTCTTGACAATATAATTTGCAGCTAGATTATTTGTAGGCTTCTAGCTTGGAATTATTGCTGTTGCACTATACATCAGCTGTTTCTTCTAGTGTGATTAAAGTACAACACCTGTCTCTTCTGGTATTTAAGACTTTATGGAATTGTGTCAATTTTCAAATGCTCAGCTCCTTACAAGTCAAGTGTTTTCAGTTTGAATGTGTCAGAAGATTTCAGTCCTTTACCAACTACACCATCATTTAAGAATGTTGTTTTCCAGCTTCCAGGACACTTAATAGATGTGAAACACCAGCAGTGTTTACTAATTAAGCTAGGAAAAAACAATCACATAAAAGAAAAAAAAAAGCTTTAAATGCGAACCTTAATAGATAAAAATTCTCTTTCAGCTACCAAACATTCTATAAATGTATGTTTGCATTTCCAATGAAACTAACAAATGCCTCCCTGCACTGATAAGAGCAGGTGCCTGTATTAATGCCTCAGTGCCTCAAGACTGATGTCATGATGGGTAAAGGACTTGGGATGTGAATTGATAATAGATCCTGCCTTCATAGTCTTGAGGTAATACTGAAAAATATGCCCAAGTTTTCAAAACCTATAGAGGAAATACACTGAATATAGAATCTTACTGGAAGGTTGTTCTTACTGCTCAGGTTTACTTTCACAGTTCTGGAGCCCGACACACTATGTTTGAATTTTCAGGTGCTGCTAACAGAGGGAAATGTCCAATATGGCATTCTCTATCCATGGAACAAGGAGACACATTAATGAAACCAACTTTCCTCCTAGTGCAGTTTTTCCTGCAGTTGTGTTCTGGGCAGCCTGTGCTCAGGAGCCAAGTGACACCAAGGCCAGCCTGCTCTGTTCCAGCACTGTCACAGGAACCCTGCAGCTGCCCAGGAGTCACACAAAGCTGACACACATCATGTGAGTCCAGGTGTTAGGTATGAACTGCACCTCTTCTGGGATCAGAGGAGATTTAGAGTGGGAAAAAGGAAGATAAAACTGAGCAGTCCTCAGCTTGTTCCCTGCTGAGTCTTCTTCTCCAAGATGGAATCCACGTTGCTTTTGTTTTCATGCTGAAACAATCTTCTGCCTGGCACTCCAGTAAAAGATGCAGTGATGCTCTGCAGGAGACAGGGTGGGCTGTGGCATCTCCTGGAATGAAAAACAGCCTTGAGAATAACAGATCATCAGCAATTTTCACTGCTTTTATGTAACAGAGCAGGAATCACAATATTCAAAACAAATCAGTTGTGCAGTAGAGGGATGGAAGCCATGCAGACAGGATTATTGTTGGTTTTATTTTTGGCCTGCAACTACCAAATTTTTCTGCTTTACTGTATACATTGTGGGAGGCTGCATTATGGATCAGATTGCTGCCTAAGGGATTACAGAAATATGTGAGCTTAGACTTCCCACACTCTGTAACATCATGCCTGCAAAATTTCTTTCACTTCTGCATATTCATTAATTGCTTGAGTTGTCCTTAAGTTCTGAAGTGTTTCTTTAATTTCCAGCCTAGACATAAATATAATGATTTTTCCAGCCAAGACAAATAGATTGGATCAAGAGTAATCCTACTGAGCTTTGAGTTCCTAAGCAGTGATCACAAAGGGTCTCTCAGTTATAGAACAGTGACCCTTTTGAATAGTATTCACATATAATTAATATAAGCATGTCTTAATAAACCATATGCTCACTCAGCTGTTCTTTGCTGTATTAATAACAAGGCTGTCCCCTAAGGGACTCCAAAATGAATGTATATTAGACATATGTATCCTAATAACCAGAAGGTATCACAGTTGTACTTGTCTTACTTTAGATAAGTATTTAATACAGCATTATTTTAATGACTTGAAGAAAACATATGTCCCTGTCAGCTCGAAAATGCAGTTTATGAGACTCAAGCTGAATATTGGGATAAAGAACCCTCACAAATGCCATTCCTTCCTGTTTTAGATTAATAACTAATGGGATTGATAATAACATGTATCTAATAATCTAATACATTTTAAAAGAAAAGGGAAAGTGACTAAAAGGCAAAGTGCAACATAAAAAAACCTCTGAAGAGATCATACAATTTCAGGTCTCGTTTGCTGTTGCTCATTACCTTATGACACAGACTATAACAGACTATTGCTCTTCACAGTATTAAAGTGGGCAAGCCCATTTAAATAAAATAATCACCATTATCCCACACAAGAGTTCAGCTTGGAGTGATCTGAAATTTCCAAACACGTTTGTTTTCTTATCTGATTTATCACATACAATTTAATTTATGATATCCTAGCTCCCCCACACTTTTGAAAGCAAAAGTGGCAAAATGAAATTCTAATCAAAATCCTAGAGAGAGGACATCTCCGAGTCAAAAAATAGACAATTATTACCTGGAATAAGGATTCCTGCCTATGTCTCTCACTTCCAAAGGAAAGCCTGATCCCTGATATTTTGTCTTGTCTAGGATGGTTCTCATAGGAAGCTTTGAGAGAAAACAGACTGATCCTGCTGATTTATTAAAATGTGAATGTGTCTTTGTGTGATGGCAAAGAGCACAATGGCATAGGAGGGCCAGGGAGATGCTCAGGGGGCTGGAGCACCTCTCCAAAGGAGACAGGCTGAGAGAGCTGGGGCTGCTCAGCCTGGAAAAGAGAAGGCTCTGGAGACACCTCAGAGCCCCTTCCAGTGCCTGCAGAGGCTCCAAAAGAGCTGGGGAGGGACTTTGGACAAGGGCCTGGAGGGACAGGAGGAGGGGAATGGCTTCCACTGCCAGAGGGCAGGGTTATAGGGAAAATAACCCTGGGAATATTGGGAAAAAGTTCTTTACCACTGGGTGGTTAGTGAGACACTGGCACTGCCAGAGGCACTGCAGGCTGCCCAGAGAAGCTGTGGATTCCCTATCACTAGAAGGGTTCAAGGCCAGGATGGAGCTCTGTGAGTTTTGTTATGGTTGGGTGAATAATTAATGAATAACTTTTTCTTGCATTGTTTCCCATGAATGCCTTTGCTCACCTCCTATGTGCACTTTCATCCTGTGCCACTTTTAAGTACAGAT
>LTAT01000016.1:13216572-13242512 GCA_003286495.1 Chlorodrepanis virens | reverse complement strand
GGCTGCTGCCCCAGATGTCCCAATCCTTAGAACATGGGATGGATGCACAGCTCCCAGGGCTGCTGCCCTAGATGTCCCAATCCTTAGAACACGGGATGGATGCACAGCTCCCAGGGCTGCTGCCCTAGATGTCCCACTCCATAGAACATAGGGAGCTTTGCCAGGGCACAGTGCAGTCTGGGCTCCCTGCATCCACTGCCACCCCCCCTTGCCCTGGGAAGTCAGCTGCTCTACTGCAGCAAAAAGTGACACCAGAGTAATAACCAGGTCACATTATGGTGGTTGGGGGAGTTAAAACTTACAGAAGTAGTTTATAAAACTCCTCACGAGCTCTTTGCTGTGTCATGAAAGAAACGAGGTCTCTCTTCTGGAATCCCAGCAGCACACACTGGGCATGGGGCTGCCAATGAATGAGGGCTATTTGTGTAGTTCTTACAAGCACACAGCAGACCTGCACAGTAATCAAAAGTCAGCCATCCAAACTCGAGCTGAAATGACAGATAGATGGAATATCTGAAAGGACACGTGCATTGTATTCAGGCAAGTCTGCCTAACATCTATTCTGACATGACAAAAGAGAAAGCTGCAGTCCTGCTCCAGAGAGGTTTAGTGAACAGAACCCTGCACATTTGCTTGCAAATTTGAACCTGACCAACTACAGCCCCTCTAGGGGAAATATCTTCTTTCTTTTTCCCTTTTATTGGCTCACTTATCCTCTCTCCTCAGAACCATAACTATACATCCCTTCAGAGGGACTGAATAGCTTATTCTGCAAGCCATGTGTTTTGCAGAAGTTCAGTGCAAATGTTAAGTTCAGTTTTTCTGATCATTAGAATCAAAGGAAATTGCTGATAAAAAGGCCATGATGCTTTTTTGGACACGAGATTATGAGCAACTATAAGAAGCTATTTTTTATTTTGTAACCTGTACCCAAGGCTGATGACTTGCAATAGCATCATGTTATACAGCTGCACGAGTCATGGTCCAAAGCTCAGTTCCACCACAGGTGGATTGACTCTGTGTGACAAGTGAAACTTATCTCCAGAGACTCACAGGATCATAAACCAGCTCTTTTAATTATACCATCAGCTACTGTGAAATTCTCAAAACCGAAGAATTGCCAAAACAATGGAGATTTCACAGTGTCTCTAGACGTATCTTGAGAAAAATCAATTTAAAATTTTTGAATTGCTATTGACACATGACTCAAATTAAAACCACCATGAGCTTATGGCATGGGAAATATTAGTGATATTATTAGAGATTCAAGGATATTCAAGGAATTCAGCTGTTGACAGTACCACAGAAGTTTTCCTTTATAGCCAAGAAATAGAGGAGAGGATAAAGAACTGCATGAGATTACAAATGACAGCTCTGTTATCAAGCCTGGTGAAAAGTTTGTGTTAAATTGTTTGAATAACCCTACCTTAAAATGACCTCAATAACAATTACCACTGCTTAGATAGTGTCACTTATTCTAATGAAATTCATGCTCAATAATTTAAAGGTATACAAATAGATGTATCAAACAGATTTAGATGTCTAAATGTCTCTAGTGATGTGTGCCATTAGCACCCAATACAGACTCATAGAAACGTACCTCAGACAAGCAAACCTACTAGATTCTTAACCTCTGATTTATGACACCTCGTTTTAATTTTAAATTAGAAATTCCTCTTCCTCTTTTTGCTAAGAAGGTTAAGAATGAAGATGAAAAGAAAATGAAGATAGGGCAGTATATATATATATTGAAAAGTCATTTTGCACTTTCAAAAAACGCATGCTGATGACAAATTAAACCGCACTGTGTTTCTCATTATCCCTGTGAAACAGAAACCCTGTTTTGATAATGCACTGTATAAACCATGGTCAATACAGGAATTTTGAAATCTTTTTTTCTTTGCTCCATATTATTTTGAGTGATATATATCTCAGTTTAAACACTCATCTCCTTATGTCTCCTGCATCATTCTGGCAGGATCTTGAGCAAAGCCTTTTACCTGACAGTATTAACAGAAGCAGCAGTGGGCAGGGAGTTTGGGCTTTGGCATGAAGGATGTGCTCAATTGCTGCTGGACAAAGTACTAACAGGAGCCTGACACAGCCCAATAGGCTAAACGTGCCTCTAGTCTCAAAACCATTAATACATCCTCCCTTTTGGATTTTTCTAAATTGCTGTACAATAATGTTGGGCTATCCAAACAATGTTTTAAGAAGCATGCTTTGGAGTTTAAAGCAAATAAACAGTGGTATGTAAGCCATGGAACATTTATTTCAGCTGTGGTTTCGGTTTATAATTTTAGTTTGATTATTTTTTGGTTGATTGGATTACAGGGAGGGAAAATTGCTTTCCTGCCCTTACAACAACACATAAGCACCTGAACAAAGACTTCCCTGTCCTTTGAATTCTTTTGCAAGCACCATCAAGTCCAAGTTTGTGCTCATTCAGAGAATGTGCACCAGTCAGCCCCTGAACACGCAGCAGTGGGACAGCTGGAGGGGGCTTTTGGAACCAGCATGAAGAATGGCTGCAGTCAGAGGAGATGCAAGAGGCTCTGGCTTGCTCTGGGCAGCTGGGAGGTGTTCCATGCCAGGTGCTACACCCAGGGCCAGGCAGTACAGTCATTTGTACCTACAGGAGTCTGGCAGATTTTGTCTGGGTGAACTACATTTTCTAAAATCAAAGCAACTGAGAGAAGCGGAAAGAAGAATATGTAATATAAGGTTGAAATAAGCCTCAGATGTGAGAGGGAAATGTTTGGGGTATTTTTTGGATAAAAATATTACTGCACACAATATAGAGCTTCCTTGATTCAAATGTGTGTTATCTACAGTACCTAATTAGGTGGTGTAGCAGATTTACTTGTTTATTTACACCTCCAGCCATATTAAAAAACCTTTTCCCCTGGAACACCTTACAGTATTGCCTGAGCAGCCAGTTGGGAGTTTCCTATGAACTGATGTTCCTGAAAGCCTGAGGTTCTAATGTCCTGCTTCTCAACTGTGCAGAACCCAGGGATAAGACTGTGAGTGCTCAGAATTATTTTAATGCAGATGCCAGCTAAATTTAAAGCGGGATCTTGCTCTCTGCAGTGCTTCTTCTTCACCTGAGATGACTGCACCTGCAGTGCTTGCTGTAGGTGCACTCTCAGGCCTGTGCAGGCAAGTGCACACCTGCAGTGCATTCCAGTCAGTGGCACTGCCCTCCTCCTGGTCCCTGCTGACTGACAGATGAGTGAATGAAAGGATTAATTAATTAATGAGTTTTCCAGAGCAGCAGAGGAGGACAGATCTTAGAACTCCTGGTCCTCCAAATGAGTTCAGGTTATGGTGCTTACGAAGCAGAGATGGGGATGAATTTTTCCAAGACAAATTTAAAGCCCCAGAATTTCAATTCAGCTCTTTTGATACTGAGGCAAGAGTAAAACATCAGCACAGGAAATCTGAGTCTCAGGAATATGTTGCTACATGAGCACAAAATCTGCAGACAGTACTACATCAGGCTAGTCCACTATTCCCTTCAGTCCCATCTCAGTAAATAGTTTGTTACCTGTTGTCTTGTGTGGGGCTGATACCACCCCACCAATGCCCTAAGCCAATTATGCTATTGTGTAGATAAGAGGAAACACTTTCCTGACTCCTTTTGTGGTCGGTGAAGGCTCCAAACCATGAAATTTTATTGCTGTTATTTTAGTAAGAACTGCAAGTATCCTGAAATGATCCAGGCTTTTTAAAATTTCAGTTGCAACTTGTCCCCATGGCATGAGTCCAACAGGCTTTAAATAAAACATACAGAGAAATTTTTCCTCTTAGACTCTTTGTAATTTTCCTGCTATTATTTCTAAGGGTAACTTGTCCTTGTACTCTAAAAAAGGCAGGCTCATCACAAGGGACCCTAATATTAACAGTGAATTTGAAGTGAAGTATTACCCAAGAGAAACATCCTGTTCCCAGATATGACATCTGTTTTGTTTCTACCTGATGCTCAAAGAGGAAGAATCTATTAAGCAGAGCATATATTTAATATTTTCTGTGATATGAGATACAAGGCTTTAGCAAAATGTGTCTTCAAAAGCTGCAACAGAAGACTGGATTTTGAAGCCTAAAGCAAACAAAGTGTTAATTAAACACTTGATAGAAATGGTAATAAAAGGATAAGACAGAAGGAGAGGAAATGCTGTAGTGCCCACTAAAGCATTCTACGTCACACACTCAGTCTGAGGGACTGAAGGGCATGAGAGAAAGGGAAAAACCTCACACCCTACTGAGCTAGGAGTAAAAAGAACAAGCTGCCTATAGCAGACCCTGAGAGCTGGTCTCATATTTAACCTCAGACAGTTTAACAGCCGTGGCTAATGGTCAGAGCAGGGGAGCTGTAACTCAGGGCAGAGCCAGCCAAAGGGGAGGCTGCACAAGGCAATTAGCCAGCCCTGCAATTCAGCTGGGCTCTAACAGCAACCAGCACAATTGGTGTGGCTCACTATCATCCTAACGCTGCAATTTGTGCTTTAACTTTTGTAACTGTACTCCATTATGTAAATTTGGGTTGTAACTAACTGCATTTGATCATTGGAGCTTGTCCACTGAGCTCATGTGAACACCAGGAGGAACCCAAAGCTCCTCGAAAGAGGCAGACTGGGTCACTGTCCAGCACCTGGACTCCTCAGAACCCAGGCAGGTGACAAGGTTCACCTGGGTGGGAATGAATTCCTCACTTAATGTGAACACACTAACAAAAAATTCCCTAACATAAATTTACCTGAAAAAAGAGAACTAGCAACAGATATTTAGGATTTTTTAGTGACATGCTTAGAGCTATAAAATTGCTAATAATTCTGAGGAAGAGCTTGAACAAAACCAGCTCTAGACTGAGCATGTTGCTACAGTCTTGTGTGGGAGATTTTCCTTGGGGAAGACTTACTTATTTATTGAGTTCTCTGGGAGTAAGACTTGAGCTTTCATTTTTTTGATAATAAACAATTTGCTCAGTTTGCAAAGTACTCTACAAACCACTTCAGCCTGTTCCTACACTGCTGCAGAGCATTCCTAAGAGAACAGAACAACACAATTACTTCTGCCTGCAAAAGAGGAAAAACGAGAGTGCAGAGGTCACAGGGACAAGGGGGCAAAGGTGCCTCTGAGACAGTTATTGTTTCAAGCAGCAAAGTCAGCAAGTGCTTGATTTCTGTTTCCAGGAGGGCCTCAATGTCAGCTGCTCAGCTCAAGCAAGCGTAAGAGGAACAATCAGTAAAGGGCTTGTACCTGGAATTTCTGCAGAATCAACAAGCTCACAAGCTGAGCTCTGAGCAGCGTTCGTGTTGCAGCAAATCTCCCATGGCAAATCACTCTGATAGCACCAGCATTTCCTTTCCCATTGATTCAGCTGCCTCGTGTTTCAGCACCTCTTTCTGTTACCAGGGCTAGAAATTAAAATTAAGGAAAGGAACATCTTTTTTCACACCTTGATTTTAGGGCAAAGGAAGTGGGTAACCCCAAAAGGGAAATGCTGTGATTTGTCCTTTTGGAGAGAGATTCCCCCGTGGCAATCCCAGTGTAACTTTTCACACTGTGAATAACAGATTGACTTTCACCGTTTGTTTGAGGTGGGATAGAACGTTCTTACCAACTCCAACTTGAGTTCACTCATTTGCACAGCTGAAGAGATTTCCATCAAGGTGGGTAAAAAGGAAAAGAGAAATCAAGAGAATAATCTTTGCCACCACAGCACTGTGCCTGGCAAACTCACACAGGATTTTGTCCCCAGTTCACCCTTCTCCTTCTTTGACACCAAGAAAAAAAGCAGGAATATGAAATTCAAACATTTTTCTTCTCTCAGATACATAATCTAAATAATTAAGGTACCTAAAGCACTTGATTCCATTGTAAAATGGATCCCATGGTAGTTTCAATAGAGACCTCATGCATCATGATTACTGGAGGAGGTACATCGATGCATTATTCATGGCCACAAAGCGCACACACCATCTTACTCTCAAATGACCCTCATTATTTGGGACATTCCTCATTTCAGATTCACATTTATCTCTATCCCACACTGAGGTTACCATCTGGTCAATTTTTCTTCACTGACTCAGCCTGTTACTTTTATGTAAAAGTCATTTAAAGCCAAGCTCCACCTAATTCTTTCCAATAACCTCAATAAATAAAAATAAATATACTGTCTGTGATTATCAAGGAAAGGAACTCAGCAGGCATTTAAAGTTCCTACAGTAGTGTTAGAATGAAGCCCAGATTACTACAAACAGTATTTGTTTCTCTAATAAATCTTCACATTAACTTTTAATGCTCATAACAAACTGAGTAAATATGAGATCCAGTGACAAGACATAAGAAAATATAGATATATCTACTTATGCAAACTTTAACCTACACAGAGGTGATGAAATAATTAACTAAGAAAATTATAAAGAGCAAATGACATAAAACTAAGCAGATCCAGTTATTTGAGAGAGCAGAGGAGAACAGACGATAAAATATTTATAACTGAAATCCACTGTCAGCAGCCACATGTAGAGAATTACACACAAGGGAGGATCACACTAGAGATTTCTTTTTACTGCTCCAGATAAAAGTCTCAGCTTCTCAGCTTATTTTGTCTTTTCTACTCATTTTTTCTCTCACTGCATCCACAGCAGCAGAACTGGGCCAACACTATCAGTTATTATTCACTTGACTGGAGGAAGTTATTTGTTCATACAGCATTTCTGCCCCTTTTTGTTAATTTTCAGTAACTTTATAGTTATCTCCTAGAAAGGACCAGCAACCCAGGATCATGGAAGAAACAAACATTGCTGGTGAAGATGCACGGCTCAGTAAAAGCCTTCCTCTCCTTTACAAGAGCTCCTGCTCCTGAGAGCACCCTCACCAGACCATGGTGTGTGTGCTCAGCACCAGGACAACAGAGGGCTATTTCTGCACCTGACTTGCAAGTTTCAGCATACTTGGATCTTGTTTAAAGTGAGACAGAAAGTTGAGTGAATGGCTGAGTCCCACAACATATTTTATAAGGTGTGAGAAGGATTTAATTAATTTACTCAGGGGGCTGTGGTTGGAAGCGTTAGGATTTTTGTGACACACAGAGGCACAGTGTCAGCTTTCAGGATTTTTCTCCTTCACTGAAGATAAAGAATTGCTTTCTCATTAAAAAATACAATGCGAGCATTTGCTTTTCTTAAAATGTTCACACAATGTACCAGAGAGGAAATATTTTAATCCCAGCTTTAAAAGTAGAGGAAAGCTTTGCTTTGTTATGCCTCTATTCCATGGCCTCTGCAGCAAAATCAGCTTCAAGAGAAGGTGTTTGCTCCTTAGGAGTGAGAGTTCTCTGATAGCTTCTCTCATGATCAGTCCTACCTGCCAGGAACTCTGGAAATGTGTGAGGGAGGGGCAGGACTTCAACCTCAACAATCACTGTTTTATTCCACCAAAGGAACAGCCATTTGCCAGATAAAAACCTGAAAAGGGATAAAAAAGAGGACCATCAACACTAACAACTAATACTGAGAACTGAGGCATTATTTAAATCAACAACTTTGAGGTTTTGCTCTTGCTGAACTCAAGAAATTTTCATGAAAGTTAAATATTAAAGGCCAGTTTTCAATGAATTTTAATTAATATTTCTTTAGAAATGTTTCTTTTCAAGGGCTCTGCAAATTATGGCTGGGTTTTTGTACACACTCCATCACTGCCTCCGGCAGCATAATTCATCTTTTATCTCAGCAAAATTATGAATGAGTGTTTTGGTCACCTTGGTCTTGCCTTTGCCCTTCCCATACTCCCCTGTGAGCATCTTCAATGTCCTTCAGCACTTGAAGTTCAAACTCATCTTCTTGTTATAAGGAATATTATTAAGAGCTTTGGCTGGGATTTCTGCTTTAGATTTCTCAGTTCGATTAATAGAAAATGATCACACACACTCTCCCTCTCTGGTGATTTGGTTAATTAAATGGTAGAAGCAGCACAAATAATTCCTACACCAGCCTACTTATTGTTTTTAAAATTATGTGAAAATTAGTCCCTTACTAGATGATTAGGGTTTTAGATCTGCTAATGAACAACAATAGTCTGCCATTGCCATCTTTTAATTTACTTTTAATCACCAGCTAAGTAACAAAGAAATGTCTTTTAAAATAATTAAGACTACATATCAGGTCTCAGTAGGACATCAACAATAAAGGGGTTAACGATGCATCCAGTCATCATGGAAACAATCAAAAAATGTCTTGCTTTGAACAATGTAGAGCAGCTCTCATGCTCTAAATGCATCTGTGCCAGAAAATTCCCACAGCTTTTCAACATTTTTCATCCTGTAGAGATCACACACACACATGCACAGAGAGCCAAAAAAATAATGATGGAAATCACCTATATAACAGGGCAAAGATGTAAATTAAGATATCTGTGAAAGGCAGCCACTTTCCTCTGACTCAACAGAACCCTCTCAGCACCACAGTATGACCTCAGCTGTGACAACAAGGCACAACAAAAGATGCCAAACCAAAAACAGCACTTGGAGGCACAGAATGCTTTGGTTTTTTTTCTCCCATCATCTTCCTGCACTTGTCTTCTTTAGATATTTAAAACTGAAAATTTGAAGAAGTGAAAAATAAGTTCCCAAAGCTCTATTCCAAAGATATTTTCTAAAGTGTCTGTGACACATAAGAACAAACCTGGAGGTGAGAAAGAGTAATAATTTTACTTTGAATCTATTAACTTTTTAGCTACACATTGTAGATGAGCTGTCTTAGGTAGCATGAATTCTAACATCATCATAGTGCAAGGATTTCACATCCCCAGAGCTTCATACCTCCTGGATGTTTCTCACAGGCAGCTCCTCTAAGCACCGACTGTTCGTGTTCCTTACAGCAGTCATCTGATTCCAGATTCCACCAATCCACTCTTTTATACCACTTGTCCTTATTGGCTACAGGTGTGGCCTATTAAGATCAGGCCTGCTTCTAATCTGCAGTAATTGGTCCAGCTGCAACTTGTTGGGGAATAAGATCACCTTCTACACCACCTTCATTTACCCATACTGTATCCCCCTACAGAGCTGCATATGATATTTATATGATATGCTATAAAATTAACCCACCATAACTCTAGGATGGGATCCTCATTGAGGAGAGGCAGGTATTGCTCTTAAAATTACCAAACCATCTGTAGTATTTACAGTCACATTTTACTGAGCAGTACATGCAGCAAAATGGTTACTCAATTCTTGATTTTAATAAAAAGGAATTGTCTAAAAATTTTGCTATTATGAAGCATCCAAGATATGTATTGGCACTCCAGAGAGCTCCTACAACCTAGTGCCAGTGCTGCCTTTTGAAAAGGAGCTTTGCAAGCAGCACAGTTTGGCCCATGGGAGTGCAGTCTGCAGAGCACTGCTAGGAGACTGCTACAGGGCCATCTGTGCTCTGGCTGAAAAGACTTTAGTTAATGTGGAGAAACAAAAAAATCCCAAAACATTAATTGCTCTCTTCACACCTACTATTTTCATTTGGAGAATTGCATGTGAAAAGATATAAAATTGAGAGCTGGCATTGGCCAAAGAGGTGCTTAATCCACCTTTATCTCAGCTGGACACTTGGGACAAGAGTGAATGATGGAAGAGACACTCCTGCCAGCTTTGCCTTCCCACCTTCTACAGCACCAGTCCCACACACTCCCTCCTTCTGCCCTTCCTGCCTTTTTTCTCTTCAAAGGTTGGATCATTTTGCACAAAGTCTAAAATCTTCATGGTAATGGACACCCAGGACTATGTCTGTGTTTGTGCTAAGAATTTAGTCTGACTGTCACACGAAGGTCTCAGTGTGGCACAATTCCTTGCTCAAACACTCACCTGAATTTTACATTCACTGTGTGCATTGTTCTCTCACTTTCATCCCATTGACTCTAAGTAACACTCTTTCAGCCATTTTCAGTAATCCTCCACCTTGTGGGGTTTTTTCCCAGTTCTCTAAAGACTGTCAAATAGCCCATGCACAATGCTGGAGTCAAGCTGATGTTAATTTTTAAACAGCAATTTGTCAAGCATCCCAATGCAATCTGTAGTGTGCAAGACAGAGAACATCACCTGTTTGTCACCTGACATCTCCACATATCCAAACAATCATTAGAGCCATTTCTCAGCTGCACTGCTTCACAAAACTCCTGCCCACTGACACCAGAACCTTCCAGACTTCTACAGATTCTGCTGCTGGAGAGTTCTGGTTTTTCTGCCCTGCACTCCACATTTTTCTGTCATTGGTCATTATTATGACCAGTTCTATTCTGTGAGGCCCAACATGGCCTTACTATTGCTGCCTTATGGTGTACCAGCCATATAAAATATGTCATTCCCTTTTTATGTGTCTTAAAACCTTTTAAGCTCTTATTTAATTACCTCATTACTGAACGAAGCCTCTTTAAAGGAAACTGCTCAGCAATTCTAGAAAATCAAAGTGCCTATTAGGACCTATAATAGACATTCAAGATGCTAATTTTAAGCATCACTTTTGAAAATCTTGATTCAGACACTTGTTTCATAAACATATGAGATTACAACTGCAGAACAATATATATGGTAATTCTGGAAAAGGAAGCTTTTAACTTATTTTAATAAATACTGTTTGACAAATCCCAGAGCAAAACTGTACCTTATTTGTAGGCTGGCTTGAAGGCTAAAACAGGTATTTCCAAGAGCTTTGCAATTCACATTTCACATAAAGATAACTATTGTTTTAAGTGTAACTAAATACTTGGGAGCTTATTTGTTATTTTTTGCTCTCTACATACTTTGAAAATACAAATGCAGTCAAATTTGAAGGATGAAACATGACGGAAAACTTGGATAAAAATCCCTGCAATGAAGAGGATGACTCTTCTCAGCTCTGTGTAGCACCTGTAATTTCTTCACAGACTTCAACAAGTGAAACATACCAGCTTTGCAGCTGCATGTATTTTGTCACCTTCCAACACGCAGAGTAAAATTGGGACTCTGCTATATTGAGATGTCTGAGGAACTTTTTCCCTTTTTAAGTGTTAATGAGTATCATTATGGTTATGAACCATTAATTTCACCCATGGGGATGTCCTGGGGCAGTCTGTGTCTCTGATGAAAGGCAATGTAACTCCAGATGCTCATTGTCCACCATCTGCACAATGGTCCTCAGTTTCTCATTCTCCTGGAACTAAATTGCCCATGTGTATTCAGGAGACTTCAAAAGTGTAACCAAAAAGACTCAGACTTGGAGTGGTCCTTTCATGCCTTTGATGTACAAAGCAAATCAGTCTGAACTCATCAGAGACTACTGATGACAGGGGCTGGGCTAATCTTGGGATGATCAAAGCAGTCAAAGTCAGTGACATTTGGAAGGAAATTAATGATTCCTTCATAAAGGTTTTAACCATCCTATAAACAGGATAAATGTAGAAATCCTGAGATGGATGGTACCATTAAGTACAGCAAATGTTACTGAAAATAATCACAATGGTGGCTCATTTATTAAGAAACTGTTCCCCACATTCATTTACATTCCACTGAACAGATTGTATGAAAGAAGTTTGTTTTTTTTTTTTAGTCTGGTTAACGTTCTCTGAAATGAGAAATTACACACTGAAAAGCAGTACTTTGTGTGTGCCATGTCAGAGAATTACAAGGGATCATTATCCAATCTTTGAGACACAGAATTATTACAGATTTATCAATTGTTTCCACTGATGTAAAAGGCCTGATAATGGCACGACGTGCCTGACTAACAAGAATTACTATAATGAAGTTAAATGCTTTAACTTGTTTAATGATTCTTGTTGGCAATTATGACTTATCTGGGACCAGAGAAGAAATTGTAAAATATGCTGTTATCCTTGATATGATTGGAGGTTAAAGGGTGAAACTATAAATTCAAGGTTGGCATTTGCTTCTCAGGAAAGATTTGTTAACATTGTTAAATATGGTGAAGTCACTTTTGTGCTGGCACAAGATAAAGCAACCAATCAATTTTTTCAATAGAGAGTCTTTCCCTGCCTTTGTACTGCCTTGCTTTAGTTAATAAAGCAGCATGGGGTGTGAATTACCAGGCCCAGCTAATAGTTTTACAAGTATTTTACCTTCTAATCTGTAGGCTCCAGAAGTTCTCATAACAGAATAAAACATAAGTGAACAACTGCTCTAACTGTAACTAGGCATGATTTTGGCATGTGGTGCAAAGAGGAGGAAAAAGAATAATCAAAAAACACTTTTCTCTGCTCTAGTAAGTACTGATATTGTTTATATTAGTGAAATGTCTGGCCTCCAAGTCTGCATGCAAGTAATTACAAAAAATAGAGTGAAAATTATTTGTTGCATTATGAGAGCACAGAGCATCAGGAGTACAAATCAGTTGGCAATTTTTGATGAACAATGTAAGACAAACCTATAGGTTTGGTTAAATGACCCCTACTAATAGGGGAGTTGACACCACACACCACCATCATCTAAACTCTTCTTTTTCCTGTCTATCATCGAAAGCAAATTTGTAAAAACGCTTTTGTCACAGATATTTAACTATTTCAGTAAACTGCTTAGCCCACAAACTGCCCTTAGTGGGGTGAGCAGGCTCTGGTAATCCGGCTGTGAGTGCCTGTGGGTGACAGAGCAGTGTTTGCAGGAAGCATCCACATTTCAAAGCTCTCTGGTGTGCTGAATTCATTTTTAATGGATGAATTTCAGTCTATTTCATCAAACCTTTCTCATAATTCCAAAATTCAAAAATTGATTTTAAGACCATATTAAGAATATCATATTCTACCTAAAGGATCTAAAATTTTTGCAGTTGTTCAAAACTAGAGAGACTTGTAAGTTGACCCTTCAAAAATGAAGAGATTTTCACATCATAATGTTGTTCTGCTAGTCCAACCATCAGCTTTAAGACGGAATCCTTAATATTTGCACTCAGATATGCTGCTCTGGTTTCAGGTCAGTGAGGCTCATGAGCTTTTGCCTTTGTGGGCTCATTTACGCATCATATTTGGATAATTTGTTTTGTTTTTATTTTTCCCTCACAGATATGATCGGTTACTTGGTTTGGTCAGATTCAGAGGATCACAAGACATTTCAGGCTGGAAGGGGCCTCAGGAGATCTGCAGTCCAACCTGTTGCTCAAAGCAGGGACAGCTCTGAGGCCAGCCTGGGTTGCTCAGAGTTCATCCAGCCCCATATTAAAAACCTCCAAGAACACAAACTGCTCGACCCCTTTGGGCAAACTTCCAGTGCCTCAGGATGTCAAAGCTTTTTCCTTATTTCCAGTCTGAACCTCTCCTGTTTCAACACCTGTGTGAAGGTGACACATCCCTGCTGTCCCCAAGGCACCAGCAGGTCCTCAGGGATCACCTCCAGAGCTGTGTCTGCTGCAGACTCCCAGCTCCCTCAGCCCCTCCTGGCAGGGCACGAGCTCCCACCCCTGACCATCTTGGTGGCCCTCTGATGAACATTAGCAGCACCTTTCCTGCTCTGGGACAGCCCTGGCTGAATTTTGCTGAATTTCATTAGGGCTCAGATTCCCATTCTCCAGGCTCTCCAGGCCCATCTGCACAGCAGCTCTGCTGAGGGTGAGGCACATCAGTCCTCACCCTCATTTGGGTGTCATCTGGAATCTTGAGTGTTTCTCTCATCTCCTCCATGTCAATGGAATGAAAATTACTTAACCCAGTTAAAAAAAAAAAATAATAGTAGAAGGCTTTCTTAAACTCCAGACTTTCTTTCTTTTTTTTTTTTTTTGTCAGACTCAGTTAAAGATCTGACAGAAAATTCAGATTCAGTATGGAGCACAAACAACAGACACATGGGAGAAATCTTTCTCTGTGCTCAACTGCAGCACTAAATCTATTTTGAAAGAATCACTATCCTGTTCCTCAGTAAAAGGCAGTAGAAAACAAGGGGGTTGCATAACATAAAGGCATATTTTTGATACTTATGCAGATTCCTCAGTCAGCTTTTATAATCCAACAGTCTTTCCACAACTTTAAATGCACCTGGTAGAACTTATCTTCCAGTGGACCCATTGCTCTTCTCTTTCACACTTGTGTTTCTCTCAAAGGTTGAAGGAAAAAAATACTACTTTGAAATGTCATAGTGACTCCAACTGTACATACACATATGTCTGCAAGGCTCGGAACACTGAGCAATCTGATCAGTAGTTAACAGAATTCTCAAGACTTTTCTCAGCTCCAAGTGCCATCGTGGTGCATTCCTGCTTCCTGAACCCACCTGCTGAAATTTCAGATCAGGAAAGTCATCCTTTCCTCATTTTAAAGTGCAGTGGAAAGCACAATTACCCTATTTTTCCTCAACTCAAAAGATTAAAAAAATATTTTGTTTCCAGTTTTTTTTTCTAGGGGAAGAAAAAAAAAAACATAAACAAATGAAAAGGAGAAATAAAAGGGCAGTGTCTCACAATTTTACCTGAGAACTATGCTGGAGCACTAATTGCAGTGATCAGGATTAATAAAAACACAAAACCTTGGAAAGGTGGCTATTTTTGGAGCTGGCACCAATTCAGGAAAGCCAGGGTTGCCTTGCCAAACGTGGTCAGCTTTATACCTGGCAGTATTACTGCAGTGGTGTTTATTCAACACAGTGAGGTGTAAAATTTACAGCTAAGCACATTCTCATTAGTCTTATTTTTTAAATAACTAAACTAATACAAAGAACCATGCCTCCACCAGTGAAAAAGACATAATTTGTTTTTCCAGTTCTGCACCAGAAAGAGAATCTGGGCACGAACCTGTTTCACTCCTATTCTCTCCCTGCTTCAGCTCTCACCTCTAAGTTCTGTTTCTACAATTCCATGATGCTGCTACTCCTTTGTTGAGACTGTTTTTTTTAACTCTGCTTTTCTGCAGTCACAAGCTTCCTTCTTGTTGTTTATGGAAATATGTGAAACATGTCTATAATACTCATTCTGTTCAGTGTGACTGATACATTTCAACACTGCAGTTTACCAAAGGAAATGTCAGCCTTGAATTTACAAAATAAATATGGTTGATGTTAAGTTTAGAGCAGGAACGAGACACGTGGAGATTCACAGCACTTGTGAATCTCACCCAGGTGATCTTGCCAGAAAGAAATCTGCACTAACCAGGGAGCACAGGCATGGATACAGTTATAGGGTTGTTTTTTTCTTTTTGTCTTGCTTTGCAATTGGAACATAGAGAAAATGAAGTTTAAGCTCAATTAGGTACAGTAACCTAACATACAGGTATTAGTGTATTTTTTTCTCCATATGTAACTTACACTATTTTGGTTGCCTGTGTATAACACTCAACTGTGGGGGGAAAAAAAAAAAGGAACTTGAAATGCAATTAACCTGCTTGCAATATCACCCATTTCAATATGTTCAACAAATAAAAACAATCTGAAAAATTCTTTGCTGGAGAAATATGTAAAGCAAGAATTAATACAATTATATTTCAGGATTTGGCATCCATTCACAGCTGGAAGTACAAACAGAAAACAAAGTGAATGGGAATTAAATTACTTGTGGTAATTATTAATTCAACTGTCACCTTGCTATTTTATTCCATTTAAATATTAAATACGGCTGATTTCATCCTAGAAACGGAATTAACATTATAGCCATTCACTAATAATCTCTGACAACTAAAAGAAAAACAATCACCTTTCTACAGCTTCATAAAGGAGTAAAGGGCTCTTTTGTTCTCATGTCAAGCTTTGCATGATGACAGAAACTAATTCTGTTTGTGTGCAGTTGGGAAGGTATAATGCTGATTTTTTATGACACATATTTCTCATACTGAAAGAGAAAAGAATTTTGCTTTTTTCCTCCATAGTTTCCTTTACAGCAGTGTTTCTTCAAGAAGCCAAGTTGAGACCAATGACTTTCCAAGTGCTGTTAACAGAGGTTTAATGAGTGGTCACCAAATAAAAAGGTTTTTAACTGCAGAGGGAAGGGGTTGGTTCTGCCTGGGCCACAGCAACATTGAAATGAGTTCTGCTGCTCTGTGTAATCCATTCATCACATAAAAGCCCAAGAGTGCAGGACCAGCCCTCCCAGCCCTCCCAGGGCTCTGGGGCTGACCTGAGAAACACAGGGACCTACTGCAGCACCAGGGCAGAGGTGATCTCCTCTGAGGAATGCCCCTTCCCCTGAGACTGGAATCAAAGCTGGGAAAGGATACAGGGATTTTTGTTGTTGTGCTGCTTTGTTTGTTTGTTCTTTCTTTTTTATTAAAGAAATTAATATGAAAAGTAGAAAGAAAATTTTAGGTAAATCATACCTGCTTATTGTTTTCTTTAACACAGCAGAAAAAGAAACATCGCATAAAAATATTCTGAAAAAAATTGTTGCATATCTAACTGCACAGTTAGCATGAAATTAACCCAAAACCCCTTAATTTTTGCACACTACTTTTCTAAGCCAACAAAAATATTAATTAGATCATGACCTTTCCTGTGGCCTTGTTCAGCCTCAGAACTCAAAATCTGTAAGCACATTTAAGGTGTTTCATTCTTTGTCATAAAACTGAAAAAATTATTCTATAATGTTCTCCAGTTTTATCATATTCAGAACTTTATAAGGAAAAATCCAAGTCTTTCCAAATATTAGGGGCGTCTAATAATTTATCTTGTTTTAAATGTCCTTTTTTGTATGAAACATCCCTATTCACTGAAAAGTCATTGAGACTGCTTATCAAATAGGGGAAATAGAGACTTTCAAGCTGGCTGCTCCTTTCACCATGAAGATTTTCATATGTCATATTTTTATTTAAAGTTATTTCATGTTTATGCTTGGAAGAAATTCTTCTTTGAGGAGGACTTAGTTTGCTCCTGGCTTCAAAATCCACCACTGACTCTTCAGTATTTTTCATATATTTTAGTTTGTTTAAACTCTCCAGAGAGAAGTCTGGGATGTTGCCTTTATTATGTCATCACTGTAGGAAACTTTGTTTAATGTGGAGAGTGAATTGTGACTTGCCCTATTACTGAAGATGTGTATTTGCAGCTATGATAAAGGACAGCATTATCTGACTTTCCTCGGGTATGAAGACTTGACAAAGTCTTCTAAAGAAAGATTTCTTGACTTTCCTAACAAATAAGGTCATGTGTGAGTCCTTTATAAATGTCTTTATCTTAGGTATAGAAATCAATCTTGGAGTTACTTAGCGCAAAGTTATCAAATACTTGCAGGTTAAAGATGTTTCTGGGCTTGTAGAGAGTTACTGTGATTTGTGATGTATGATACCTCCTGCTAAACATCCCACCAGTTATTTCCCTTTTATTTTAGAAAATCTGTCTCTTCATGCCATTTTCAAGGGATTTTAACTCACAGGAGCCCAAAGGCACACTTAGAGTACTCAGTGGAGCTCCAGTCTGAGGAGCTGGAGCACAGCAAACACTTCCTGGTAAATTCAATGCAGTGAAGCATAACTGGCATTGGGCTGTGCTGACCAAAGGTTTGGGTGCCAACTTTTACCTGCAGACAGCTCAGCTGAGGGTGCCACGTGATGATTCATGTTTGGAGTTATTTATATTTGAGTCTACATAACTTCTTGACAGTCGCTGTAGGTTTTCAAAAGAACTGAGAAAGAATTCACAAGTGCACTGAATGGATGACTCCAATTAGAATGCAAATGTTCATAGTTTTCATATGGCTGATTAAGTGTTCAAGATATTCAAAATGTTTTGGGGTCTGAGCAATTTTTTAAATGTGATCTCAACTGTTAAGTTATAAGAGACATGTAGAACTAAAAGAAATTATTGATCTTCCTTTGTGGGTATCTAGGAGTATTGATACACAGTCTCAAATATCCAAGGCCCAAATCAGAGAGGACAGTCAAATAAACAAATATTTACATGCTCTTCCTTTTGGAATTTACCACCTCACACAATTGAATGTAGAGTTTGGAGTTTCAGCATCTTAATATTAGTCATGAATGTCAGCTCTGTCACTGACCTTCTTCAAATCATTTAATCTGTTTATGTATCTGATCCAGTTCTGCAGAATGAGAAAGTATTTCCACTGCATCACAAAAAATTGTGAAGATAGCACAGTAATGACTGTGATGGCCTCAGCATACTGGTAATAGAGTACTCTTTGTTCTGTAGCCCTCTTTACTCCCTTGTTTTAACTTTCCTTCTAAAGTTTCCTGTCATCCACATTGTTCCTTCCTTTTTTTTTAATCCATTTACACTTTCCCTCCCATGCACATTTTCCTGTATACCCTCACATGCACCTCAGAGTCAGGATAAACTTACCAGCCCAATCTTGATGTTGCTATTTCCTATTAGTAAAAATAAAGTCAAATCACTCCTTCCTGTCTTATTCTTTCCCTTATTTGCATTGTGTATTTCACATCCATTTAGGTATCAAACAATGAGACAGCAGGTGCTGCATGGAGACTTTAATGCTTAAACCCTTCAGTCATGACCTGGCCCACTGGAATAGCTGCTGGCCATTTGCTGCTGTGATACTGCTGTGCAGTGTTTGTTCTGGGACCTGTGGTTCAAACACCAGTGGCAGAAATGGAGAGATGAAGCATCCACAGATTTTGAAACACTTCCAGCTTTCTGTTCCTGATATTCAATATTGAAGGGTGTGAGGGGTTGGTTCTGGCTTCCCTGCAGTGCACAGAGGCCCACCTAGGGACTGATTTACCCCCAGCTAGGTCTGGGCAGGATATTAACATCAGGCAGCACAACCTAGATTTATAAACGTGCCAGAGAGAAGCACGATTCTGTTTGTATTCAAATAAAGAATCTCTGGCACATACCATCTCCTCCTCCAGATTCTGCTCTTAACCCCACTAATTAGGGTGTGATCCCAGTTGTCAGGGCTGTTTGATATGGGAAATTTGAGACGTGCCCCTTTGCTATCACAGCAGTTAGCTGCAGACCTGACCCAGTCTCTCCTCTAGCAGCATAGGGCTCTTTCTTACATTTTCTTTCCAGCTTGTAGTAGGACAGAGTGATGCTCCCTACCCCACTAGATTTACTACAAACATGAAGTAAATCATGACCACAGAAAGAAAAACTTATCGTGTCATCCCTACATGACAACAGAACCTAATCCTCCTTCCAGCTCATTTTTATCTGAAATGACCAAGAGACAGAAGTCCACACATGGAATCTAGCAGGTCACTCACTGCCAGCTGACTTGAAAACTACAACTTCATGGAAGTCAGCTCTGCAGAATCCTGCTGGGACAGCTGCAGAGATTGCTGCAGCCCACTGCTGGGAGTTACCACATCATGCAGCTGCTCCTTCTGGCACCTCAGGTGTGCAATTCAGAGCACAGACCCTGAGCTCCATTGGACTATGAACCTCAGCATCTGAAGGATAAATGTGTGGCCCATTTTGCCTTTGTGATATGCAGGCAGTGACCTCTGCAAAGATCAGATGGGCCAGGAGCAGGGAAAGCATTACTGCTGCTGTTTCGAGTAAGGTTTGGCAGGCAGACTCATTTGCTGCAGCTCAAGGAATCACTCAAATAGAATGACACAGATTACAAATGACAGGTAGAAAAATTCTGCTTTGAAGAAAAGAAACTTATTTAGGTCATTTTTAACAAAACTAAATTCCAGGAACTTTCCTTCACTTAATGCACATATTTGCTGTAGCATATTTGGATTTTTTTTTTTTTTAATTTTGATGCCTTCAGTTTACCTGAAATATTTTGCAGCTATATTATTGCCGTATATATCACCAGTTTCTGTAGTTTTATTGGATCTTTGCTATTTCATTACAAACTTCAGAGAAGATGAAAATAAAAGCCAGGTTTTATCGGTGACTTGCTGCTGCCTCATTATATGGAAACTCATTTTTTCAATAATAATGATATGTCAGCAGCTTGATTTACTAATCACATTCAGTATCTAGGAACAGGAAGGGGTGTGTAAGTACATATGTACATGTATATTTGTTCCAAAATTTGCATTTTATCCAAGTTAGCATTGATTAGCAACTAAATTTTCAACAGCACTTGTAAGGAATAATTTGGCTGAATCATTAAATACAACATGGTACCTTCACAAGTAGAAATCTACAGCTCTGTCTAGAAAACAAGATAATATTATATACTGCATTGAAATCTAATAATATTGATGGAATAAGTTGCTTATTTCCATGAATAAATAATTACAGTCAGATAACAGAAATAATAAAACTCTGAAACTCATTAATCATGCAAACTACACAGTACAATCAAAATAATTTGCAAAATGCGGACTGAAACCCATTTGTTTAACAAGTTGTTTAGCCAGTCCATCCAAACTCAGAGTCACTGCCAAAAGATTCTGGGTCTGTAACAAATGTAATTTACAGCAAATGTTCACACTGCTACACTCAGAAAAATAAGATATCAATCATTTCATTTCTATGCATCAGTTTCACTTCAAATCTATCCTAGCAGCAACCACAATTTGCCCTTAAACCAGCACAGTCTGGGCATGCTGGTTCGCAGGAGAATCCACTCGTCTCCCCAGCACCAGAGCGTTCCACCGCTGAAGCCTGAGATGGCAAAAGGCCACTGTCTGAGCTGCCCATTTCCACACTGCCCAGGGTTTGGACATTCTGGGGATGCAAAAGCTTCAAACTGCCCAGTTTGCTCTGTTTCAGTCTCAGAGCACATGGAATGGCTGCAGAGATTCAGCCCCAGTGAGGACAGCTTTCCTTAGGAAAGCCACTTGGTGATTCCAGGGAGAACTCGCCCCTTTGGTGCAGCCACACCTGGAAGAACATTCCCTGGGTGTTCTGTTAAATCATTGACATTCTGATTTCTTTTATCCTACTGACCTCTTGTGAAATGTGGCTGAATCTGCTCGGTGTGACATCTGCACACTTTGTCCCACTAATTGAAAGACTAGATGTGACTTATTTCCCCGAAGACCGTCTGCAGTCAGCAAGCAGGAGCAAACTTCAGTCATTTCTGATTGGCTACATTTCAAAATCACGTCCCAGACGTACCTGGGCTGTGTTTTCCATGTGCCACTCATTTCTTTTAAGCTGACATTTTCATTTAGTTATCTCTGATGGGCTGAGACAGGCCAAGAGATCCAGGTGCACTTGTGCCTGATGTGTTCCCCTCAGAGAGCCAAGGTATTCAAGTGAAGCTCCTACTTACCCCCAAGTCAATCCACATAGCAAAGAAATTACAGGTTTCATGTCAAGTAAAAAGATGGGGAAAAGCACTCTTAATAAGGACAGATGAACTTATGTGAACTATATAATTTGAATTTCTACAGAACGTATCCTGAATTTTAAGCTCATTACTCACCAGCATCTGTTTCTGGCTCCTTGTTTTAAAAAAAATCAAGTGATCAAAAACCACTAAGGAAATACCCTCATCAAGAGAAAATTGAGACAAAGAGAAGAATGACCTTCTCCCACATTTGATGATGCTTGGGCCAGGAAAAACATTATTGGAGGCTTAAAATCCAACTGAAAAACAGGAGATCTGAAAATGCCCTGGAACTGAAGGGGACATACATAATTTCAAAACTGCCCCAGTGATCAAAGATGAGGTTGTCATGAGTCATTCTAGCAGATGAGCTTTTCTTCTTGACTCTGAAGACTGACAAACCTACTGACAATCTTGAACAAGATTTGCAATCCTCGGTGGTTTTCTGCAGGAAAATGCAGTACAAAGGGGACACAGACTCTATTATGATATTTTGGAATCAGTATTACACTCATATTTCAGCTGAAGAGAAAAATGGGAGTTGATGACAGATGGTAGAGGAGAATTGGCAGGAACAATTAAGAACTGAAGAAGGCATGGGAAATGTATTTTTTGTCAAAATGCTTCTCTGTAATTAAGCAATATGTGTCTCTTGACACAATTTCAGTGCATCGATATGTTTTAAGACCTGAGAAGGTAAAACAGGCCAAGAAATTCTTAGGTTTTTTTCAGCTAAACTTGAAAAAGGTCCAGTAGATCTTTGTTAGCATAGCAGGTTTTGCCTGGTGAATTCCAGGAAACTGAAAATACACAGCAAAACATTTTTAGATGGGGAAAATATAATCAGTAACTTCTTCTCCCTTACCCCACTTCATCGTAAGTCCTGATACTTCCGCAATATCTGTGAAATTTTTAAGAATTTAATACTGCTTTTGCCAGTTAAACACATGTTTTAAATCACGGCTCTTTTCTGCAAGGACACTTCTGGTAGCTTATACAACCAGCAAAAGCAAGGTGGGAATGTTTAGTGAGAACTTAGAGGTTCTTCCTTTAGCAAGGACTACTCCTGGCAAGCACATTCATGAGTTCACTTCTGAATGATGTGGATTCACATTTCACACCTTCTCCTAAAATTACTCACTGCTAACAAGGGAGGAAGCTGAACTGATGTTTCAGCTGAAAGCATGGTGACAGAAAACAGGACAGGCCCATTTCAGGGACAGGTTTTAAGCTGATGTTCTTGAAGATGTTTTTTTTTTTTTTCTGTCCTTGGCTTTACACCCATTTCAATTTTGCTCAGCTAAATGACCACTGCACAGTTGAGACATGTAATTCAGACTTCAGCTATGTCCTAATAGGGACCATCAGCAAGGATGCTAATTGGTGTCAGATGTGATTAGACCACTGCTCTGCAGGAGGACTACTGATTTGTTTTCCTCTCCTTTTTACTGCTGAGAATCCAGCCCCAGGTGACTCACCACCCTCACCTGAAGTAGGATTCAAAGGACTAAAGTCATTACAGCTTATCATCAAACCTTCTATTCCATCTGCTGAGGCTTTGTTTCTAAGATGAGGTTACATATTGGTTTTTATCATTTAGAAGTGACAGAAAATGTAGGCATTTTTTCCTGTAATTTTATGGTCAACTGCAATGGAGAATTTTTATAGAAAACAATACAGGATTGTGATGCATTGTTGATTATACAATAGGAGAACATCGATCCAAGCATTTTCCCTTTTTTAAGCCCAGCAAAACAGAAGCACTCTTAGCAGTGCTTCAAAACAGAAGCATTTTGCAGTGCTGACTGCTTTTGTATTGCCTTTCTTCCCAAAGCATGTACATAAATAAATAAGAGACATCTCTCCTCATGCCAAACATTTTAAAGTGTATACAGGAATTGTGGGCTACAGAGCACTGCAGGTGAGTATTTCAATGCTTAAGACAACCTTCTCCTCTCCTGATTCCCTCACCTTTTCATGATTCAGCTGACACACAAAGAAACCACAAACCTCTTACAAAATGTGCTCTATATGATATTCAAAGAACAATGCAAACAGCCTTGAGACTGAAGACTCAGAATTCAGCAGATAATAGCTGGAAACCTCTGTTGACTTGATCTTGTTTTGTTCTGAGAATGTACCCAAAAAATAAAATCAGATTTGTTCCAGGAAGCCTAGAGTCAAGATTTGTCCTAGAAGGCAAATGTGGAGCTCAGGTTGATCCACAACTCCAGAAAACAGGGGAGCTGGAGGGAGCTAAAAAAGGTCTTCTTTTGGATGAGAAATGTAAAGAAACCATGACATGAGGAATGGAGAAATATCTAAATAATGAGATGCAAAAAAACCCAGCAGAGATTGTTTAAGAAAGCAAAAGCCTGGAGGTAAAGAAATGAATCCCAGAGAAAAAGTCTTGAGAGTAAAAGGAAACTCAGTAGGGTATTGTGGGGATGTGGAACACAGCCCACAAGGGGCTGGATTATTTTTAAAATAATTCAGAGTCAAGTCAGACCTAATCACCATGCCCCTGTGTTGCACTGTACTGTGCTCCATAGCCCATTGATGAGTTCTCTTTGCTTTCTATTCAAGGCAAAGCGGGGATTGCATCTGGCACAGACAGACACAAAGTGGGAGAGGGGTGCAGGAGAGAAGCTATTTTGTTCTCTGTCCATTATGCTGTGTTTACAGGACCTGACACTTGAAACAAAACTTTGAAACACTTTTCTGACTTGACAAATGTGAACATTAAAACATTGAAACAGTGAAGACATAACCACAGCTTAGAGAAATGGGTGAGGAGGTCACATTTTAATTTTTTTCTTCTCTCAGAGCTACTTTTACATTTGACAGAGAAGAATGGTGAGGACAAAAGCAAAGGTGAGTGGGACTTAACACTGCCATAACATTTAACGTCCCATTGGCTGCAAAACAATTTTGGGACCTCTTTGTGCAGGAAAAAGTCTCAGTGTAAATTCCTCAACAGAAATCCCTCAATATTATATATTTTATTGACTTTGAATTCAAGGGCAGTCTAAAGGCTGCTGTCTGCAACAAAAATGCCTGCTGGCCCCTGGGACATGCCCAGGTCACTGAAAAACAGCCAATACAGTGAAAAGAAATGGTGAGCCCAATTCTCAAATGCACCATAAGGTTTCTGAGCCCTTAGGCCTGGTTTCAAAACCTTAATGTTGGCCAAGCCCCACCTAACGACTTCAATATGTTCTGGCCCATGCTGATCACGAGCACAAGCACTAATTCAGTGTCAGAGAGGGGCTCTCAGCCACTGCTCACCTGCTCTGCTCCCACAGCATTTCATGCAGCATCTTCTGGCAGCTCTAGACGATAGTGCTTGAGGGGACTTGCAAGTTTGACAAAAAAGTTGGTGAAATTGATTGGTATTTAGAGTTTAGTGGTCTCTGATGAGTATTCCTGTGCTTCCCTGACTGATTTTGATGAAGTGCTTTTATTTGTCTTTCTACCGAGAGACTGCAGATGAATTTGCAATAGAGCAGCATGGCTCCTGTTTAGCTTTGTCAGGCACCACTTAGCCGTGTTATAATTTATTTTCCAGGAAAAAATATTTCTCAGGAGAGCTTCAGGCTAACACAGTTATAAAGCACCTGGCTACCGTTCAGCTTCGTGTCTGAAAGCAGTTTCATTTCCATGCATAAACAGAAAAACACCAAACTGCTGAGGAGGAAGAACCAGGAGCTGCTCCAGGTTCACGTGCTGTAAGCACACGGGTTTTCTTTGGAGTGGCATTTAATGAAATCAAGCAGCACCTCAGTAGCACAGTTAGCAGTGCCGAGGCTGAAACAGGTCTATGCAGAAGACACTGCTGTCACTGGTGGCGATGCCACAGCAGGCTCTGGGCAGGGTTATTCATTTAACAAAGCAGCCTCTCTACCCAGTGCTAGCTTGGGGACTGGCTGTTCTACATTTGTGAATAGATTTAGACCTGTACTTAACTTTGACATAGTGTGTAATACAGCAATCTTTACCTCTTTCAGCTTTATTTGGTGAGAGCCCCTTTTATTCAGAGTGCAGTGATTGTGGTGTTTGTTGGGGCAGTTTTGTTCCTATTTTCTGCTGAATTATAGTGATTAGTGAGCAGTTTGAAAGCACAGAGCTCAAAGATCTTCTCTGCTTTGATCACCACTACTGTTATTCAAGAAGAGGCCCAAATCTGGTTACAGGAAGAATGTAAATATCAATTCAGTTCCACTGCACGAACAGAGACTGTTGTACTTTTTTCCCTGTGTTTTCATCATACTCTTTATCTTATCAGAATGCAGGGAAAGACATGTACTGACATACATATAATTAAGACAAAGTCTTTCTAGAAGATGCCACTAATCATAAAATGTGATTTCTAGAGAGATTTATAATTAAAAGAGCATTTATGTTTGTCTTGCTTAAATCTTGCTTTTTTTAAGAAAGAGAGGTGAAGATCCAATGAGAAAATGGAGCCTGTTTATAGGGAACTGCTCTTATTGTCTGTTTAATCAGCTGTGATGTTTCATTAGCAATGACTTAACCAGAGCAGACAATGCTTACCACAGCCCCTTGCCCGATAATCATTGCACATTACTACTGTCTGTAGGGTTTTAGCAATTGTTCACTGAGTGCTCTGCAATATTGACAATAGGAAAATGAAGGCCCAGGCTTAGATTAAATAATTTACAGCCTCCAAAATGACAACGGGCTAGTTTGGCAAAATAAAAAAAAAAAAAAAAAAAAAAAAAAAAAAAAAAAAAAAAAAAA
>LTAT01000016.1:13204265-13216562 GCA_003286495.1 Chlorodrepanis virens | reverse complement strand
AAAAAAAAAAAAAAAAAAAAAAAAAAAAAAAAAAAAAAAAAAAAAATTTGCAAACTTTGGTACAAAGAGGATGAAATGACAATTCTAAAATCAAATTCAGACAGTTCACTTTTCATAGAACATGCTGAGCACTCCCATCCATCTGTACTAATTACATTCATTATGTCTCTTATAACTCCCAGACACTTTCAGGAGGACTAATTCAGCTGACCTCAATTGCCTGTTTATGCACTGGTGGAATATTGTGCTTGTTGCCACAAACCCTCCACCCTTGTTTTAACTTCAGCCATGGAAAGCTACTGGCAAATCCAAAACTGTGAGATATTGAAAAATTTGAATTTCTGATGTGGTCAGTGATACACACACAGGTGTGTGTGTATCCAAACACTCCAAACGCTCTTTTGACTGCTGAGGGGGAAATGCAGATTTCAAAAGAGCAATGTTATGGAAAGGAATGTGAACTGGTGAGCAGGAGAAAGAGAAGGATTGTGTGGAGCTGCATGGAGCTCTGGTTGTGCTGTGAGCAAGAAGTGCCAAGGCACTTTGCTGCCCTCGTGCTCTGAGCAGGCAGGGGATGCTGAAGGAAGAGAACAGGGCTGGATTTGAAATCCTGCTTCAACCAACTCCTGATGAACTCTAAAGCAGATTTCTCCTGCTCTATGAGACTCAGTTACTCCTCTGTGAAATGACAATAATAGCACTTCTTTATCTCCAGGAACAAACAGAAAACTAGAATAAACAATAAACTAGAAAGTGGTCAGACATCATCACCAGGAGGACGGGGTAACAGCAGCAGTGTAACACAAGGAAATGTTTCTCTTTTTTTTCAAGTAAATTCAAATCAAACTGCAGAAAGCATTTGACATCTCTGGGATTAAAATAGAAATGGAAAGAGGATATTTGGGCATATTTTCCCCTCAGAAAATAGGATTGATATCATTTTGCTCTGACTTTATAATTCCCATAGCTTATTATAATGTAGCTGTCCTCTTTGATTTGTGTATTGGAACGTACAGTGCAATTGCATATATTTGTAGAAATAGGCTTATTATTGTAACAACTCGAGGGAATCTTCTGAATTAAGGGAAAACATTTACATTGGAACAAATTACATTTTACCAAAAAAACTAATTGTTACACTGAGAGCTGTATTACAGTTGTAATTGCTCTGTCCTAATTACACACGTTGCATTATTTAAAAAGAGGAGCATTGTTTATTTGCAATATCCACTGCTTATTTACAGTTGCATATTTGAACAAGGAGCAAGGAGTTATTCCTACAAAGCAGCAGAGAGATTGTTATCTGCACAAAAACACAAAATTAATTCAGTGGAGGAAATCTACTCTCAAACAGAGCAAGAGAGAAATTCCTCCGGAGGCAAGACATTCTACAATTGTTTCTATTCTGTATAATTAACAAAGCACTTACCATCTGCAGTGATTGACCTGTCAGATCTGCTCCTCTGAGATAATTTCAGTGACATTTAAAAAAAAAAATGGTGTGAATAAAAAAAAAAGGACATATTCAATTTGTAGGGAATGGTGTTATCCTCTAAACAGAAATTGCAAACATTAAAGATGGCATTGGTTTACAATGCCTGCTGATTAACCCCAGCAGCCCTGATCAGAGCAGTTCAGCTCAGGTATTGGCTCAGGTATTGGATACCCTTTCTTGGATATCATAACAATGACCCTATTTCCTCTCCAATTTTTAATTGTGAAAACATCTCTCTAAAACCTGAAAAGGCAACTCAGAAAATTCACTTATTTGGACAAATACACTAAACAGTGTTTATGTACCATATTAAATGGAATGATTGGGAAATTTCATTTTTAAGAAAGGTTGATTTTCTCTTGCTTTGCACCTTTGTTGCACGCTTACTTTGAAGCAACTAATTAGTGCATTAAGTTGACCAATTAGTGTATTAAGTTATCCAATATGCTACCAAGCAGCAGTGACCAACCTCCTTTTTACCCCAAGAGTTTGAATACCTGAGTACATCGAAATCCAGCCCAGTACTGTTGTGTTTTTAGAGGGAAAACACCCTTTTATCTATATTTTTAATTAAGCCTCCTAAATCTGAACAGCATAATTTTTTGATTACCTCCATCTTCTTAATTATTGCTCCTTTCTCTTCCTGTATTGTATAAAGTATTGATAGATTCTGAAAAAATGCTTCTCCATTAAGAGCCTACTGGCTGTTCCTCCACAAACCTGAATTTCTTGCAAATGTTATTTAGAGACATGTAAAATACAATTTTATCCAAACCAATGCACACTTTTCTCCCACCAGGTTTCGCAAGTGATCTTTTTAAAAGCAGCGCAGAAAAAGAGATGGATGTTGTGTGGCATGAGAGATGAATGCATCTCCAGTTCTAAGGAACAGCTATTGAAGTTTCAGATTGGTAACGATCACAGTCAAAATGATATTTTAATCTCGGTACACAGTAGGGAATAGACAGTTACTGCACAGTTCACTAGAATTTTACCCCCCTTTGACACATGAAAGAGCAAGTAGTCTGACTTTTCATCTTATTTCAGAAGAGATCCCCTTCTGGAGGTGGTCCAGTCAAGTCCAGACACTGCTCCTAATACAGAAACTTTCAGTTCTACAGTAAACGCGACTGATCTTTTATCTTTGGTTTTAGTTCATTGCCACAAAATCACGATGAATTTGTTGAAGTGTAACGTTAAAAAACTGCATAAATGAGAACTCCTACAGTAACAGTTGTTTGTAAATTACTGATCAAGGAATTTTTTACAATATGAATTGTAAAAGGGCCGTCAAACTTTCCTAAAGCACCTTTGACAATAAATAAAAAGTTAAATCTTTTTTTGTTCATTTCAGAGAGATTTTTGTAGACTTTTTTCCCCAATCCATATTGCTAGATGCAGCTTGCTATTTCCTCTTGACTCAGTAACAAGGAAGAGAAAGAGAAAAGGATATTTCTGGTTTTCCTATGATCCCAGTTCTTCAAAAATGTGTGATTTGGCTTGGTGGTATATTCATTTCAATTGAATAGTGGTAGGTATAGAGAAAGCATTGAGTGCAATTTCTTCTTGTTTGCGGGAAATGGGCAATGGAGGAAGAAATGAGAATAAATTCATAGAGCCTTTCAGCAAACGAAAGAGAACTGGCACAAACTGAGGATATTCTTAGTATTTGAATAATATTTTTTAACAGGCATACATAAAAAAAGAAGAAGAAATATCCTGTAGGCAGTTGTCCCATGAAACCTGCCAGGGAAGGTGCAGCTGTGGAAGTGGAACTCTAACTTGCAGAGATCCCCAAGAAAGCTCCCAAGCCCATTGAGACTTGCATCAGCCAAGGACAAGTCCCTTGAGGAGCAGAAGGCAAACTTGGTGGAAACAAGAATACAAAGTATATCTTGCCATCAGGAAAAGCCATGACTGGATCCTAGCTGCACATCAGATGCAGTAGAGGACCCATAAAACTGAGGTGATTAATCTTATACTGCATAATTGTTCTATTCTTACACAGAGACCTCAGAGCAGTGAACTGAACCAGCTGGAGGCTGTAACTTTACTAGGACCCTCAGACTTTCAGAGACTGCTGCAGTCTGTCCCCAGGAAAAAAACCCTTAACTACTGAGTTTCCAAAGGAGGGAAGAATTTAAAACACTCCCTTACTGTGAGAATTTATAAAGAAGAAAAACAAACCCCAAACATGAGAATACTCAGCCAAAGGAACCTCTCTGCACCAGCTGTGACTTCCCGTGCTTCTGAACAAGGTTAAAAACCTACCTTGGCAGGCACTTTGCAGACATGCTGTATGTATATATATAAATCTATTTTATATCACACTGGGAGTGCTAATCCTACTGCAGAACACAGTAATTACAGCTCACACTGAATTACTACTTTTTATAATTCATTGTGGTGAGGTATTACCCTGTGACATGTCCAAGCCTAGTGAGCACTTCATTATGTTCAAACAGAAAAACTGGAGGAAACCGCTTACATTGAACTGACTGTTGAACTTTCACTCTCAATCTAGGTCAGAAGAACAAGCCACAGAACAAACTAGAACTTCCTAGAATCCATCTCCTTTAGAAACCAGCCTTTTACATGCTTGCCAGTAACAATAATAAAAATCCTTTAAACTGTTTATTTATGACATCACAGTCTATACAGTACACAAAATAAACCATACTGGTGGTCTTATAGTACACTACTTCCACGGGGGCATTTTATTTCTGAGATGTGCATGCATGCATACAAATGATGAACATCCATGTAAATGCAGACAAGCTATTAAAATTGTCAGTGATTTACCTTTGTTTTTAAGGTAACAATGCAAAAGCCTCTGATTTGAGCACAGCAAGGGAATCAATAAAATATTGCTTGATCTTGTGCACAGTATTTTAAATTATAGAACGTACCCTCTGAAAGAAAATGGATTCTTTTCCCAGGGACTGTACAGAGATTACACATTTGTGCTCAGACAAAGCAATATTCTACATGGAGACACCTTTTTAAATTCTCTGTTTAAAAAGCTTTGGATGCCACCTTGGAGAGTCCCAGCAAAGCAAGACTAGGAAGGGGCTATGACAGCTGTGGTTTCTGACATGAAAACATCTCTCACTATAGGCACAATAACATTTTATTTATCCTATTTTGATGAGTATATGCTGACATGAAAAAGGGTAGAGAAGGCATAAAAACTAGCTCCTATGTTATGGGAGAAAAAGGAAGTCTTTCTGTGTTTGGTTTGCTTTTGCTTTTCTTGAAGTTTCTCACATATCTTAGCTGGTTTAACAGTTAACAGCTGTTCAGCAGATTTGAGCACAGTTAAAAACTCACATATAATTCTCTGCTTGAAAATTCAGGGAAAAACATATATGCTAACAACTTTTTAAGGAATAAAAATAAATTTAAAAAATAATTTTATTTGCAAGCTCACATAAAAAAGGGAATTTTAAACATTTGGATTCTGATATTTTCTCTTTCTGAATTTACACATGCTGGGGTAACTCACAGAGGCTTTATAACATTGAAATAATACTCTACTGACATTTGCTGAATGACTATGTTAAATGAGTTTTTGTCTGGCTATTGATAAATCCCTATTTCATATCTCAAAACACCTGACCTCAGCTTGTACTGTGGATAGCAATATCAGTTAAAGAGATCAAGGCTTGGCCAGCTGGGGAAGAATGTCTGGTGGTTCCTCTCATCCAGCTCTGTGAAGGGCTGCATGAAGGAGTTTTCACTCCCAATATTAATATCAGTGACCAGTAGACACTGAACTTCCCCACTGAAGGATGCACATGAGTGCCAGGTCCTTAGGAGCTTTTATGGAAGTTCATTCTCTGAGCACAAAATGCTGCTCAGAAAATGTTCCTGCCGGAAGACAGCCTCACCTTTACAGAGGTGTGCTTGCAGCAACCTTTCTGCAGTTAGCCTGTGACTCTGTCCTTTTCTCATGAGCAAAACCATGAGCAGAACTGGAATTTGTTATCACAGAGCTATTCTAAACTGAATACCAGAAAACATCCCAGAGGAAAATGAGATTACTCTATTATCTCTGCAGAGTAATAAGTTTGTGATAGCACTACAGAAGTTGGAAAGTATCCTTCATTACCCACTTGCCTCTTATTCTTCTCTCCAATATGAATTCAGTAAGTAACTTACCTTGGCTTTCTTTTCTATCCTTTAATTTCCTATCTCATTTGTCTTTGCAAATCTTTATATAAGAGTAGCTAAGAGAAGTTCTTTATTAAATCTATATTGAAAAGGAGCTTGGTATATTGCAAAAGGGCAAATCAAAAATGATTCTTCGTCCTTCCCTCTGCAGAATTCTATGTCATACCCCTGTTCTGAAGAACAAATCTGATGTTAAAATATCACTGGCCTTTCTCTAAAACCCTTCCAAGGGACTGTTTTCACCATAGCACTCTCTTTCATGGGATCTGTAGTCTTTCTGCTCCACATTCCACTCTAGCTTTTGATTACCAATACAGTCAATAAAATTAACACAAAATATTCCTCTCTCCACACTTATTCATGCTCCTGATGCACATACTAGTTTGAAATCGAGTACTGTGTGTACTGACCATGGAAACCTCTGAACTCCAGCCCGTTCCTTCTCCTCTCCCACAAAATGCAGAATTCTAGTCAGAGTGTTAAAATATTCCTGTAGATAACAGCATTATTCTCAGAAATCTGTGTGTTCAGGAAAAAGGAAATAACAGGTAAAGAGATTCTGGAATGTTTGTCCAGATTGGTTTTACTTGTATGGATTTGAAGTTCATCAGCAATTGTTGATTAAACAAGATGAGAAGAGCACAGTGCAGAGAGCAGGAACAGCAAAGCTCTGCCAGCACAGGTACTGCTCAGCTGCTGGCCTTTGCTTTTTTCATCAAAATTCAGGCAGCACCAACTGTTCAGGACATGGGAAGAGCAGAGCAGCCATTCTTTTACATGTTAATGTGCAAAGGTGTCTCATACTCCTCTAGCATGACAGGCATTAAAATTTTCATTCTCCAAAACTCCTCTGATATGAATGAATTTCATGAATGTAAGTAAAGGTCAAGAGATTAATATCATGGCAAACGACAGAATGGCTAATTTTGTACAGAAGAAGAGACAAGAGTGAGAGCTATAACAGACTGCCTGTAGGAGAGTTTACCTGTTGGTGGGAAAATAGTGAACTCACATTTTAGGCAATAAATTAAAACAGATCCTTCCCTCTCCTTTTCCTGGCTGAAGAAGGCTTCCTTATCTCAGACAGCTGGAGGTAAAAGGAAGGTGGGGTACCTGGCAGGAGTGAGGGTGGAAGAAGGCACAGACAGCCCTTGCAGAGATGAAGGCTGGGGCCATGGACCCTGGAGGTGCTGGCAGCTGAACAAGACTTGCAACTGGATTCATGAAAAACATCATCCCTGAGAGCTGATTTGTGCATATGTAATTCCCACATAAGCTGATTCTGATTTAAAAGTCTGCAAGGCTCTCAATTCTATTGGTATTTTCTCCTCCTAACTTGCAATAATGCACAGTGAATTTCTGATTATCTATCTGGCTGAAAAAAAGTCTAAGTTTACCTTTTAATTCTGGAAAATTAGCACAAGACCATTAATAAATAACATAACCTGAAGCACTATTTCAGGCTATGAATTTCATAGATGGATTGTATCATCTCAGGACATTTTATGCTAGATTTGCTCTAAACTGCCTTTTCTTTTTTTCCTGTTTGTTTTCCCCATCTTTCTTGTAGGTCTGTAAAATAGTTGCTGACTCCATGCTGACCTGGATTTTTGTCTCTTCACCATATACTTAGCTCAGTGAGTGGCTTCTGAAGTTTACCGAAGTAGATACCATCAAACTAGACAGCAAGACAAAAACTCTGCCTTGTATAAGCAAACAATGGCACCAGTATATGGAGAGCCCAGAGGACAAAACAATATGACTATTGCAATTCTGTATTTACAGCTTTGTTTTGCAGTTTTTATTTCTTTTCCTTCCTGAGATGAATGGAGCTGGGTTATCCCAGGCTCCTTTAAGTATTTCTTTCAGAATATCCATCAATCTACAGCCTTCCTACAGCCTCCAATATTTTAGCACCTGAACACCTTACAAGCTGTTACTGTCTGTGCTCTCACAACACCTCAGATGCAGAAAATTTCCATGATATTAATTTGCTAACAGAGAATCAAAGCACATAGAGATTTTTAGGTATCTGACATCCAGAGTGAAATCCAAACCTCTTCCTATGCTCTTTTTAGAGTGCTTGGTATCATTCCACAGCTCCTCAATATGAGATTCAGGACAATCTGAATACTGAGAAAGAAGTCACCCACAGACAGACTTGGAAAAAATGAGAACAGCCTGCTCCAAAATGTCTGGTAAACCTCTACTTGTGTTCAGAAGCTGTCACTACCACGCCACTGTGTACTCAGAAAGTGTTACTACAAGCCCTGTTGGGAAGAGAGGAACTCCTACAGCTGAGTGTGGATCTGTCTTATGCCTACAGGCATCCCTCCTCTTGGTTTTATAAAATAACCACCCATGACAAGGGAAATCCTGGTGCAGTTCCTTGCTCTAGCTGAAGGAATTCAAAATTCCCATTTTTCTCCTCGTAGGAGAGGGAGTGCCACAATGATCAAAGTGCAGCAGAGGCTGGGGAGGAGAAGCCTGATGCATTCCCTCAGCTTTCAAAGAGCTGAAGAAAGAATTTCAGGTCCAGTGATGTGGGCAGAGTGAGGGAATATAATTTCTGTCTCAGACAGTGAAAACACTGTCTGGTTTCACCTGGGTTTACTCTTTGTGTCACCTGTACACTAGTGCAACTCTAGATGCCACATTTTTTCAGTAGCAGGACTGTCTCAAATAACTCAAGGATATTGAAATGCACAGTCCTGATGTAGGAGATTTCCAAAACAAATTCAATTTAGGTCTGTACACCTGGGAGTTTCTAGCAGAAAAACAAGGAATTAGACCCAGAAATAATTTTCTCATTCTAAGGCAGAAGTGTTAATTTCTTTAGAACAATAACACATAACCTGCCTATATGTTTGTGATGAAATGCCAGCATCTTTTTATCTTTTGCTGGAGGAGAAGCTGCTGTAACAAACTTTTACTAGCTTTTATCTTTCCTATTACAGTCTATTGAATATTAATAAATTACCATCTGCCAGTTTTTGCAGGAGCAGCTGAAACACTGCCTGCATTAAAATTGAAAATAACTCCTTCCCTCTTCACAAACTTCAAGAGAACATGAATTTTAAAATAATGACGACTGCCTGAACTATTTCATGGTGTTTCCCTTTAACAAACAATATTAAGATTTATGTGATACAGTCAGCTTTGCGATTGATAATTAATTGTCACTTAATTACACACTTTAATAATATTTATTTTGAAGTTATAACAACTCTGTCTTATAAAATGACCCTGAATAACTTTAATTTTTTAATTCACTTAATTAAAATACTTAATCTTGAAAAGATCTTTCAGGCTATTTAAATAAAGGTAAACAAATCTTCAGATTAAATCAACACTTTTTTTTTCCCTTTGATATATGTAATTAATTTTCACTCGACATAATAAATAAACCTCATGTAAGGTTGTTCATGTGACAACAGAAAATAGCTTGCTGTCAGCCTAATCTCCCTTAACACTGCAAAGTGTTTTTAGTTATGCTGACAGGCCTGCTGAAAACCTTTTGCTGGAAAGCAATAAATATTAGCATTTTTCCCACTGGCATTGCAGGAAAAAAACATTTATTTGTAAATTATGAACATTAATCAACCTTTTTGTACATGCAATCAGAAAACCTCCCAGGCTAAGGCAAACTTGATGGAAACGAAACCTCTGTCTGCAATCAGATTTAACTAAAGCACACTTTCTCCTGAAAGAACAGAATTTTTTTGTTTTCTTCTCTTACTGGTTCTTGGTAAAGGGGTTCTGTGTGCTAAGGACTGTACTTTCTATCCCTCATGAAAGTTTTGAGACGAACTCCAGGGCTTAATTACAGAGCTCACAGCACTGCCAAGATTTCACATGTTGAAAGCTACAACTGCAATTAGATCCCCCTAAATCAATGACAGTCCAATGAGCCCCTGCACGAGATGTCAGTGCCACACTGAAAGCTGTCACTTCTACAGGCATCTGCACAGCTTTACAAACCCAAGTTTTACCATTAAACTTAGCACATTTCCTCATATCTGTAGCACCAATTTCATGTATTTCATTGCAGAAAGTGACCCCAATATTTTGAAAAGCTGGTTTCTATTGAAAGCAATTTTGAATTGTTCACCAAAATTCATCTGATGATCTCATTACAGAATATATTTGACTACACCTTCCCCTTACATTTCAGTTTGGTCTGTGCCTTGACAACTCTACTACAAGAGGATTCCTCCTCCCCATTAGACCTTAACAAGGACCAGAATGCCATGTTTTTTCCCCAATTTACCATCTCCCTATTGTATGTTCATAGTTGGAGCTGAAATGATTGCAGTTGTTTCTCTCTGTCAGTTATATTTGAATTAAGAATTGAAAAATCTGGGCTGAATATTTACAATGTCAGTCTCCCTCTCCTAGTCCAACTCAGCCCTGAAAAGCTCAAGTTAATTAACGACAGATCTAAGGAGCTACTGTCATCAAGATGATTAGATGGGACTAAATATGAAAAACAGAGGCTTCAGCTGATGATGGAAAGTAGCTTTCCATCCCTCCTCAAAGGCTGTTTATAGGAAAGGCATTTGAATCTGGCTGCCATGATTTTTAACAAAATTGCAATCCATGAAGGTCTTCATTGAACTGAAACCAGCATAAAATTCCTGTATGAGCACAAACTGTCATGAGTTTTCCAGCTGCTCCTAGCACTCAAGAGAGCAGAAATAAAGCAAAGAATTTCACATTTTTGAAGTGGAGGAATTTGCAGGACTTTTTTCCCAGTTTTTGGGTGTGTGCAGCAACAAGAAATGACTGCTAATGAGAAAATGGACCTCCATTTTTGATGCAGGATTTTCAGCTGCCAAAAAGAGTTTGGTCTGAATTCTTAATAAAGTCTTCAGAGGATCCCTTCTTTAGCTATGTTATTGTCCTACCTCTTGTTTTCATCCTGAACAAATCCTTGAAAATACATCTGGGAAGACTTCACTTTGTTTGTTTGTTTTTTGTTGTTGTTGTTGTTGTTTTGTCAGTGCAAATGCGCCCCTTGTTTAGGAAAGACCCAAATAAAACCATTTCACACGATAAATAAAAGTGGTCAGTTTTTTGCAAGCATATTTTGAGAAACACAGAATGTGCCGATTGTCATCATAGTTACCCTACAAGGGATTCCAGACAGCACAAATGAATTCTTCAGCTTGAGAAGAGAGCACTGTACCTACTGCCACCACAGCTGGTGGCACCTCTGCTAGCAACTGTGGGGAGAGTCTGCATGCTCAAGCTGTTTAATGGAGTAGATTGCAATCAGAATAATTATATATCTATTTAAAACAACTTTCCCTGCAATGTAATGCAAAAAGAAAAAAAGAAAAAAACCTGTTCAAAAATAGCCTGAAGAGGTTTGGGTGTCTATGACAAATTTCAGTGCTCAAGTGCCATTACAGACAGCTGGCTTCCAGCTGCCCTCCCACGAGGGCACCTCTCCTCCTCCCACCCAGCCTTTCAAGGTCATCTGGATGTTTATTCTTGGTGCTAAGAGACATTTCACAACTCTGCAGACATTAAGTAGGCTCCTAAACACTTCTTTAAATCCAGTCCCATGGGACTGAACTCCTCCCTGGAGTGCAAGGGCTGAAAACTGTTTTGCAGGTGGATTTATTCTTTTCCTGCTCTGATTTAAAAGGGTGCACAACCTCAATCCCAAAGGGTAGTCCAGCAGCCTTATTACACAGCTCCACTTCAGCCATAAACAAGTTGCTTTATTTCTTGTGCTGAAGCTCACACAAACTGCAGTGCTGCTTGCAGGCAGCTTGTTACCTTCAGCAGTGACAGACCAGCTGTGTATCCTAAATTCATCTATTTTCATTAAACATCCATGTTTTCTTCTGCCTGCTGCTGAACTGGGCAAAAATAAAATGTTGTTGTGTCAGAAAACAGTGCTTAAACATTAAAAAATATTGATTTAAATAAAAGTGATGCTGGGCTGGGACCAGTTCTGCAAAGGCTTCATTTTACCTGTAAATGCAACATAAAAATATGCAACCTGTATTGTACATTTTTATATATAATCACTGTAATTATGCAGAATATATGTTAAATACAAAATACACGTAATATAATATTTTCCAGTGTGTGCTTCAAAATAAATACACACACTACATTTTTAAAACTTAACAGCATTTTCATGGTGTTTGGCTTTTAGTGACTCAGATACTTGAGCAGGTGGGAAAGATTTGGAATATTTACAAGTGGACTTTCTCATTGATTTCACTCACTGTCCAGCATCTTCCCCTGAGGAGCAGCAGCCAGGGCTGGAAGGTGCCAGGAGTCAGGGACTGCAGGGCAGCTGGAGAGAAGGGGTCAGAGGAGGAGAGCAGAGAGCTGGGAAATCAGAGCAAAGGGGAAGCTGGGCGAGTGCACCAGAGGGAAGGCAGGGGCTGGCTGGCCCTGGGCTCCCAGAGAGGTGGAAGGGCAGAGGGACAGCCAGGACACAGATGGGGGCCAGGGCAGCGGTGAGAGCGAGCCGTGTTCAGCACCCCGAGCTCATTCCGTGCTCAGCACCAGGGCTCAGCCCCGAGCTCATTCCGTGCTCAGCACCAGGGCTCAGCCCCGAGCTCATTCCGTGCTCAGCACCAGCGCTCAGCCCCGAGCTCATTCCG
>LTAT01000016.1:13184680-13198664 GCA_003286495.1 Chlorodrepanis virens | reverse complement strand
AACTTCTGGCTTAAACTGTGATGTACTGACTTTTAGTGATTGGAGAACAGTAACATGAATATGGTAATTACAGTAGTTATAATAGGCTATAGGTAAAAGTTAAGGTATAGATTGGTTCTACTGTGTTAAGATGCTCAGCAAAGAAAAGCATAAAATGCACTGTGACCAAAACCAAAAGGTCTCCAGGCCTGCCTGCAGCTGGAGCTGACAGCTGTGGGCACAGCTCTGTCACCCACGGCCCTGGACTGCTGTAACCTTGTGGATGGAATAAACTGCATTTTGGAGAGCCCCTGGAGTCCCACATCCCTCATTTCAGCTCTTACACCAGGAACCATATCATGTGCAAGAATATTTGACATATTTAAAGTTTTCATACATGCACACTACTTCAGAAAGAGGATCTCCTCCCACCAAGGCCAGGGCTCCCCAAGAACAGCAGCCCCAAGAGCTGGCCAGCACCTGGACACTGCCAGGTGTTCTCAGCTGGGGCAGCTATGGACTCTGCACAGATGTGCAGAGGGAAGAGCTCTAAGGTTTTGGCACAGATGCATAGCCAGATGATTTTGTTTTCTGTTAGATCTCAATGAAGTAAACCCCTTACCATGCGTTCTAATTTTAAGGAATTCACAAATATCACTTAGAAAGAAAATGCATGTTTTGCATTCAATTGATGTATATAATGTTTACCAGTGTCTGGCTCAATTAAGCTGCCAGCATGGGCTCCCACAGGAATTCAAAAGAAGGGTGAATGTCATGAAAACAAAGGCTCATCTTTCAGCTAAAACCTCTGAAAATTAAGAATCTTTAATAATACAACCCTGTGTTACTACCACTAAATAATTATTCCCAAGAGTTCTATTGCTTTTCTGCAGCATTTTGGTGTTACTTTTCATCCATGCATTGTTCTGAATTACGGCCATCTGGGAGAAATAAACTTTATCTGCTGGTTCCTTTGATTTCAGGTGTGCTCACTGTGACAGCTCCTCACGAGCGAGCTCACCTTCCTTTCATTTTGATCTTCCCCCTCCATATCCTGTCAGAGCTTGCTCTGCAGCTGAGGTACAGCGTTCTGATATGCACCTTTTGTGAGGCTGTTCATTTCTGCTCTGCTTTTTAATATAAGCTGTATTTTGATTTGTTATTATTTTTATCATCATAGTGCCTTGAGAACCCAAGGAAGCAGCAAGTACCTCTTTGTCCTCAGTGCTGTTATCTATGGACAAAGCACCTCTATCAAGCACACAATCTTCCTAGTAGAGGATGAAGGTTCTGCTTTTCTTTTTGTTTCATTGAAGGGTATTATTTAATTAGATTTCCTGGAATATTGAACAGTATTTCTATACAACAGGGGCATCAATTTAGAATGGAAAAAACTGTCCTTTACTACAAACCAGATATGTCAAACTTCCTTCAGAGCACCTGGCCAAATGTCCAGTGTTCAAATAGGAAGTCAAGTAAGACAATAAAAGTTTTCATTAAAACCTTTGTGCCTTGATATAAAAAAGAGTAACCTTCCATTTTCAAAGCTCTATTATTGTTATCATTAGGTTACAACATTAGAGTAGCACCAAGTAATAACAAGTAGTATCAAAAGTTCATTTTAAGTACTGGATAATAAGGAAAAAAATGCTTTCACCTGAAAGAGTTTAGGCTGTGAAGTAAGAATTCAGCATATTAAATATTATTAAAAAGGAGAGCAGCAAATTCTAGGAGATTGAACCTTTGTAGCCACAGATCATAAGGTACATGACCACGGGTAGAACTCAGGGCTCAGAGCAGAATTCTACAGCTCCTGTGACTCCCTGTACTTTGTAGTATAAGCCCATATGAAAGTGGGAAAGAAAGGCAACAGAAGTAATATTATTTAAATGGTTGCTTAAAGAAATCTAATGAAACAAACAAAAAAACCCCAATTTTAATGCAGCCCAGAGTTCTGGGGATTGTTTGGGTCACAGAGTAACAATCTCTTCTGCATGGAATACAGCACAGCACCCTGTAAAACTGAGTCCAAAGAAACAGATTATTTTAACTGTTTCTTTCTTCTGAAAATCTGTCTGGGTGCCATGATTTTAAAAGCTGAAGTTAATTTTGTGTTAGTTTTCTTCATCTGTTGTCAAAAATAAATATTGAAATGCAGCCAGTACAAACATATTAATCTTAACTAATAGTTCTATTTAACTTTTTTATTGAATAAGCTCACACAGAAACGATTTCATCGATACCATACAGCTTTCTGATGTAAGCCAGGTAAGGCTGAAAGGATTTTTACCATTTCCCTGGACTATAAAAAGAAGTGAATTTACAGGCAGGCCACTTAGGCACGTCGCAGTTAAATGAGTTTAAAGGTTGACAGTAGTCCTCACACTATGGTCTGAACATATTATCTGTTCCAGTATCTGAGGGGGGAAGGAAAATACATCTGCCAGCTGACATTTCACTGATGACATCACAGAGCATATTTCTGGTGCTTATGTGTAAAATATCAGATTTAGTTCACAGAATTTAGTTGGAACAGATTCCTTGGCTTTATGAAGTTTGTGTGAAATGCCTATCCTGCTCAGAAGATGTTGATTTGAATGAAGCCACCACCTCAAAACAGAAGCCCACAAAGGCAGGCTGTCAGCTGGTTTGCTCTGGACACAAAGCTGCAAGTCTGAGCCATCCCTCTGGGAGATTGCACCAGATAACTTTTTTCTCACTCTCCTTCAATCTTCAGAATAAAACCCGGTAATTCTTTAGCACAGATGGCAACCACCTGCCCAGCCTTGGCAGACTCTGGGGTTTGGGGTGCTGCTCCACCTTGCCCCCCAGGTGTTCAGGCAGAGGGAGATGAGAAGCAGCAGGCACAAGGCAGGTACAGGTCTGGGTGTATCTGAGCTGACACCAGCCTGGATTTTTACATAGCTTTGAGAGGTTTTCAGATTCAAGGTTTGTGCTCTCTCACAGGTGGTTTCACTGTGAATTTATTGAGCCACCAGATACAAATGAAATATTTCTAAACCTCGGTAAATCTTGGAGTTGGTCTGAGTCCTCAGGAGATAGCTTCTGTGAAAAGCTGGCATTTTTCTTTTTGCGAGTTTAATTGGAAGCGTTGTGCATGTTACACTAATCACCCCTTTGGGAGAACAACAGGCAAAAACTCTGCCAGCAAAACTCGCTCCTTTTTGAGATTTTGATTTGTCAGACATTTGTATTTGCAAGTTACATCACAGTTCTATCCCAGACCAGAAAGACTAATTTGTGAAGTTCATAAAAATTCTGTATTTCAAGCTAAGAGCATGACACTGGTGTCATTTACAGTAGAATAAACCCAAAAGAGCCTTGCTGAAATCTGTAAGGTTATAGCAAAACATGACTGATGGAAGCATGACATAAATCAAATTTCAATTTTTCCGTGTAAAGCTGAAACTTTACCTCACCTCCTGAAATAATTAATCCAAATGCACAAAATTATTTCTCTTCTGACTGTCCTAGAAGACAGGTACTCAGCACAGGTCAGAGCCAAGGAACACTCATTTCTCCTGCCATGCTTCTTTTGAGTTTTGTTCCAACTGTTCATCATTCACTATTTGTTAATCTTCTGTGTGTCACACAGTGTCCCACACAATAGAGGAGGCTAATTATGCTCTCAGTAATGAGCATTTGTGTGAATTGTACATGACTACAGAAATTGTTAGTGCTGAAAGTCAGGAAAGTTTGACTGACTCTGACGTGGAAATTGACAGAATTACAAATGTTCAAAATGGGAAACGAACAAAGACGGATATTGTACAAAAATGTGCTCACAGACAGTCTTAGACAATGAGATCTCTGCTCCATGTGACAGACCTGACAACACTAATACACATTTTCTAAATACTCATTTAAAGAATATTCTATCCATGTAGATTTTTCATTAAAGAAAGAGGTCAGCAATATAACATATAGGTGTCTTGGATAAACACAAAGTAATTGTGAACAAGGTATTTGTGACAAGAAATGTGATTCTAAAAGGAATTTCCAGTAGGGATAAAGCAAAACATTTGTGGCAAAACATCTGAATTACTCTCTGCAGTTCTGATCACCTGTACCCCAGCAGGAAAAATTCGATCTTAAATAAACTTGGCTTCTATTAGAAAAATAACAAGGGAACAGAAACTGTACTGGATGAGAGAGAAAGGTAAAATCTCAAAGAAAAGATGATTAGAAGTACAACAGAGAGGATCAGTGCACACAAGCAACAGGAAACAATACTGATATGTAAGACCACAAACTGGGCAAGTAACTGGCAATCTTATTAAAGCTAATACAGTCCTGTAATGAGGAGTTGAATTCAAACCAGTGAGGAATAAGGTTCCAAAACAACAAAATCAACCTCTTTTTGTCTGGACTGGGAAGAAAAAAAAAAAAAAAAGAAAAAGGTAGGCAGGAAATTTTAGAGGGGCTTTATTGAAGTCAAAATGAAACAGCAACCACTTTCTCATCTTACGTTCCTATTTCAGACGAATAGTCATCTGAAAAGTAGTCAGTTTAATATATCTGAGTATTATTTAATAATTTTGAGTATTATTTATTTATAGTTTTTCATTACTATATCTTCCTTAAAATAAAAGCAGTTATGTCAGGGAGATGTGGCAGGGAAAGAGGAAAGACAGAAGCTGGTTCAGAAACAACACTCTCTTTTCTGCTATTTTCTCCTGACTGCTGAAAGAATAATGTCAAATCACTGACCCTGATCCCAGTATTTGACCAGTATGTCATCCACTGAAGGTGAGAGATTTCTTTTCCCACTGAATCCCTACTTTTTACCTATTTTTCTGATGTTCTCTGCACAGCCTAATTTGCAGCTTCCATGCAGTAGCAGACAGGTTTCTCCCAAATCACTCCATTTTTCTCTAGTGAGCCAAACCAGATTCAGACATCCTCAGCCTTGTTCATCCCCCTAAGAGAGAGGGTTTTGTACCTCAGTAGTAGATTTGGGTAGGCTCTGATGAGCAGCCTTTCTTCTTGTGCTCTTCATAAACTGAAACCTTGTCAGCCTGCACTGAAATATCTCATTTGAACATTTTCCTGTGTTGATAAATACCTGTGAAGGATCACATAAATACAGTTAGCCCCATCTAGGGTCTGAGTGGGCAGAGAGGAGGCAGCTAGCACAGTGTTAATAGTCGTAATACGTAAAAATTTTTCCTATTTAAAACCCAGTAATTTCAGGCTCTCAGAAGAGGACAGCTCACTCAGCCTCTCTTCATGGAACAGGCAAAGCTGCAAACCTTTCACACACTTCACAGGCAGCAGCCAAGGACGAGGCAGAGCTGCAGGGAGCCTGCTCTCCTTCCCTGAGCACTTATGGAGCAGGGAGCTCAGTGTGCCCCAAGTGGCTGCCGTGACCTGAAGGAGCTTTTAACAGCAGCCTCCTCCCAAAGTTATACATTCATAACCACGGGGAAATCATTCATGGGGACAGTAATTGCTTGCAAAAGAGGCCTGAACAATGCCTGAGTCCTCTCTAAAAGCTTCCATTGCCATCCTTGGTGTCAAGGGCTGGCCTTGCACTCACTTCTGTACCAAAAGCATGTTTGCAGAAGACAGGCTTTGCCAGCGAATGCTATGGGCAACAAAGCTAGGAATAGAATGGGCCCTCCTGCTCTTGCAACATGGAAATTGGTTGTAAAGAGGCATAACAACCCAAATTCCACCCGTGGCTGCCATAATGGCCAGGTTTCAGCGTCCAGCATAGGTTAAAATGTTATCCCAAATGGCTGTCAGAGAGGATGGAGACAGCTGGGGCCACTCTGGGACCACGTCTGAATCCAGGTGTTGCTACACACTGAGACTGGGGTGCAGGAAGGACAGTGCTTCTAAAAGTCTGAACATGTGCTGCAACATTGGATCTGGGAAAATGAAAAAGCCAGAGAAGAGCTGCACAAAAACGGCACCACTGTTATAGTACCAAAGTCAAATTATGCCCTATAGCTGATCCATGTATTTATAGGAGTCACAGAGAAAGTAAGACACCAAATCCTGACACTCTGGACAAAAACAAAGCTCTTCTTTCAACAATGCTGATTTTTTTTTTTTTTCTCAAGAGTTTGGCATGTGAAAAAATGGAGCCTCAGTTTGATTCAGTCTTCCATGTCCATGCTGCAATCCAGGGATCCTTCCCTTCCAGGAAGCAACAGGAAATAAAAGAGGGGTATTTGGAATTATGCTTCAAAATTAATACTGTTTCAAAGCTTGTCTCTGAAACTTTTTACACGATGAAATTTATTTAATTTTAAAAACTGAGAAGAAAAAGTTTTATTAAATCAATAAAATTATCTCCATATGAGCAATTTCAAGCACACTTTCAAGCAATCTTTTTTTGATGCAAAAAAAAAAAAGGAAGAAAATTTAAAATCTTGGACTAATATGTACATATTTAAAGGCACTTTTTAGTTCAGCCACTGATCTAGAAGTCAATATTTCACTCAGCTCTAGGACCTAAAGAGAACTATCTCAAGTATTTGCCCAAAGGACTAAACAAAATCACTTGTATAATTAATGTGATTTTCTAAGAAGAGAAGACTCAATACATTTGAGAATACCAATGTCTCTTAAGACAGGAGTTTTCTTCACAAGCTCATCTTAAGAAGATTCCTCTGTACTTCTTTCCTATGCAAGTGTTCCAAGAAGCACTTAATGAGCTTCACAGAGTTACTAAAGAAAAAATAGTCTAACTACTTGCTTTCTAGTTCTCTATTGAATTTCTTATTAATTAACATATTAGTGCTCTTTTTTTTTTCTTAAATTTAACTTGAAAGAAAGCAAGAACTTTTCAAATTAAGTAATGAGACAAGAATGCTAACAGCTTTTTCCACCCTATTAATTCAGATACTCACTAAAATCTCTGAGGTTTTTAGGGAGTAAGATAAGAAGGATAGCAATGACAACGTTTCTATTTTTAAGATGAAATCCACTTGTAAAGCCCAGCTCTTTCACTGGTGAAATTTTTTATCTGAAAGAAATTAAGTCACCCTTTTTGTTTTAATGCTACAAATGCTTTAAAGCATATACTCAAACCTGTAAATCTTTATGTCTTGTACCAGCTGTGTGTCCTCCACTGGAAGAGTGGCAATGATCCTGAGGGATCACTGTCACCAGGCTCCTGGAGGGAGTTTCCCCTCCACCAACCTTCACACATATATCTGCACTCTCTGGAGCTTTAACAAGGATAAAGAATGCTTTAATAAGATGGTCACAGAGATTTTTTTTTTCTTCAATCTTATTGTTTCTTCAATAGCTTACACTATTTCCTCTATGATTATATACCCATGTAATCCTACTTGAAAGAGTAATTCTTGTTTCCAGACTGAATCCAGCTGCGGAATGCAGTGACCAGGATGTCCCATGATCAACCAGCTTGAGCAGATAACAAAACCTGAACGAAAAAACCTTAACAAAACCTGAACACAGCCATCCCAACTTCCCTGTGTCTTTCAGATTAAATTATATGCCCCCAACACCCTTCCAGGCTGAGGACAAATGACATGAAGCAACAGTTTCTTTCAACCCAGCATAGCAGGGGAAAAAAAAAACCAACCCCATAACAAAAAACAGAAGCAAGAAAGATTAATCAGTCTTGGCTAGAAGGGAAGATAAGTTTTCAGCTATATGAAGCCCAAGCAGGAAATGTGTTGGGGCAGGAGGACCAAAAAAGCATTTGGGATCTGGTTTCTCATCCATGTGAATAACAACCATACGTGAGGAGTCTGGATTAAACACCCAGTTTCTGACAAAGAAAATCTTTTGGGTCACCACACAAGCTGTTCAATGCAAAGCTAATGTCTGTTAAAAAATTTGTTTACATTTTGCTAAAAATTGAAATGTACCTTAAATGTGCTGTAGTGCCTTGGTATAGAGAAAGAACAGATGGAGCTTTCTCTAGTCAAACCTCAGCTTGAAAGACACTCAGCTTGTAGAGCTGAAGCTTAGTTGGTGGTGCACTTCATGTCCTTCATGTAAAATATTCTGTCACTTTTAATTTTGTACCTTGTTTACTTTCTCTGTTACAAAAGAACTGGGACTTGTTTTTAGCAACTCTGATTAAGTTTCTATTGATTTTCGAGATAGGAAATGGAACTTTCAGATTTCCCACATGAATTTAAAGCAAGTCAGATATTAACCTCGAGGTAAAACATCTGCCATGACATTCCAAGAATAGACAAGTACTATCTCAGTGAAAACAGCATCTGTGCTCAAATCTCAGTGCCTGGGAGTTGGAACTGGAGAACAATGCAAGCAGCAGGACTGTATTTTCACATGTGTCGAACCACACATGAGCACACCCACATTTACTGACATTTACATTCACTCAGATATGGATTATCACACACATGAAACTCCCTGCGTGTACACAGCCCTCAGCTGTTAAAGCACTAATGGCTAAGTGAGACAGAGATGGTGTCAAGGGGAATTGAGAAGAATGAGAAAGCTGATCCAGAGATGGAAAAGCTTATTTTTTAATGCCACTGCTAATGTATCTAACCATATAATGGATATTTATTATTTTTGAGGATCCATGCCTGCTTTCTTGTCCTGTAACAACTGCCAATGTGTACACACATTTTCTAGTTTAAAGCTTTCATTATCAGATATATCCCTGGTATAGGTATTACTAGACAGTATTTAATTTTTTTCAATTACTAGGCAGTAATTAATTACTAGGCAGTATTTAACAGAAAATAAATATGCAACATGGAATCTGAAATATATGCCATATGCAACATCTACTGAGCTAAAAACTTTTACCTTCAAGCCTTTGCACTGGTTTTACCTATCATGGTAGTCTTCTTTAAGCTGGTTGTTTGGACATGTTTGTGATATTGGTGAATATTTTCAGACTAGGCACACTGAGTGTGGTTCTGAAAACGGAGCCCACACAAAATGAAGGAAAAATTCAGAGAAAAAAAAAAGAGGCAAAAATTATCTTTAGAGATGGAGCTGAAACATTTTTAATTCTTTTCTATCTTGTGAAACAGCCATAACTCTTACACTTGCTAGTGTTTAAAATGTGTACCTGTCCAACAGAGCTAGAAGGTGCCACCTATTTTATTTGACAAACAAGTGAAGGGAACAATTTCAGTGATATTCATGGACTTTTAAAAGTGAATTATGCGTACTGTCAAGAGTAATCCCACTGAGCTTCTCCTCTGCCTGGAGACAAACTTGGATCCTGCCTACAATGCCCCTGGCAAGAGGAGGAGTCTCTGCAGCTGCTTAAAGCATGGTTTATACATCCAGAGCTATGAAAAACACAGCTGCTCAGTGCATTCAAACACCCCTGAAAGCAGCTTTGATCAGAGTACAGCACCTTTGAAATGTATAAAAAAACCAAAACAAACTTTTCTTAATTACTTAATCTTCCAGTCCTGAATGCTACTATTAAAGCTGGCAAGTGAAAGGATATTTGAGGGATTTTAGGAAACTCACTGATCCAAGAAAATCAACTTCCCAAGACATGGAAAACATTACACAGGAGCTGGAAAATTTAAAACTATTTTCCTAATTTGCATGAATCTCATTTGTAAAGTTACACAACTGTTGTATACCAGGTACATCATCTCGCAGAAGGCTTTTAAATGGCTCTTTTAAAAAGATGAAAAAATAGCAGTTTTAAACTGTCATGGTTGTATTAAAAACAGCTGACCCAGCAGCAAGCCATAGATGACAACAAAGGTCAAAACTTAATGAGCAGATTAAAGTAAAAAAAATTGAAATAAAGATTGTTTAGCACCTACTGTTATTGTTTATAAATGTGTTTTATCACCATAATCTGCTTATCAATTAATAGTGTAAAATCTTGTGGGACATTTTTACAATTCCAAGTTGTTTTTTTTCTCTCATTTGCTGGAAAACTGAAACTGTGCTGTCACTTTCCTAGCAGTGATTCAGGGAGCCACAGGCTGTCCCTGCTCAATGCAAGGCCCACTATTGTCCCAGATTTTCAGAAAAGTATTAAACTAAACTGAAAATCTGACCTCATATCACTGATTAATCTAAATCTCCTCTGCTTTTTCAGAGCAGACTGCAAATGTTAAAAGGATTGTGTGTGAGAGAGAGAAAGAATGTATGGGTTGCAGAACACATAATAAAAATACAATAAATGCAAAGCAAGAAAACTGATATCACAATCCCACATGCGCACCTGCTGGATGACAAGGTGGATATTTGCAGGGGGGCAGTTACCACCACTCCTAACTACATGTTCTTGGGACTGTACTTCCCAAATGACCCAGAGATTAGACCAGGTGGCTGAAATGAAGCATTTAATTTTGAAAAGAGGTTAAAAAATTATTGTGGAGAATTCTCTAATACATTTCTATTGCTATCAAATTATTAGTGAGAAAGGAACCTAAACTTGGAACCTAATTTTATCTTTTCCATATCAACATATTACCATTTTATTTGCTGATTGCCTCTGTAAAGATTGCAAGGTACATGTAGTGAGACCAGAGATGATCTTAAGCAGCAAAAATATTTTTGGAAAGGGGGTTTCCACCTGGACAACTCTGTGATGTTGACATTCACTGAAAAGAACTCTACAAGTTTCCATTTGTGTACCTAACAGAAACCAGACTTCAGCAATGACAGACAGCCATTTTGCATCTCAAAAGACTGGCAAGTCCTCTGAATTTGTCAGAAAAATGAAATAAAACCGGAATAAAATCGGTGTGTACAGGTGTGTGCAGAATGTTACCACGCTACTACTCACATTCTGCAGGAGATTTGTGTTTCACAAATTATCTACAGTCACAGGTCATCCACAATCATGAGTGAAAAAAAAATAAGGATGAAATCATCAGCTGTTCCTTCAGCTGTTTTTTTTGTTAGCAGTGTAGGGTCATCTTACAAGCACCTCTCTCTGGCTGTCATGAAACATTCCCACTGCTTTCCCATCCATGCACTGGAAACACAGGAGTGTCCAGAGCAGGCAGTTGGGGTTTGCTTTTTATTGCTGTGCTCTACTGAAACTGAACAAATACGGCTGAAAGAAATAAATAAAAACAAATAAAAATGATGCTGGTTTAAATCTTCAATTGAACTAGACTCAGCCACATTTGAATTGCACATGTGAGCAGCCCATTTATAGTCACTTCTCGTGAGCACTCAGTTTACAGGCACAGATGTTCAGGGAAAATGCATTTTAATCTCAGGATGAGATAATTTAAATATAGCCTTCTGTGAACATTCATACCAGTCAGGGAACAAGAAAAACACCAATCAAATTATATGACTAATCATTTCTAAGTTGTGCACGGATGTATTTGAAATTCAGATGGCAATCTGAGAAAAAGTCCTCAAAGCCTTAAGGAACATTCAAGTAAAGGGCTATGTGCTCATGGGGATTTTAATAATGGCAGAAGATTCACCCATGTTCACACAAATGGCTCAAAAAAGATTGTCAGAACAATTTGAGAAAAGTTATTTGAGAAAAAACTATCCTTAAGGGAGAGTTTTAAGGAATGGACAGCTTTAGGGAATCTCTGGTGAGACTACAATACTTTGATGTTTAATAACCTTCCTATAAAAGCAGATATTCAAACATTAATGACTGAAAATTTACAAAGAAATTACTCAATCTGAATGAAGATTAAGAATGGGATCAGCTGGACATACATCTTCCACCAGGCTGGAATGATTCAGATACTTTGACTTTCCAGTCTAATGAATCTCACCAGTAGCTGACAAGTAATCCTTTTCAACAAGGAATTCTCCTTTTCAGGGCAGCCTCCCTGCTCCCTTGCTCTCAGCAGGCTGAGGCTAGGGGTGTCTGCAGTTAGAATGGGCTGTTCCAGACCTGCTACCCCTTCCCATTTCCCACTGGGAATGCAGCCAAACTGCCCCAAGACCACTGCCTGCCCCTCCTCCTGTCAGACTTCAATCTGGAGGAAGCACTGGAGTCACTTCAGAGAAATGTCAAAAAGAGACAGAAGGTATTAAAGTAAAAAGAAGACAGCAACACTCATTTTCAGAAAACTTTTCTATGACACATGACAAGTACCTATTTCAAGTGTAAATAAGTTGGAAAATATTTTTAAAAGATCAGCATAAAACATAAAGGGTATTTTGAAAAACACATATTACAATATAAAATATGGGAAAACAAGCAGAAATGTCTGCTGTCTGTGTGGGAGCTAATTAAATTGCTTTCTTGAAAAGCTCATTCTGCATATGAAGCCACCCAAGCAATCCTCAGTTCATTTGCCTTTTCTTTCGTTTCTGTAAATAGGCACAAGGTAAATACATGAGGGTATTGTTAAGCCTCAGGTTTGGAAAGTGTTCTGTGATTTTAGAATTGTAATTTCCAGAAATGGTAAAACCACTGCTGTTATTTTACCTCGACTTCACAAAGTATCAAAATGTGCCATTATGCAATGTAAAGAATTGTCTTAATTAGACAGACGGCTGATTCTGATCAAAGCTAACTTGAAACAGACTTTCATACACTTCTTCCATCCTCAGACAATTCTTTCAGGGCATGTGGTAATATCCCCAGGAATGTATCTACGTGGGAGGTATTTCTGTTGTTAGTCAAATTTATAGAAGAGAGTACTGATGCACTGAGAGACATTTAACTTGTTTAAATTGGCATAACTATTGGCATTATGCCAAACTTCATTCCAGGCCGTGGTGTCCCTCTAAACTACCTTCCCAACAAAAGACTGAGTGTAGGGCCATCTATTCTTGGGACAAAAGATCTTTTGACAAAATCAAAACATTTCACTAAACCAGTAAAGGTATCAAGCAGAAGTTAGTACAAAGTTACTTTCCAATCTTTCTTTGTTGCTTCAAAAGCTCAAGGTTACTTGATTGATCTATTAGATACTATGTTCTTCCCCAAAGAATGATTAAGATGCCCCCATGGAAAAATCAATTAAGTGAAATGAACATGCTACAAAGGAAGACAAGAACTGTACTCTGAATTCCACAAGGAATATTTTAGGCCTGTTTTTTCCAAATAGTCCCACCAAGACCAAAATACTGGGTGAAATGAGAAATTTTTTTCTCTTGCCTATGGTTCATTTTTGGCATTCACACCCCAGAGATACATAGAGAACCTGAAGCTTCAGAACAATTTAATGTTTTAAAATCCTATGTAGGAATAAGAAAAAATAGGCTGGGTTTTGTTGCTTTAGTTCTTCCCAGAACGCTGTTATTTAATTCCATGCAAAAGAGGCATAACACACTCTGTTCTTAATTAGTTCTTGATACAGCTTATCTGCTTTCATGAGGGTTTGTCAGCACAGCATGAATCAGAATCATTGGAGACCACTACTTAGCTTGAGTTTATGCATGATTTGTCTTTAAAAACAGATTGGTTTGAATTGTTGGATTGCAGAGTAATTGCAGACACTATTGACTTTATGTAACAGGTCAAATGTGATTGGGATGCTCTCTTTTCAAGTGCAGTACTTATCCTTGGGAACACAAAGCTTCACATGTATTTAAAAACATAAGTGGCACATATTTGAAGAGTTTTATGTTAATGAGTTTGGAAGTCATTTATCAGTTGAAAGCCAGAAAGAAATGGCAATCAAAGACAAATGAGGGGAAAAAACCCCAAATTTGTTTCCACTGCTAAATTATTTTGTGGATTATAGATACTGCTAGCAGCAATTTCAAACTCTCAAAGTGCTTTTTAAAGAAATTATTAACACTCACAACACCCTTGTGGAGAAGTTAAATATTACCAAAACATTTTACAGGTGAAGCTGCTGCTGTGCTGGGGGTAATTGGCTCAAGGACTGGGGCAGCTGGGAATGCAAGAGGAGGATATGGGCACAGCACAGGTGGTAGATGTGACCTCCAGGGCACGGGGGTAAATGTGACCCCCAGGGCAGGGAGGTAAATGTCACCCCCATGGCAGGGAGGTAGATGTGACCCCCAGGGCAGGGAGGTAAATGTCACTCCCGGGGCAGGGAGGTAAATGTGACCCCCATGGCAGGGAGGTAAATGTCACCCC
>LTAT01000016.1:13173460-13184645 GCA_003286495.1 Chlorodrepanis virens | reverse complement strand
GTGACCCCCAGGGCAGGGAGGTAAATGTCACCCCCAGGGCAGGGAGGTAAATGTCACTCCCGGGGCAGGGAGGTAGATGTGACCCCCGGGGCAGGGAGGTAAATGTCACTCCCGGGGCAGGGAGGTAAATGTGACCCCCGGGGCAGGGAGGTAAATGTGACCCCCAGGGCAGGGAGGTAAATGTGACCCCCATGGCAGGGAGGAAAATGTGACCCCCAGGGCAGGGAGGTAAATGTGACCCCCAGGGCAGGGAGGTAGATGTGACCCCAGGGGCAGGGAGGTAAATGTGACCCCCGGGGCAGGGAGGTAAATGTGACCCCCGGGGCAGGGAGGTAGATGTGACCCCCGGGGCAGGGAGGTAGATGTGACCCACGGGGCAGGGAGGTAAATGTGACCCCAGGGGCAGCCCTGCTGCCTGGGTCAGCTGCTGCAGTGCCCCCAGACCTCTGGACGCTCTGCCAAGGCACCCCAGCACCCACAGCTGAGGGTCAGGACACGGCTAAGGATTTTTATCCCTGCCTGCCTTAGGTGTGCTCTGGGCCTGTAGCTCCTGACCAGCAGCTGAACTGCAAAGCTCCATGCTGCAAAGTACCTGCAGTTATTCTGGGAAGGGAGAAGGGTGAGTCCCCTCCCTCATGCCCTGACAGCACAACCTGCCAGCACCTTCATCTCCTTCATGGCCACATCCTCAGCAGGGCACAGGCTAACAGGATCTGCCCAGGAGCAGAAGGGATTTCGCTTATTAATTGCACAGCTAATCCAAAGCAAAGGAAGAAAAAACCAGTTTCCTATTTATATTTCCCCAGCAATATTTTGTAAACTTTAAACATCCATAGGGGTTTGGAATACAGCAGTAATGGGAGAGGCATTCCTCTTGTGAGAGCTGTGGTTCCTTCCCAGAGAATCCTACAGTGCTCTACACTCATGGGCACAATCCTGTAAATGGTGGCCATGAAGAGCCCCCTGTGGCTCCAAGGGGAGCTGAGCTTGAGAAGCTTTGAAGCTTTTAACAATATTAGACTGTAACAGACCCCTGGGGGATCTGTGAACACGCCAGCCAACACGGAGCACAGCAAACCGCTGCTCTCACAAGGTGTGGCACAGGCTCTGCTATCCACAGGGAGCAGAGAGACGCCTGAGAATGGCCAAACACACACAAACATTAGCACACCTCAGCCCCAGGAATGCCAGTTCAGTGTGAGCTCTGCCTCCAAGGACTTGGGTCAGCATGTTCTTTGGCAGAATAACACAACAGGGACATGAAATTCAGGGTGCTGCTAAGTGCCACTGATTTTAAAATAAGCAACTGGAGTGTAATCCTAACATTCAACCAGGTTAAAACTCTGTAACAACATCCAAACTATGGCATGAGTATAAACACACTTATGCTGCTGTGGACTGAGGCCAGTTCCAAGCTTCAGGGTGGGTACATAGGTCTCGCACAAAATATTATTTCAACTTTCAATTTAGAGATCTTATTTCAGACACCAGAGATTAAATTGCTTTAATGAAAGGTCAACAATGCTGCACAAGTTTGCTCTCTGTTGTCAAGGAGGGAAAAGGACAGTGTCACATGGAAACTAGGATGATGTAATTACTTAATTTTGATTATTAATAATACATGATAGCCATATTTGCTATGCAATTAAAGGTTGTATAGACATGAAAGTACAGAATAGATGAACTTATTTTGCATGAGCGAGTTCTATTGTGACATTCTATAACTTATACTGTGTGATTTCGTAAACCAAATAATTTTCTTTATTTATGTGCACATGAAATGTAATACAGCCAAATTTGTTCCAAATATGAGGAAAAAAACCCAGTTAAATTTGCAGAGAATGAAAGAATATTTTGTCTTTTAACTATGAAATACTTCTTAAAAATACTAAATTAGAAATCATATTTGGAGTATTAGAAAATGGGTTTTGCTTTTATTAATAATTCTATCTTTAATAGTATTTGTGAGGTTTTTTTCTCTCCTTGAACTACAAACCAACCAGGTTCATAAAATGCTGACAATCAGGAGGAAAAAACATCTCATACAAAAGTTCAAGTCTTCTCCCCTATTTTGCCTCAGAACTCTCTAAAATTAGTGGAAAAGAAGATGAAGGCAGATTTCTCCTTTTCAGGGTAAGTTTTTCAACAAGCACAGCCTGGGTGCTGCAGCTCAGCCCTGACCATCCCTCCCAGTCATTAGAGCCATCCCTCAATGCACCCGTCCTGCCCAGCAAGCCCAGCCAGGCTGGATCCTCAGCGCTGGCCCTCTTCAGTCATGTGCCTGCTGATCATCACCTCTTCAAACAGAGGACACTCCTAAATGGGTTTTTTTTCCTTCCCATTTTTGTGAAAGACCTTTTTACTAGGAGCCATTTGGCAAGAAATCCACAAGGTCATCTGTAATAGAAAAAATAATGGGCTAATTTGAAAGCTGAAGCCCAAACATTTGCTTGTAAAAAGTATGGACAATTGTCAGCTTTGCAGCCTTGAGATAGGGTATCTATTTTGATAGATTAGAGTCTCCACATTGTACCTTAGGACTGTAAACTGGAAAAAGAGACATTTCTGTGGGGAAGCTCACACAGGGAACTGGCAGCCCTTGCTCAGGCTCAGCCATTTTGCTGATCAGTATTTTGACAACTACTTTCTGCATTGAAGGAATCTGACAGAATTTATAATCTGCTGTTTAATTTCTAAAATAAATGCCCGTTTCAGTGGAATCATTATCCAATAGTAGAATAGCCTACACTGCTGTAGCATGTTGCTATGCTGGGAATCATAAAGGAATTACTGTTTTTCAAGGACACAGTGACAGCAACTTTGAACAATCACATAAAAAATGTATACTGAGAAAATCCAGAATTTAATTTGTGCAATGTCTCATGGCCTAATTTTCTGATGCTACTTAAGTGAAAACTGAAGACCAAACTGAAAACCAGACAGAAATACATATTATGAATTTAGGTGAGAGAAGAACCTTAAATAACACACTTATTTTAGAGTAAGAGTCTTCTGTTGCTGGGAACCATCCCTTATGATAGCTAAAATGTTGTACACAAATAAACTCCATCTAAACATATCATTAATACTGACACAGCTTAAGTCTTCTACAATTTTCTTCCAACATGCTGTACATTTCCATCTAGAACATGGCATTGAGAAAAATGAAAGCTTTGTGCAGTATAATAAACATTTCTGCAGAAGTCTGTGTAGTATTTCTGCTTTACATCTTGATTCATTCATCAACCTTTATTAGGCTTTTGAAAGAGGAAAATGTAGCTTTGCAGTTCAGTACCTTTTCTGGTCTTTTCTTGCAATAACAAAATTGCTTAATGTCATTTCAAGTTCATCCTGTTCCATGCACACATGTAGGCAGAGCTATGGGTAATTCACTTACACAGTTCAACATCTCCTTTGTCACAGATGGTAAATGTGCAGATTTTTCCCTCAAGGAAAGAAACTCTTTTATAAAATAATTGTATATTCTGCTCATTTTTTTTTTTCTGTCATTGATGCTCTTGTATTGTTATTATACTCTGTCAAGCTGGTAATTAGCATTCACTCTCCATCTGACACAAGCACAACTCTCAATCCTCTTTAAAATCCCTTAGGATACACATGGTAAGTAAAATAATGTGATCCAGTAAGGGGGGGAAGTACTAAAACAATAGTAATAATAATAATAATGATAATAATTATAAAAATAAAATATAATAATAATTTTAAAAGAAGAAATAAAAAACATGAGACAGTGCTTAACCACAGGCTGCTTTTGTCATGCAGTCAATGCATGGCTCTTTTTCAGTGAACTGCATGGAGCTAATCCTGCTGTGTGGAATAAGCTTTCAGAATGCTACAACTGTCTTCCTGCAGCTGTCCTTTGCTTTTCCTACACAAAGATCTAAATCCTCTTCCCGGTCTCACCTTTCTTCCAAACTTCTAAGGCACACAATGCATCTTTCACACGCAGTGATTGCCCCTCCTCCATTTTCAGGTCTCTTGAGTGACTAATCCTTTCGTCTTCCCAGACGAGTCATTTCTTGGACAGTGCCACCTGTGATACTTGAGGCATTCTATTGTTCTGAACAGCCCTAACTAGATTATATCATTCTTGGTAAAATGATAATGTCACTTTAGAGCTCTGTGCACCTACCAGAATTCTTCCACTTTCAGCAACAATGCCGTCACTGGAAATAAGAAGAAACAGAACTTTCCTTCTACTTCCTACAATATCTTCTTTTTCAGTGATTTCTGCTTGAAGTGACTGGTGTGATCAAGGGTAGGCCTACTCCAGACATCCTGTAAGACTAGTAGCACCACACAGTAATTTTTTTGTTGAAGCTGTACCCTCAGATGCTTGTGCTCTCCCGTAAGGCAGGCAGGATGTGCTGAAGATGCTGGTGCAGCCCCCACACTGTGCCACATTTACCCAAGATGGTGAGTCAGTTTTCTACCTTTGCACTCACACAGCAACAGGACAGACAGAGCAGTAATTCTCACTGAAACTGATGGTTTAATATCGTCCCAGTATCTTAAAGTTACCACGGAAATGACAACAGAAAGAGGCTTACACCTCTATACCAAATCAGTATGAAAGATTACCAGGCCAGACCTCAGAGTCCAATGGCTCTTGGCAGTCATGTGGGAAGGTGGAGAGTCAGGGATGTCAAAGATCTGCAACTTGAGAAAACCCTGAGTTTCTCTGAATATAAAATATCTTAAATTTGTGATGTCAGATTATGGTCTGTCATACAAAAGCCACTGAATTGATACATTTGTGCCTTAAAATAAGAATATCAATTCTATGCTAATATTAACAGTCTGGTTTGGCACTGTAAGTCTTGGCATGAGTCTTAAAGGCTAGAAAAACTCCTGCAGCTGACAGAACATGTGTATGAGAGACACCTGGCAGGTCATTGCCACCAAGGTGTTGAGTAAGGAGCCCCTGGAGGTCTCCATCTGCTCATCAGATCTCCTCTCCTACAGCGAGGTACCACTGCGAGCGTGAGCACACAGGAGCTGCTTTATTTCACTGCACAGACACTTCCCAGGCCTCCAGCTATGCATTTGTCCAAAAGCAGGAGAAAATCTCTTGACACCATTGCTAACCAATGTAATTTCTAAGTGTCAAATGCACTCGTAGAATAATTCAAGGATTTAAGAAATATTGGGTGGGAAGAAATACCTCGTTCAGAGCAAATTCCTGTGAAAATGAGATCAGGGTGGGGATGCCTAAGCTGCACTATTTTCAGTGTTTAATGAAGCCCTGCCTATTTTCTCTTATTAACTGCCTGGGATGTTGTGAGAAACACCAACCTGACACAAGCAGCATCACAGTGAGAAAACAAATGATAGAGTCAGCTTAAAATACTTCCCTAGACACAAATTAAAAAAAAAAGGTGGAAGAATGATATCCAACCCCTTCTCTTTCTGCATGTCACTGACCTAGAAGGTTTTAGGATTATTTTGATAATTCAGAGTGCTCTCTCCTCTCTTACTAATAACTTTATCTTTCATTAGGTGAACCAAAGAGGAAGATTAGGGACTCTGTTAGTCAGAGATTGACGGTTACAGTGATTTTAAACACATGAAAACCATCTGCTGCAGCATCCAAGAAGGAACTATTACGTACCTAAGTTGAGAAAATAAAACATTAGAGATGGATTTTCTGCTTTCTGTAGAAGAAAAGCCCTGCCTCTTCCTGATCTCTAACTTCAGCCTCTGTACAATATTAATTTATTACCAAGCTAACAAGTCACCTTCAGAACACATTTCTGTTGTATCTGCTCACATGTTTACACTTTCCATGTAGCCAAATTCCCTTTTCTAGGATCTCAAAAGTTCAGAGTTCCAAAAGGGGGACCTGGCAGAAGGAAGGAGAGGAGCAAATGCCCAGGCTCAATATTGCTGCTCAGCCGTTTGGGCCAGGTGGCTCTCAGGTGGCCTCTGTGTAATTTTAGGTGGCAATATATCACATCAGAGGATGTTTCAATGGCATTTCATCTCAGTGACTCCCCCACAATTCCCATCATGGACAGGAACCATTTGTCACAGAGGTGTATATTGCATGAAGAGGAAGACATTTATCTTTGTAAGTATAAGTTCATCTTCTACTGTATAAGTTAATGCATCTGCATAAGGAGATGTTACTTTGTGCTGGGGATCTGGCTGCTGTTAGAGCACAATTCCTTTCTGGAAATGACACTGGCTTTGTGGAATTCCCCTAACAACTCTGGGGCTAATTCCACTCAGCCTGGGGAGAAACAAGGGAAGTAAGCTACAATAATGATGTGTTCCCCCTGCAAAGGCACAGCATTTTATGGGCCAAACCTCCTGGGATGCCCTCTTTTTTTAACTCTTTTGTGCTTGCTTGGAAGAGTGGATGGTTAGGCTGTGAAGGAGCCATAGTCTCAGTCCACCAAAATGCTTGGCTCTTTGCTATTTGAAATCCTACTTTCTCTTTCTGAGCTTCTCTGAGAATATCTTTAAATTATATATCTAACATCTACCTTTCTTTCTATCTTTAAGTATCCACAAATGAATGGATAGAAATTTCTGACTATTAAAAGTAAAAATCTGTGTCACATATTCCCATATTTGATTACACTTCTTTCATCATGTACGTGAAATAGCAGATTTGAATAATATAATATTTCTCTGGACTGTGCACTGACCTGTGTGAAACAACCTACCAGAGAGTAATCTTTCATGAAACACCAATTTTTCTGATGCCTTCAAGGCAAAAGATGTAGACAGCCCAGTTTTCAAAGTCACAGAGAAAAATATCTTCATAGATTTATGAAGGGAATGAATACAACTCTGCTAACCAACCACTTCCATGCATTCTAATGGCAACATGTTGCAATTAATAAAACAAGCATGTCCCATACTGGGGGAAAATGCTGACCATGCCAGAATAAGTGGGCCCATATATTGTCCAAGCATGTAAATAGATTAAGTGACAGCATAATTAATCCTCAGTACATAATCAATGAGGAACAGTAAGGCCTTGTGAAAAATTGAAGACATCAGAATGAGACTGAATTTTCCCTGAGCTAAAATGTGGAGTCACTAGTCAATGAATCCTGCCTCAGGAGACTGTAACAAATACAGAGAATCAGCTCAAGGACAGCCAGAGTTGTAAATTGAGAGCTATAAAAAAATAATAATCTAACAATTGTGCCAACATGTTTATAATTTATAGGTTGGTGGTACAGGTGAGAAATAGGGGTTAGCAGTCTGTTATAATCTGAACTTGAGTCAGTAAAGCACCGCAGAACCTCTAAATCACCACTTCTTTCATTGCACATAGTTTAAAAACATATAATAAAACTATCAGACAAAGCCACTTTCTTTCAGGGTTTGAAGCTGGAGCTGTGGATACCAAACTGTTCAAAGTTAGAGTGCTACTGGGGAGTCCAGCAAAGGAAAGCTCTTAATTTTCCTTATACTCTTTTCTTTTTCACACTGGGCACTTGCCATAAAAGTATAAAAAGCACAGGGGTCTTTTTGTTATAATTGAGGCAGGCAAGAAAATAAGCGTTCCATTTCACATTAAATTTCGGTGTTCTCAAATTTAATTCCATTTTGATAATCTAATTCAAGGTACCAAAAAAAAAAAAAAAAGTTTGAGCATGCATTTAAATGGAATGAAATTGGAACCTTTAATCCTACACAGTGCTGAGTAACTCTGAGTTTCAAATTCCCTTGTCCCCGTGGGTGTTGAGGTCAGTGATCACCACAGAGCAAATTGGAGCCTAGCAGGAGTCTGTTCTCTGTAAATAGGGGAGGCTGCCTCGTGCTGCTCTGCAGGGACTCAGCTGCTTTTCCAAAAGGATTTGAATATGAAGGCTTTGGGCTGTTTCTTGGACGTGACTCCCCCTTAGAGAAAAGTGAATTAAACAGAGTAACTCTGCATGCATTTGCTAATAAATGGACAGACAGCAGAACAGCACTTTTACATTTTTTTTTTTCAGCCATTCATCTTTCAAGTTCCCCGTGCTTCCCATGAACAGACCAGTCATTATTGCCAATCAATCCTCTTGCAGCCTGTACAATGTGTAGGAAGGTACTGGAGCATAGGATGTAAAGACGGTTCTATATTCACTCAAACTTCCCCTTCACGATTAAGTATTGCAATAAATACTTAAAATACTTATAAGCAACCTTCAAGATACTGTCCATTTGTCTGACATAATCACCATTTGAGCTGTAAGTCATCTTCCCTTACAGCTGATCTACTGCATTCCTCTGCCATTGTGATGTGAATTTAACCTGAACTTTGAAATACCAATTGGCACTCAGTACTCTTCCCCCATGAAAAGCTTGTGGAAAATTTTCATGATCAAATTACTTTTCTGCATGCTGTATCTTTCATTTCAAATCCAGCAATTTTTCATGTGCATTTTTCATTGTTAAATGCTCCCACGGAGGACAGTTGTAGCCCGAATGGCAACTAAAAGTTACTACTATTAAAAGAATTGTGAAAACTAAAGTAGATCAGGACCACAATAAAACTGGTAGCTAGTGGGAGTGCAGCCAACCTTTTATACTGATTGAGTCCAGTGGCCTTTCTACATTCAGAACCCTTTCTTTGAAACAAGACTAATGAACACGCTGACAGTGGTGTGACAGGCAGAAAACCTACCAGGTGAGTTCCCTGGCTGTGTCTTGTGGGGGCTTGACAGTGCCTTTACTTGCTGGGGTATTCAGTGAATAAGTAAGCAAAACTGAAATATTAGACTTCCATAAAAATGCTTCTCTAAGACTCCACTACACAGCAGTCAATAAATCTCAGGATAATGTTAAACAATTATTTTGGTCTGTCACAGGCTCCTGGATTTTGTAAGAAATTAGGTTGAGTGAGGCAGTGACATGTCTGCAGACAAGGCTCAACACTGATTTACCCAGTCATCTTTGGTACCTGCCCCTAGCACCAAAGGGCTTTTATTACCTTGGAAGACTCAGTACTGGGAGAAATTTATAATTATGTGATGGATAAATTCAGACCTTCTCAAGACAAAGGTTAGCTCTCCATAGCTTCAGCCTAGCAAAATGAAGGTGGAAAATGAGACTTATAGGATAACAGGAGAGTTGACATCTGCTAAATAGATATAGTGCTTCCATTCTCCCAGAGGAAATAAATAAACCAACCTAAAAAAACTCCAACCAAACTAACAAAAACAAACCACCACTGCCACAATCTAAGGACATTTTTTAGACTAAGAATTACAGACTAAGACTTACAGACTTAGCTACCCTTCGAGTTTATCAGCCATCCAGCATCCTAGGAGAACCATCCCATACTGCAGGGGAGAAACCATGAGCCAGAAAAAATGTCCTCTCAGCCCACCCAGGCTCTGGGCTCATCTTACTTGCAGCAACCTGTAATCCAATGAAACTGCTGCTGGAAAGTGTGTGATGGATTTAAAACCTGCTCCTGGGGTTTCCATCTTGCTGTAACCTGGGTTTAAGACAGCTAACCCAGGAGCAGAGGAGCACAGAGGTCAGCACCTGCTGCAAAGCCCACGCTGCAGCACCTGCAGCTCCGAGACTCCTGCCAGCAAGGCAGCACAAAGCTTTGGCAAGTGCAGCTGGGAAAGTGCAAAAAGCCTTACAAGTACTTCAGGAGAGAAAGTAGGAGCTGAGTACAAATCTCCAAGAAAGACACGCTTTTGAGCAGCCTGCTTTCATCTCAAGGGAATTTAGCATTTCTGTAGAGCACAGCTGCTGCAGGGTCATCTCAGGAGGAAAGGTCCAAGCCCTCTCAACTCTCCCTGTCAGAAGCAACACTTCCAAATTTCTCAGGAAACCAGTGAGCACGGAATGTAAGGCCAAATGTCACGTGAACTCCATGATACATGTCAGGTAACCTCGTCTGTTATCCTGCCATATTATCCACAAGCTTCCACATGTGAGTGAATTCACTGTACACCAGCTGCTGGAGGCAAATCTGTGTCTGACCAAAGCACAGAGAAACAAAACAAAACCAAAAAGTACACAATTTTAAGTATGGATATATAATGGACATAATATTTCAGAGAAAAGCTACATGAAATATATGGTGTTGTGGGGCTTTTTTGCTTTCCTTTTTGAAAAAAATGAATGCAGAGCATATATTTCACTTGATATAATATTAAGTATATGAAAATAATTTATTTCCAAACTGTCACTCCTTTACAAGTTCTCAGTGTAGGTAACTGCAAATATGAATATCATTCAGAAGCTGTTTTTTTTTTTTTAATGTTGCCTACAAAGGAACTGGATTTTAAGGAAGAAGTTATGAGTATGCCAGAATTGGGAATGAAGTGATGCTGCACAGGGTTCCACGACCATAACCTTGAAACCTTTCAGAATTCAGATTCAGTCCCCATTCATGCCTCTCTTATGGACAGCTCATCTTCTCAGAATTGCAATTGGAAGCTCTTTGCCTCTATGCCCAAGCCAAAACCACAGCTGTGGTTTAGCAGCATAAATCCAGACTGGGGCTGCATCCAGGACAGGTTACACCACCCAAGGAATCTGCTGTATCTTCAGTAGATTGGTTTGTTGTCTCCAGGAGAAAAACAGCTATTTGACCTGTATGCATATTTATATATGACTTTCCACTTGCCAATATTTTCATCTTTTGTCTGAAGAAGGGAAGTGCTGAGCACCTGCAGAAAAGCTTCCTCCAGGTCAGCCCTGGCAAACTAAGAATGGAAAGTTATAATGTGGCAAACAGGAAATACATTTTCAAACTGGACTCACTTGAGTTCAATAATCTTCTTAGCAAGTTGACTGAATTTGTGTGTGGGTTTTGGAGTGTTTTTTTCTCCCTAATCTCATTATAGGTTCATGAAAACAGGAAATTGCCTCCATCCCAACAGATTGATCTGCTTGCACAGGGCATGATGCCTCTCTCTGGTAGCTTCTGTAGGTATTAGCAGGAGATGAGACTTTTCTTTTGCCAGCAGATTTGCCCAGAACACACATGGCCTTAGAGCCACATGTGCACACCCTCAGGCACTGGAATGAGCCAGCAGGATCAAAGCCCTCTGCTGCTGGGTGGGACACTCACACATCCAGCTGTTCCAGGGGGTGGGACACTCACACATCCAGCTGTTTACTGGGATGGACACGCACACATCCAGCTGTTTACTGGCATGGACACACACACATCCAGCTGTTCAGTGGGATGGAAATG
>LTAT01000016.1:13158813-13173449 GCA_003286495.1 Chlorodrepanis virens | reverse complement strand
GGGATGGACATGCACACATCCAGCTGTTCCAGGGGGTGGGACACTCACACATCCAGCTGTTTACTGGGATGGACACACACACATCCAGCTGTTTACTGGGATGGACATGCACACATCCAGCTGTTCCAGGGGGTGGGACACTCACACATCCAGCTGTTCCAGGGGGTGGGACACTCACACATCCAGCTGTTCAGTGGGTGGGACACTCACACATCCAGCTGTTCAGTGGGATGGACATGCACACACCCAGGGCTCTTGGCCCTGTCACAGCAAGGTGCTGTCCCTGTCCTCACCCTTAGCACTTCAGTGATAAAATAGTGTTGGCACTGTCAGGAATAATTTGTCCCATTCCCCCTCTGCTATTGCAAAGTTCCTTAATGAGAAATTCTTCTTTGAAAATTCCAGCAGAAGAGCTGGAATTACACTTCTGTACACTGGAACCACATTGGTGTAGGAGATTGTGTGTGTGTGTGTATGTGTGTGTTTATATATATATATAAAAATTAGTTTTTAATTACATTTTGAAAATACTGTTTTCAGTCAATCTAAAATCTCTTTGAGGGGCAAATATCAGCAAAAATTTAAGAATTTCCAAATATTTCACTACAAAATAAAAAACTTCAGTTCCATCCATCATAATTTCACCATATTGTTTGGAAATCTTTTTTAAGGAACCTGAAACTAGTCAACTTGCATTTGCTAATAATTTAATCTTGAATACATTTTAAAGAAAGTAACGTCTTTAGCAAGCCAGCTTTCTTTCTGTCTCAGACTGAGAAGAAATCTCTTACCCCCTTTAATGGAATGAACAAATTCCTTTCCACAAACAATTTTTACTTTCCATACACTTTTGTCCACCCAGCACCCCCCTGTTAAATGGGCTCTGCTCAAAAAACTTTTAAAAATATAGATATGTATTTCCTGTTAAAAATAATTTCTATAAATTGAGCATTTCTAAATCAACATTAATTTAGGCCAAGAATTTCCTTTTTGGTTAAAAAGAAATCTGGCAAGCTACAATGATTCAGAATACTACTTTAGATGCTTGATCACTGCCTGCATGTCTGTTCCCTGTCCTTCTCTTCTACCTCCTCATGTATTTATCTGACAATATAAATCATCTTGCTCTTTACAATGAGTCTTACCTAATTCCCTTAAACCTGGAAGAAAAATATTCAGAACCACACCAACAGAAGCAATGTGGGAGATGCCAGCTGCATCTCCTCTGTCTAGGCTAAAGCCCTCCTGGCTCACTCTTCTGTCCACTGAGCACCATCTGCCCTTCCTCAACCTGCTGCCATCTGGCCCCATTTGAGTGAACCCAGCCCTGAGCAATGTCTGACACACAGGAGCTTGAGGCCGTGCCTTCCAAAGCTCCCTGCAAGGCTGGGCCACCTCTGCCCTCCAGACAGGCTTGGAATGCCACTCTTCCCTCCAGCAGGGCAATTCCCAAAGCCTGCCCACTCTGACAACTCAGGCTGCCTTCCCCTCCTGGGCCCTGGTGAGCACTGCAGCCCCTGAAGTGGCCTGACACCACAGCCAGGCATGCATGGCTTATGCAGGGAGCAGCTATGGAGCTTCAGAGGAGGGCTCCGTGCATATCAAAGAACATGATTTGGCTTCGTGGGCTGAGAAGCTCTTAATAATTAAAATGACACACAGACCCAGGTGTGAATGCCCAGCAGCAGACAGGGGGAGCAGAGGGAGGACATCAATGACTCTACACATGCATATCTACTCACTTCACAGTCCTTTCTGTATGGACAGTTTTCTTGCAGTGGATAAGAAAGAAATGTCAATTAAACAAACTTCTGATCCCACTTTAGTTGGTTGAACACTTGCAAGAATAAAAACAAACAGAATGGATGGTGTGGAAACTTCTAAAGCAGATGTTACTTCTGATGGGGAACAGCTAATTGCCAGCACTGAATGTGTGTGAAATATTGATTTAGTTTGTGTGGATAGGGAAGCAAGTCCCAACACACTTTCATCTGTTCTTAAATATAAATGAAAAAACAACACATTTACTCTAAGGTCACTCTGGGAACAGAGGATCAGCTGAAGCACACACAGATTGTGATTTATGTTCAGAACCCACCAGTAGCAAGAAAAGAGAGCCTGATACCATCATCTTACAACCAGCTTTTGGATCATGTTGTGCATCTGAGAATGCCAGCAGAGTCCAAGGCTGTCTCTGCATTCAGCAAACCAGTCTAACTCAACAACCAAATATCCTTTCCTACCCTTCAGTCACATATAATACTATTTTATGTAGCCATTAAAAGTATGCAGGTACTAATTAACCCATTTTGGGGTTAATTTTTTACTGGTCTTTGAATGCCAGTAAAAAAGTGTAAAGCCTTTAAAGACAGAAGATGCACATGGCCATGGAAGCTTTCAGGAATCAGGACATACCTGTAATCACTCATCACATGAAGAGTTAATTCAGAGTTTAACTGGGTGTTCAGAGCAAACAGCTCTGTGCAGGGAGGGGGAAGGGCGCAAAACTGCTCCAGCCATTGCCAAGAGTGAGGAACACTTTCATACAGGGCAGTGATGGAGTAAATTTGATGGGTAGCTCTGGGAGCCCCGTGGACACTCAGAAGGCTTAGCCAACAAGATTTCATCAAGGTTGTTAGCTGCCTCTCCATCTGCTTCACAAGGAACTCTTGGCAAGCCTAACTCTATTTCCAGTTGCTAGAGAGACACTTTCAGCCTCAGGATGAAAGTAACATTGGTCTTTCCTTTCACTACATAGCATTGTAACTTAATTTTCATATCATTTTCCCTGCAGAGGTTGAGTTTGGAGGCAGAATTCACATAAAGTTTTCTCACAAAAACACAAAGCAGTTTATAAGATGAATATTAAAATAAAAAACATTAAAAAGTTCAAAACTAACTGCAAAACATGATTGGTTTTGTGGTGGGTATTTTTTTTCTTTTTAAGTCAAATGCAAACAATTCACAATGAATAATTTATTTGACATGTATTTTTAATTTTTTTATCATAGAATTTCCTCTGGTAGTTAGTTTCAACCTCAGGTACATTCCACTTTTAAGCAGACAGCTTTCCTGAAAATTAAACCACATTCTGAACTTTCTTGGCATGTTCAATACTCCAGAGTCAAGAGTGCACAGTAGAATAGAAATGAAGGCATGCACATCTTCAAGTTTAAATTTAATATTAAGCTTCTGTGAGTGTACCCTCATAAAACTTTGAAGTGTATTCCTTCCCCTGCTCTCTCCTGAGGGACTGACTAGCAGAACAGAACCATGTGAATGCTCATGAAAAGGAGGAGCACGAGAAAAGCAAATTAACTCAGTGCAGTTCTTTGAACTAAAAAAAAAAAAAAAAAAAAAGACATTTGGCAAAGTCTGGATTTAGGATGTGACACTGCAGATTTACAGAACGGTTGAGAGCAGAAATTCAGCTCTTCCCAAATGTGCTGAGTAGAATGTCTATCTGCATGCTCATCATCCAACAAGCTGAAGCAAAGATAATCTTGCTTGCTCAGCCCTTGTTCAGATTTGCAATTTATAGGAGTGGAGCTCAAGTGGCAGGAAGCCTGGTGCTGTGTCCCTGTGGCTCAGACTGAGCCCCTGGGCCAGCTCTGCTGAGCCCCCCAGCTCCCCACTCCTCAGCTGGATGGCCCTGGCAGCCCAGCCCCACTGCAGGAACGGTCACAGGTACAAAGTGCTGCACCATTCCAGCTGGCTACAAACAATAAACAACCTGAGAAAGAGTTTGCTGGTCCCAGCTCCCTCAGCTGCTGCTCCTACCTGCTCGGGTCACTTTTGTCAGGCACGACTCAGAGCCAGACTCTCCCAGACTCAGCAGTGCACACGCTCCCTGTTCTGGCTCCTGCTCATGTGCAATTCAGTCTTTCAGGGCAGCTCCATTCCAAACAAAACACCAACCAATCAATCAATCAATCAATCAATCAATCGATCACACAGCTTGGAATCACAGAACCAGAGAGTCATCAAGGTTGGAAAAGAGCTCCAAGGCCATGAAGTCCAACCTCTGACCCAACACCACCACAGGAACCAAACCAAAGCACCAACTGCCACGTCCAGCTCACTCTCCTGGGCTGTGAAAACCCCCATTACAAACACAAACCAAATGTAATTCAGTGATACCTAAATTTGCCTCAGGTTCACTCTGTGTGCAATGGCAGTCTTAGATAACAGAAGCCATGAGTAATTAAACTGCTATTGATTTTACTCAGTATCACAGTGATGATATTACTCATAATGTTAGCCTTCTTATAATGCAAAGAAAATACTAAGTGGCTGTGTGAATAAGAAAATCGCATTTTCTGTAAGATATCATCAGAAATTACAAAAAAAAAAAAGGATTTCACATCAGTCTGGCAAAACAGATGCTTTTGAGTGACTTTGATATATTTAAAAATAATTTAACTCAATAAATACACAGACATAATTATTTGCTGAGCCACAGAAAAAATCTGGGATGTCTCAATGCACTCGAGCCAGGGATATGCACAAAGAACACTCATCCTGCTTTCAAGTAGTGATTTAAGGCAGAAAACTTAAAGAAATTCCTGCCTCCCTCCCTCCCTCCCCCTCCCTCCTTGTTCCCTAAAGTGCAGGGGGCTGTTCCTGCCTGGTCCTGCTCATGCTGCCTGTCCTGTGCTCCACACTCTGACTTTTGTGGTCAAAGCAGCCCACAAAGCCCATCACCAACTCCGCAGCATTCCTCAGGATATTGCTGGAGGATAGAACTGTGTCTGGTGGCTCTTCAGTTCCTGCAGCATTCTCCTATCTGGCAGAGGCATGACAAATTTGCAAGTCAACATGTTTTAAGATGGATTATCCTTTTCAGAAAATGTCTGCAGGGATGGTTTGGGAAAAAAAAATCCTTTAAAAATCTTGTTCCTGCTTTGCTTTTCACTCTAAACCTGAGAAGAAATATTCAGAGAGGATTTCTGCATTCATAGCTAATGGGGGAAGGGATGATGTAAGGTCATATCCCATTTATTAGAAGGGTTAAATAGCCTTTTAATTTCTTTTGCTATTCCACATAAAGATATATTTACACACGTTCCAGATATTATGGAGATAAACCTGTAATATCTATTTTTCCACCTTTAGAATGATAATGTGAGGAGAATTTTTCAAAGTTCTGCATCACTGCAAACGCCACATATTGCATCAAGATGATTAACCACTGAAGAAAGCTCCCAGCAATTTAACAGATACAAGTGAAAATTTAATGCCTTGGAGGCATATCAGATGTTGGAGGATAGCTTAACTACTGAATTACCCACTAACCTCCTCTTCCAGCTCTGCCTTGGGGATACTGCAAAAGATGTTTCAAGAGTGAGATAGAAGGCACTGAAGGAAAAGCCATGCTAAAAACTTTTAAGGAGTGGCCTAGATCTTGACCTTATCTAAATTAGCTTGGACTTACATAAGATGGGAAAAGGTTGATGTGGAAGAAAAAGAAGATGATAATGATCAAATGTCTTGACTTGCAGACAGGCAATAAATCACTTCTATTGAACATGCCATGAATGACAACAGAGTCTTAGACCTGAGAAGGAGTCGCAGGAAACACTGTCTTCTGAGCCAGCTGAAAGGAAAAAAAAGTCTCCTTGTACGGGCATTGTGTTCCTAATTTGCAGAAAGGTAAATAAAAATCTTTCTCAGCTTTCAGTTAGAACAGAAAATGCAAGCCCCAAACCTTCTGGATGGCCACACAATCAGTAAATCTCCTCTGCAGTCAAGAATTTTTCATTCGCTACTTCCTTGAGCGAACGCACTTCACTGCCCAGGGCTGGCCTCTAGGATTTAGGAAAAAATCCTCTGAGGACATCAATTGATTTCCCTGCGTTCTCAGCTAAGCTTGGGGCCTGTCTGAAGAGAGGAGTGAGCCCTGGGTGTGACAGCAGCGTCCCACCCCTGGCAGGGACAGCAGGTTCTCCCTGCCCTGCCAAGGGCGACCTGGGCACCTGCGGGTGGGGCCAGGTGCTGGTGGCACAAAGGGCACAGGAAGGGTGGGCAGTGCCCTGCAGCAGCTGCAGAGTGAGACTCGGCGCGGTCATTGTGATGCCCATTTGGGTTTTGCCTTTTTTCTTTTCTGTGTTCTCTGCATTCTTCACAAACCTCTTTGTAGCTCTGTAGCCTGTTCTGTTGGTGACAAAACAAATTCCAGAGCTCCAAGCCCTGGCAGGTAGAAGGTAGCCCCAGTGCTATCTTTGTTCTCCCTGAGAACCAAGGCTTAGAACAACTCTTTGAAATACATTTTCATGGACAAAGTGCAATTAGTATCAAAAGGGGGTGCCCCAGAAAAGTGGCTTGACCTGGGGGGGAAGTTTCATCACCACTTATCCTCCTAATTGGTGCTTTTTATAAATTATGCTGATTTCCTAAAATCTATATAAATTTATTTAAAAATGTGGGCTTTTGTGGACGTCTTTCCATAACTGCTCCTGAAGGCCTTCAAATAAAGATCCACTCCTATATTACCTCCTTTCTAAAATTACCTCAAGTTTCATTTCCAGGTTAGGAAAAAGGCAACACTTGCAGTCAGCCACACCCATCACACCTGATGGCACCAACAAATATAGCTGGGGACCTTTGCTCTTAAGGTTCTTATTCCTGATATTTTCTTAAAAAAGCAAAATACTTAGTTAAAAAGAAAGAGGACAGTGCAATCATTTTGTGACCTTGTTCATACAAGCCAGTATTTTAAAACACAGATTTTAAGTCTAACCACAAACTCTGCAGAAGGCAAATTTTAAAAAACATCAAACAAACAAACAAAAAAATATTTCAAATAAAGCCCAACTCAATGCACACAGCTTCAACAGAACAGTGCATGTATTCTGAAAGCTCTTAAAATTTGTATTATATGCTTTACAAATGTTAACTTCTCAGTTCTTACACTTCATGGGATGGAAAGGCCTAAAGGATTCACAGATGAATTCACTTGATATTTTAGTTTTTTGAGAAGGATGGGGTGGATAAAGGCTTACCACTTACAAAAATAAGAACAAAAAGACCAGTGGTACTCATTCTGCTAAATCAACAACAGCAGTTTCCACATGGGTGTACAACACATTGTGAGCTGCCAAAGGAAAGATGGGTTATGACCTCTAACATGGGAGTATTTAGAAATACATGTCTCCCTCTCAGGGGTTTCTGCTAGTACAGGCAGTGTTTGTTTACATATGTACCCTAAAAGTTTTCTGCACCTTCTTTTTTTACTGGTCATGTTTTCTTTTTTAGGCTTGTAAATTGAGGTGTGCTTGTAAAAATCTCTTAATGCATCTCAGAGTCATGTAACAGTCTAAAGAGAACTTTTGCCTTACAGGTGGCATAATCAGGTTTTCTCTAAGGTTCAGGCGTTTTTCTCCTCCTCAGCACATTGAGTAGGTTTGAACCTTTGCCTCACCTCATTAATTAGTTCAGTTCTCCAGACACAATAAAAACTCCATGCTCGTCCCAGGTAGCCAGCCTCCAAGAAAACAAAGGACAAGTTCAAGCCTTTCTCTCAGGTTCTTTCTGAAAGGTCTGTCAATCTTCTCCTTCTGAGGTGAATCCTGGAGTCTTCAGGGGCTTCATGCCTACCCTTTTCTGTCAACGTTCTAAACATCTCATCTGTCTTTCAACTATTTCCTTTTCCTTTCCATTTAACTGTCTGTTCCCCCGTACTCCTGCTTGTACTCTAATATCTCTATATGAAATTCTCTAACTTATTCTTCACACTACTCCTTCCTGCTCTTGGATTCTCTTGTTCCCTCAGCTTCCAGGGCACATTGTCACTATGGCCCAAGTCCCCAGCCCAAGTTTTTCCAGCCTCATTTCTCTATGAACATCCAACAGGCAGCTGTCCTCACTTCAAGTGCTTCCTCCACTCCTCTTCACCCTCTGCAGAGAGATTCACATCTCTTTTGTACATTTAACACTGGCTGGGGTCTGGGCTGGTGCAGGGCCAATTCTTCTGTCTCCTGCAGCATTTTTGGAAGGACAAGCAGAATTTTCTCCCAGTTTCCCCACAGAGAATCACTGCTGCATGCACCACAACAGGCCAGGCTCTTCTCACTCTGATTTCCTACACCTTGCTATCCAAAGCCTGGAACTCATTTCATCAGCCTCCAACATTCTGTGGGAGCATGAGATGTCTGAAACAAAATGACCGCTCCAGAAAAATTTCAGAAAATTTAACTCAAATGCAACAAGCTTTGTTTACATTTCCCAGTCTCAGAAAAGCTTTTGGATATTTGCTGTTGGCTGCTGTCAACAAAAGGATACAAAACATTTGTACCCCATCTGCTAAAAGATTATTAGTGCCTTTTTTTTTTAAATCCATCTCGTGACACTGTTTTTTACAAACTGTTCACACAATTCTACTTTTTTACTCTTCAGGTTTTTAATCTTTTTTTTGGTTCTCAGAAAAAAGGAAAGGAGAAGAATTCCAAGTCAAGAAGAAACTGCACATCAGAGGCAAGTCCAACTGCAATTACTCATACAGTGCTGAACATTCTAATCAAATCCCAAATTCCTGGAATTTTTCAAGTTTTTAGATCTTCATTTCACAATTATTTCTCTGCTGTATCCATACTTTCTATGCTGGCCCTAGGCAAAAGGCATTACCAATGGAATAAAGGATTTGTAGGAGATTGCTGTACAGTCCTATTAATAATATAAAATCAGTCTAAACCACAAAGCAATTTTGTTGACTCATGGGACATTAAACATACCTTATTTAAAGCCTTTGTATTTTCTATTTCGGAGTTCTCCTTCAAATCATTTTTATTGTCTGATTTAGAATAATTCAACATAAGATATGAGTTTTCCAGCTAAGAAGCCATTACCAATTCAAACATCAAACTGACTTTGCTTCCAATACGTAAGCAAGTGAACTTAGCTTATTAAACTTTCTTAAAGCTAGAAATATTTTATAACCCAAGAAGAGCTGTTTAATACATTAAATTCTTTTACTGCTATAAAACTTAGATGGCTAATGCACCATCTATTATAGGTACAGGGCATGGATAGACAGATCCTAGATCTTCTGCCTATTAATATGGGCCAAATCCATGCTTATGCATTATCTGAAATGGAGTGTCTGCACAAAATCTTTAGATAGACACAGAAGTTACTTATATGTTTTTCTCACCTGATTGCCTTTAACCCTCAGATGATCTGAGAGAGATTATATGCTGAGATGGCTGGTTATTTTTTGATAAGAAACTGGGGTTTGGTGGAGCATCTTAAATGTTAAAACCTACATTTTTCACTGGAAAATTTTTGACAGTTTTGATAGAAAAGGCTTCCCCGATCTAAACTGGAATTGCAGACAGAAAGACAACTGCTGCTTAGGACTCACTCCACAAAAAGACTCCAATCCTCTGGTAATAAAGTCTTTACTGTAAACCCAGCTTAGCCCAAGTGACAGGCTCGTTTCAGCACAGGACTAAAGGGCTGATCAGGCAGGTCTATATTTATCTATGTTTGTACATAGAGCTGCACCCATTTAGTCAGAATTTCACCTGAAGATGAGCTCTTCATGGCAGCTACAAAACTTTGCCTTTTGTCATGATTTCCAAATCCACAGCGTTCCTGGCTGCAATGGAGAGCCAAGGGAACATGAATCACTATTTGTCTGCAACCATTCAGCCAATAGGCTTTTTAAAAGCAGAAAGAAATGAAATTAATCCAAATGAAAATGTTATAGGCATACCTGCAAGCACATGTATATATTCCGGGTTTAACACAGATATATGCATGAGAGAACATGAAATGTCCTTGAAATTTGTCCAGATCTTAAAGGGTTTAAAGGAATATTTATAAGCATACAGAAACAAAAGCGACACAAGTGCTGATTTATTTTTCTTTTCATTTTTCTTTGTACTGATATTCGAGCCTGTGAAATTTTAGTGGTTAGTATTTTTACACGAATGGCCACTGGGTGCCACTGTTCTGCTGCACAGGAAAAGAGCTGAAACAACACTTTTGCTGCGGCATTAAGTTTTTTTATTATTAAAGTGTGTATACTACTGCTTCACATACCCATCTTTTAGAAATGGCACTGCTGCACAGTTCATAGGGAGCTTTTTCATAGCAGAACAATAGGAAAACTGGCACTAAGAGATGGAAAACATGTTTAAACTCAACAGGCAATATAATCTAGAAGAAACTTTCTTCAGCAGTTTATTTTCTACTTAATAAAAGAGAGACTTTTTATCCAGCTTCAGGTTCAATATTCATTTGCTGAATGACCTTGTGGAACTCACTGGGAGCCGTTCCTGCCCAGCTGGGCACAGCTGCTTTTCCAGTAGACAAATATGTTCATCAAATGTTCAAATGTGCATGGAAACAAGATCTAATGCACTGAATTGCTTTCTAGAACACAGAAAGCAGCTACAATAACTGTGCACAGGTAATTGGTGCATTTCTGAATGTGGAAACCACATCCTTAAATCCTCTGAGCCTTATTTTCTTCAGTTAGGAGATGGGGCTAACAATGAGTGCGGAATTTATGGCAAGAATAACTCTGCAGGGAGAGACCTTTATACAGCTAATGAAAACAGGTTTGGGCCTGTGTAAGAAGTGGCCTCAAGAAGCTGAAGTCCAGCTGGAGTGGGACTTGCAGCTTTAGAAGCAAACAGTATCTCATGCTGGGAGAGGACAGAGGGTGGTGTTCTGTGGGTCTGACCTGCCACATCCCATCCAAGTAAATATAACAGCAGTAGTAAAAGGCACCATTTGTTCCCAGCTGCAATATAAACATATTCAAGGTGTAAATAAAGCTCCCAGAGGTCAATGAAGAAAGACAATTTCAAATGCTGCCAGTCCAAAGCAAGAAGTTATAGCAAAAAAAGAAACTGTGAAAGACTGAGTTCCTTCAAAGTCCAGAAGATAGACTTGAAATATGGAAAACATCAGAAAGAAAAAAGCAGCCTGAACTACATTGTAACACCTTTATGCTAAATCAGAAAGATCTTTGCAATCCTGCAGAGAGCTTTCAACTTTAAAAAAAAAATATAATAAGAAGGAAAATTTATTGCAAATTGACAGATTATTGAGGCAATTATCTTAAATAATGTTACTTAATCTTTATTACATGTTATACTGCCCAAATGTGGGCTGACAGCTATTCATCACATTGCTCTGGTGCATACTTGAAAGAATTTCAGAGATGCTAAATGACCTTAGAAAGACTCTTTTAACAACAGAATAATGCTGGTCTTAGTCCACTGCAGAAGCTAAAACCCTATCATATTCCACCAGAATCATTTTGAAAAGTGAAGAGGACACTGGTCATGTCTTCTCACCAGAAATGACACTCACCAGAACCTTCTTATTTTTAGATCAATTCAGAACTCCACAGAAAATGCTGTATCCATGCAAGTACCTCACAAGATTTTGAAAGTACATTAGGAAAGATCTAAAGAATGCTTCTTATATCTTTCTTTGTTATCCAAGGCAATGTTCCTGTGTTCCCACCTCAGATCAAAACAATTTGGCATTATCATTTTTAGCACTCTTAGACACCCTGCTGAGCCTATCATACTTGTCCAACCCACTTCCTTTCAGTCACTGACAGCTTCTAATTAATTCCCTGCCCTTCAATTCCCTCACCCATCCTCTGCAGCGTGCCCAGTCCTCATGGAGTTCAGCCATAAAAACCCCAGCAATAAATGGTTTGGAAGGAGTGCTGAGCTCCCCTCTGGGTACCCCCTGTGTCAGTCACTCGCTCCCCAGACGGGGAGGTGACAAGGCTGTCTGCACTCCTTACCTTTCATGTTGGGAGTTTAATAGGAGACAAAAATTGGTTTCTGTCTGATGCTGGCTGCCTTCCCTCACCTGCAATGACCAGCTCAAGCACACAACAGGGAAAACTGTTCCACTTCAAGGAGCTGATGGGCGAGGGTCAGAGCACAGCAGAGACAGAGGCGCCCTTAGGGCACTTCCAGCTGTCCCTGCTACAGTGAGAGGTTTGGAAACAGCTTCTACTTTGAGACAATAACGGTGAATTTTAGTGAACACTCCTAGGCTTAGATAATTTGGGTGCACCTGAAAAGTTAGAGGAAACAATCTAATCTGAGCACAGTTTAAATGAAAAATACCCGGCCCACATTCATTCTGCACTTTATAAACATGGCCAAACAGAACTGGCAACAAGAAGCACAGAAATTTTTATGGTTATTAAAAAATTGTTTTCCATCATGGTTTACATGGTTATTAAAAATTGCTTTCCACCATGTTTTACAAAGTGCTATTATTGTGAAAGGGTTGGGACACATTTGCAGTTGTTTTTCTCTCATTATAATCATAAACAACACACAAATGTGCCTTGAGTATAACGGCCATAAAGCCAGATACCCATCTGAAACAAACCATGCTGAGATTAAATGGATTTTCAATTAAAATTTAGATCTGTACCCTGTACCCTAGTCAAGTGATCTTGCAGCACAACCTTTATTTTATAGCAGACAGAGGCTACAGATTTACAGTAAGAGAACATTTCATGCTTTGGTAAAAGAGAGGCAAACATATGGTTTTCACATCCCTAATTTCATTACAGCTCAGCTCTTCTCAGCAATAACTGTCTCTCCCATAATACTTCCAAATGCCCTGAAATACTCTAAGTGAATGTGGTGACTAGCAAACTGCTGTGTTTCTCTGTTCATTAGCATGAACTGTCTTGTTTCACTTGCCTATCACGCCGATGTGATCAGGCACAATGCAGTGCTACACGCTGCAACAAGTCAGAAAAAATTTTAAAGGCCACATGTTTGGCTTTATACTTAATTCTCAACAGCCTGTGCATTGTCCATTACACAGCCCAGGTAATTTAATAGCCCAGCTGCTCCAGAAGAAAGCAAAATGACAACTTTTTACAACTTTAGAAACTTGTATTGTTGTCACTTGTCTGTGAATGGGTCTCCATATGTAGGCACTTATTTGGGCTTTTTACCAGCTTTTGCAGAAATGAATGCTCAAAGCTTTCAAGAACTTCTAATAAAATTTAATATAAAATATTAAAGAGCTTGGCAGCATTTAAATATCCAAATTCACAACTGTTGAAGTGCTTGAACACTGTGAGAGCTGCCCAAGAGCTGGAAACAAAGCTTGGCTGTGGGTGCATGAACAAGAAAATTTCTTTCTGAAAAAGCTCAAAATCAAAAGCCAATCATCTTTCTGATTAAAAGGTGAATAGATAACTATTATTATTTAACATCATATGACATTTTCTCTATCATACAGATGCTCTTGTCCAAAACTAGCCCAGAGCCTGGAGGAGAATATGGCCCTAGACATTTTCCCAAGCAATTCACTACAGGGAGAACATTCCACTTGTTCTTGTGGGAAAACTTTGCTGAGGATGGAAGGGAGGATTCAGCCTGACTGCAGCCAGCATCCCTCACCCCTCCTGGGCTTGCAGGCACTAGGAATGCCTTCCAGCCCCTGCACCTATTCTGTTCATGTGCCAAGGCAGCACAAAACGAACACACTAAGGTAGCAATACTCATCCTGACCTAAGTCACACAGCCAGTTTTACATAATTAGTTCTTCCCTTTTCCAAACCTGGCAGCTTGCTCAGGAAAGATCAGTGCTTGATGCAGAATGTTCCTGGGGGAACCCAGAAACAGTTCCTAGAAAGCAGAGAGTGCTCAACCTGGAGCTACACCTGTATCAGAGGAGATGAGCCATTTTATCACTCCTTTACATATCCTGCCAGGCAGGCTGAGGCAAGGGCACCTCTCTGATCTCATATTCCTTCTGAAGTGCTAAAGAGGATCTCATGCTGTAGGTTTAATGTGCAAAACACTTCTTACCTTAAAAACTAAAGTAACATATATATATATAGCTATGGATCAAGATTAGGAAGCACTAATACACCTGATCTCCTAATTTCCCCTTACTGAGGACAATTATTTTATGCTCAAACAGCAAGGCCTGACTCTTGTCAACTGAAGACACCAGAGCAGCTCAGAATTATCTGCTGTACAAACTGGGGACTTAGAGCACAAAGCCCTGTGGCCAAGCACACCTGGGCTCTGCAGAGTGCCAGCACAGCCCTGCACCCACCATGGGAGTGAGGGGGGAAAGAGGAAGGCTGAGCCTCCCTCCGTGGCACCTCTGCTGGGGAGCTCCAGCTTTTAGCATTAGTTCCACTTTCAGATTATCCCTGTTCCAGCTTTTCATTTCTGTTGGCTACAATTTTAAATAATCTTGTATCAGCCTGGGGAATGGTTAATAATTTTAATTATTTTTATCTCCGTTTCCTACTTGTAGCATTTTTTGTACTAAATAAAAGTGGTACCATACAAAAGGTCAGGAAGGGCTAAAACTAATATAATTGTTTTCCTAGCATGGAACTAAATACAATAAGAAGCATCCAGGGAAATGAATGACCTTTACTTCTGTAAAATTTAAATACATAAAATAAGGTAATTTGGTGCCAGCCAAAATGCATTGCAGTTTACCCTTTAGTGAAAATATGCACCAAATTACACTGTGTGGCTGCTGGATCAGGTGCAGATTAGAGATCATCAGAAGCTCTGCAAATCACTGTGTTCTGAGATAGGAAAGGAGCAAAGGTAGGGCAAAAAAATCTACAAACAAACAAACAAAAAAAACAAAAACAAAACAAAAAA
>LTAT01000016.1:13105931-13158786 GCA_003286495.1 Chlorodrepanis virens | reverse complement strand
AAAAAAAAAAAAAAAAAAAAAAAAAAAAAAAAAAATCCACCACAAAAACCCCAACCAAACAAAAAGCTCAGAGTAATAGTACCCTAAAAGTGAAAATCTCTGCCCTTAAATCCTGCATCTATTTATTCTAGCTGAAAACTCTCATTGAACATTTACATGCAGCAAAAGAGCCTGGTTGATGATGATTATCAAGTACCCATCTATTATTAATAATTTTAAATATCTGTGGCACACACAGGAGCTCTTCATGTGAGGCATAAACAGAATCTGTTTCTCTTTAAAAAGACATTCTATCTTCACATAATAGTGCACTGATGGTTTTGCCAAAGAAAAGGTTTTGCTTACACCTTACAGAGGCCTTACATCCAACCACCACATGAGGAGAATTTGAGATATTCAAGAATATTCTGAATGCAAGGCAGCCAGTAATGAACGTTTTATTTTTAATTGAAATATATATCTATCACTTGTAAAATCCATAGATCATTCCTACAGAAGAAAGAACATTACATGAAGAATTTGATACACTTCAAACTAAAACAAATGCATCAACTTTTAAAATAAATGTGTGTATTACAGGAAAAATTGATCAAAATCAGATACAATATTTTGTTCACCGAATCAAACACATCCCTGTTGAATCCCTGCTTATTCAATGCAGGACAAGATGCATCATCTATCAAAACAGATATCTCCTACAGTAAATCAAATCCACCATGTGATTCAAAAATGTTTCCTACTGAATCAAAAATATCACCCAATACATCAACTATGTGGCACCAAATACATGGCATTTTAAAGAATTACCAAGCAGAATGCCTCCAGATTTATCAAGGATAATGTTTAAATTCAAGTTTATTTGGACAAAGAGGTACCATTTCCAGACTCTCTCAAAGGCTGATTCCTGGACTAGGGACTGATATTTTATTGATGTCTCCCTGGAGCATCCTTTGTTTGAGGCACCTTGCTGGGATGAAGTGCTTTCCCCATCCCAGAAGACAAGGAGGGCTTTCATTCCACTTTGGCCCACTCCCCCAACCTCTGACATCTGGACCAAGCTCTGAGCAGCCACATGCTGCCCCCAGCTCCTCAAGGGACAAGTGCCAGCCTTTTCCAGCACATTCAGAACACCCCAGTCCACATACCATTAAATAGAGAGATGCAAATATTATCAAAATCAACCCAAAAGTGACGGATGGTCACCACGAATCTCTCAACAGCCAGCTAACAGGGTGATCCTCGCTACAGGAATTTTTATTACACCCTCATGTAGCAGAAAACCAAGTCCATGCTTAGCCCAAAAGTGCATAGATGGCCTCCACAACACATTGCCAGAGTGTAAAGGAGATGCCAAGTGTTCATATGGGCTGAAAAACCAGTCAGAAAAGCTGGGGAAACATTCTCAGATACACAGATGTCAATGCTGGCTTGGGAAGCTGCTGGGACATTGACTCAGATGCTGGGACAGGAACCTTGGGAGCTACCCACACACACTTTCACTGCATTTTAAACTTTTGCCTCAGCAACAGCAGGCACAACTGACAAAGACACAATGCTGGGCTACACTGGACCTCAGACAAGCCTTTCCTAACCTTACACACTGTACCTGACCCCACATTCTTTCCTGGAATTGGGTGCCCCAATCGAGGCTGTGTATAGACACCTGATTTGTTTTCAAGCCTCAGAAGAGTCTTTTCTGCAGCCCCAGTGCCCAAGTCCCTGTGTGTCCCATCCAGGAAAACTCTGTGAGACACAGAGGGATCAGTGCCCTCCCACCCAGGGAGGATGGGACACCACGGGCTGGCAGATGAGATGCTCCACAGCCTGATGTGGTGAGAATCAATCTTGCCTTGTTACACTGGGGCCTCTGTGGGTGCTGGACTGGAGACTGAGCGACCTGGTGCCTCTCCTTTTCAAGGCAGTTTAATATGCAACAAAAAGAGGGGATGAACTCTGATGTGAGAAGGGAAGCTGAGAGTACAGAGCCTGACCTTCCAGTTGTGAAAGAGAGGCAGATTTGTTTTCCTCTCTCTGCTCCCAATAAAGGAATTTATGCCTCAGTTTTCACCAGTGATAAGAAATGAGCATTCAGCAGAACTCAGGTTCAAACTGACCACACCTGATTTTATAAAGACTTGTTAAGATCCTTCTGTCAGGATCAGATTAAGTCACCTACAGTGTCAGAATGTCTGAAATACAGTCTGATGAACTCCGACAGCCTGAATATTTTTCAAAGATGACAAAATTTGTTCCACTGGGACACTCCCAAATTGTGGGTTTAGCTTATAAATTAGGCTATGGAACTGCTGTTCTTACTCCAAGCTCTTAAAAGGAACAACAAACCATGCTTGTTACTCCTCTGCCATTCCCCATTATCACTCTCCTCTGTCAATATAAGCATTGATTATAATTGCAGTTTTGCCCAACTCAGATTGATTAGAAAGTAAAGCAAGAAGAGTAGGATAATTATGTCAAAAACTGTCTACTGACATGAGACATAAAGATAGCTTGATGTACTACTAACAAGTAGAAGAAACATTTGTTTTCCTTACACTGGCTAGGAGTCCTACAGAAATACAATTCTGCATTTCTCCTTTTCACAGGAAAATATGCCATAAACTTGGCAAATCTGGCCAAGGGAAGAACCAATTTATGGACATGATGTCTCTACCAGACCTGCCTTATCTCTTAAATCTGACAGAGTTAACCTGAGTAGCTTCTGTGTATTTGGTTAATTAAGAGTCTGAGCAGCAGGAACAGTTTCTCAACACATGACCTTGCAGAAGGTGATGTTTATCTCAGATCAGGATGGACACTGCTGGGCCTGGAGAGAGTTCAGGCAGCAAGGTGGGTGTTGCTTTGTTCCACCTCCTCTGCTGGATATTGTCACAGCTTGAAGCTGAAAGGGGATAACAATTGCTGCTTTCCAAAGGACAGAGCAGGCTGGCTGTGACCACAGGAAGCAGCAGGAGGTGGAAGCACCTGCTCTACAGGAAAGCTTCTCTTTGGTGGGAAGACATTCAGGGAGGATTCTCTTTACTGTCACTCTACAATCTACCTCAACGAGTAGAAGAATTGAAATTAGAAAGTTCAAAGTTACTCCATGAACTGATCAAATACTAAAATTCAGATATAGAATATAAATATCAGGGCAAGCCCAGCTACACAAACTCAACATTTTCTTCTGCAGCACTTGAGGTTTCTGTAGCAGAGAGCTCCAAAATCAAAATGGTGTAAAGATACAAAGATTTATTTGCTTCCTCTTTTTATCTCCCTCTCTTTCAAAGAACGTGTTATCTTACATTATATTTACTATCTATTTCTACATCTTGTAATTTAAAGGAGCTTAAAACCATTAAATATGGATTTTGTTAATGGCATTTGCTAGAACCTAAGGCACAAGGGAAAATATTCAAAAGGCACTAATCTCAACCAAGTTTTTAAATCATGGCTCTAAAACCTAGGCTTTTGTTGCCATGGCTTAAATTTTAAAGAAACTCCTACTTTTGCAGTATATCCCTGTGTTCCTTAAGACAATATAAAAATAAAATACAGAAAAACCTTTTCTGAAATTGTAAGATAGTCTTTAGAAACATTTAATTATTAGACATAAAAGCTAATCTTTTATTCTTAAAGAAAAACATATATAGCTTTACAGGAAATTAACTGGCACTTTACACAAAGCCTCTGTTATTTTCGTTGCTTCCAAGGCATTTTCAGGTATTCCTTTTAAAGCCTGCCATAGAAGGAAATCAATTAAAATCATTCAAATCAGTTACAAATCCCTGTAACAGTACAATTAGTGAAACATTCTTGGCTAGCTTTAATGGGAATCAAGCAGATAAATTCTTCACTCTCAACTTCATTTAAAAAAAAACTGAGAGAAAAAAAAAATCAGTTATTTTGAACATTTCCTAGAATCAGAGAATTTGCTGTGCTCTTGTCAGACCTATTCAGAAGGTGCAGTTTCCTGTGTCACACATGGCTGGGCTGGGCTGTGCACACAGGGCAATCCCCTCTGCCCGAGTCCTCCAGGGGATGTTTTCATGCTGATGCCCGAGATTAGATGAAGGAATTGCTATTTTAATTCACAAAGCTCCCACTCTGTTGAAACTGTCACTAAAATAATACTGCATTTCTGGCAAAGGTTCCTGATGTGCTGCTGCTCTGTGTTAGTGCTTTTTCATCAACATTTCAAATGTTTGATGCAAAACTCTCCCCTTCCTCAAGACCTTCTTTCCTCCTTTCCAAGTCGCCCAGCTGTGCTGCACCCCTGGGCAGGGCTGGCCCAGGCAGCTGTGCCCCTCCTCAGACACTGCCACAGCCCTGGCATTGCTCAGGGGCTTCAGGGGGGGAAGATGTGGAGCCCCAGCAGGTGCTGGAAAAGTTTCAATCTGATTTTTAGACTGTATTATCTGAGCCCTTTCAATTTAGATACAGTTCTGTGCAATTTTATTTGCATCCAGTTTTTGATAATGAAAGACCTCAAGTGGCATCTGGTAGATGCTGAAGAATCCTGCTGGTTATTCAGTGATAGGCAATGAATTCAGTACAGCCACCAAAGTCCTCTAGACACTTCATTAAATTCCTACTTTGCTTATTTTTCTGCTAAAGAAAACACGGGTTAACTAGAGGTCACAAATATTACATGGTATTATGGTGAGGAGTTAATGAGCACAGCAAGCTCACCACAGCACTATCCTCTCAAAGTTACATGATTATTTTACCCTAACACCAACTGTGTTTTGTAGCAGAACCATCCAGGAAGCAAGCATATGCATAGGTCTGTAAATATTTTTCAAAACAAAATATTTAGGAAAATAGAGCTTTTCCAAGTCCTCTACCCATAACAGCAATGCTGAAATAAAAGACCCTACCCTTCTGAAATGTCTCTGAAAGTAGACATAATCTTTCAGGGTACAACCTTTTCAACTCAAAGTAGATAAGTCCAACACTATAAAAGAACTAGGGGCTGCACAGATAAATTTTCAGAAAACATAATTCACGCTCAATAGAGAACCAGAACAATTAAATGTGGTTGCTGGGGTTTCTGAACAGCTGTGTCTAAAGAGAAAACAAAATACCCTTGGCCTGCAGCTGGAAGTGGCTAGTTTTCATCTGGGGAGCAGGAAAGATCCTGACAAAGTTCAGTGGTCAACACTGTAGAAATCACACATTTTACACTCTGTTTAATGGGTGTTTTTCTTGGGAAAAGGCTCTTTACTGACCCTTTCACCAACAAACCTTGTATCAGTGTCTTTGGAAGTTGCTAAATCTAAACAATTTTCAAGTGCATAATGACTACTGTAATGTTACTGAACACCACAGACATATCTGAGGTGGCCATGGGTATTGCAGAAGCTCATTATCTATATCACTGCACTTTAATAAGTGAGACTTTAAGTTTATAAGACCGGAATTCAATCTCAGTATCAAAAGAAATGTTATACGTATCTTGCAACTTTGTACAATACATCTTGAATATTTTGTTGTTTCTTTTTTCTCCTGACTGTGTATTTAATGGGGGGAAGCCTATTATTCACACCTCTGCTCTTAATCAAAGCTGAGAATTCTGTAGAGAAGCAGAAAATTGAAATTGGCTCCTGCAACCTAGAGCTGAACAATTATGACTTGATTTACAAGGAGCCACTTTACTACATATTTAAACGCAGCTCTGCTGCAAAATCTGGGGACTTGTCAGATAATCAAAATGCTACAGATTTAGCACTTTTAATTTTTGCTCCATCTCCTGCCAGCTTGAACTCTGATTATAATTATCATCCCATCTTCCCCTGAATGACATTGTTTTATCAGAGGAAGATGCTGTATGTGGAGTCTGAGAGCCATGATTCCTGTGGAAGCAGATTTCAATGGGAAACAATGTGTGCCCTGACAGGAAGCAGGCTGGGCAGCAATATTGTAAAGCTGGGGATAATCTTGAGTCCCTGAGACATGATGCATAACCCCCAGAGCTGTGCAGTGCACGTGGGGTAACTGCACACACAGAATGGCTAAAACCCTCCCCTGAGTTTGGTTTTTTCCCCCCACAGGGCAGTTCCTAAGGAACAAAAAGGAAACCAAGCCTAACAACTGCCTAACTGCCTGGCTCTTACCTACAGTTTGCATCTGGAAAAATGTGCTGCTTCTTTGGATTGAGCTGGGCCAACTGCTAATAACAAAGTCATGCAGGACAGTCTATTTTTGGCAATATCTTGAGACTCTTCTTCCCACGTTTTGCTTCCAGAAACTATGTGAGAGAAAAGCACCTCAGCAGTGAAATATCCCTGATGCTGGGGGATAAAAAGGGGTGGGTGCTACAGCTGCTTCTGGCTCCTGTTTCTCTCTTCACCTGTTGCAGATCTAAGTAAATGAGCAACACTCTCCGCATAATTGAAAAAATAAAATTAAATTTTAGATAAGCCACGCATAGAAGTAATCTTAAACTCTAAAACTGAAGTAATATATGGTGAAAATAGAAACACAAACAGTTCTCATGTTAGCAGACTTGTCGTGATTAAATCCAACCGTTAGAAAACCATGAAGTCAGATACGTCTGTAACATAAATGGAATGCTCTGGAAAGTTCTTTTCTTTTGTGACAATTATCTTTTTAGTGAAGAAAAAATTTACTGATAAAATGTCAAGAGGAGTAATAAATTGACACAGATGAGTGTAAGTACCTTTTGCAACAGTTCCAATAAATTCTGACTGATGCAAGAGTATGAAAACAAATGGTGTGGTCCTGCTGCTCATGCCAGAGATAAGATGTAGCAAAACAAGTAACCCAAAATTCATAGCTGTTTCCTTAAAATTTATGTCAGTACTGCTGCTACTCGAGGTTCCATTTTTTGAAAACCCTCTCACCAGCTGCATTTATGCAGAATAATGCTCTAAATACTCCTTCTCTGGTCAAGGAAACTGCATATACACTTTGGGCCATGGCTTTCAAGTCATAAGATAATACCTGAGAAAGAGTAAAGTGAAATGCACACAAAACTTTGTCAAGTGTCATTTACAGACATTTTATTTCTATGTATATATATATATTTTAATGAAAAAGTCCCTCCTATTTAGAATACGCCACCTGGAAAAAATAATAAATGCTCAGAAAAATCCTTAAGTCAGGCAGAACTCCTGCTCACCTAACCCAGGGTAAAGCTCTTCAGAAAAATGCATAAAGGAATTTTGTTAAAATAACCATAAAATGGAATATATTGTATATAAGACTAACCTGAGAGGTTAGGAACCTAATGAAAGGAAAGGAAAATCTCATAGAGAGCAAAATAATGAGAGCTTTCTGAATAGTGAGTGATTACTCACAGCTTCCCAAGGCAAAAGAATGATGTGGTGCCCCATGAACTTTCCAGGCAACAACTTTTTTAAAAAATGGATAGGTTTTCTGGATTTGTTTTTTTTACAGAATCCATAGTTAAGTAGTGAAATTCAGAATCACAGGATGTTGTGAAGTAAAAATTATAAATATGTTCAAAATCTAGAAAACTCTGGGGAAGTATGTCTATCAAGGGGCATAAGATCCCAAAATTGAATTGACTCTGTCCCTAAGTTCCAGAAACAACAGGTAAAGCAGGCAAGGAGGCAGTGCTGTAATTGCTCTGCCACTTTCCCCATCATCAACAGCAGCAGCAGGGTGGGCTGCAATAATCCAAGTGTGCCTGGAATGGTTGTTTTCTTACATTGGCTTTCATTACCTTGTCTTCCCATCTTTTTACAACTGGTAACAATAATTTTGTTTCTGTTTAACTTGCCAGGAGGTGTGTAAGTTAACAGCAGTGCCCCAAAACAGTCAGAGAATAACACTGTGCATGGGCGTGGAGGTGCCTCCGTGTGGAAGAACACACAAGATGAACTGCAGGCTAAAACTAGATGTTAATTAATATCAGACATTGCAAACTGATGTATAGACCTCAGGTCTGTTTTTACTCTTGTGTGATACTGCTGCAGCAAAAAACCCTCAAGGTTAAAGAGCCCTAGAAAAAGACCAAATCCACAAAATCTAGGATTGCTTCTGCAGGTTTGCCTCCTCTGATATCCAAGAGGGTTAGTCTGCAACACCAGAAAAAAATATTTAGAAAGATATGTTTACTTCCAAAATGTCAACTGGAGTGTACTTTATAAATATTTTGTACAGGATTTATACAAAGATACAGACTATTAAGGAAATTGTTTTTTTAAAAACAACAATAATAATGATACTGCTCTTAGTAGCACTTACAAGGCTGAGGCTGCATTGTACTCATTATAACAAATTACCCAGAACTGTGAGACAAAGTGTAACCTAAGTCATGTAAAGAGAGGATTACCTGAATTCTTGCTAAAACTCTAACCAAAATGTGTTCATGAGGTTTCTCAGGTTGCTTCCAAAGCCCCAGTGTTTGAATAATGCACAACTCTGTCTCCTTGCTAAAAAGGAGGAAAATGCCTTTAGGTCCAATGTGGCAGGGGTCTGAGAGGGATTTCTTTTAAAAAGCAGCAGTTGAGCCACTCCAAATAGCTCTCAACTTACTGTACTTTCCTCTGTGTCCAAGAAAAAGTGCATTTGTTATTTGGTCTGTTAAAGCAGAAGCCCACTGAAGGCTTTAGAAAAGGCAGCTTGCTCCCGTCAACCGCAGCTTAATTTCCATCCCAGCAAATCTCAGAGCAGGTCATTCAGCAGGAGCCCTTCCCTAAAGCTGAGCTTCACCCACGGTGAAAAATATCACTGCCTCAGTCAGCGTGGTTGCTAGGCTAGCACTCAGCAAGGGAATAAATTAGCTACAAAATAGTCAGAGTTTCAAGCTTTTGTGCACCTCTAAAATATCAATAAGTAGTGTTCTGGAGTTGTTGAAAAATGATGTGCTTGAAACAATGCCCTGAGGAAGCCACTGCCACATACATTGTGTAAGTCATATTGAGCTCTCTCTGGCTAGTGTCAAACACAAGTTTAGAAAATATCAGAATAATTTTGCCCTCGTGAAAAATAATATTAAAAAACTGACCAAACAAACAAACCATCAACCAAAGAGAGACAGGGTTTTATTTGTCAAGGAGATCTAAGAGTGCCTCTGTAACTTCAGGACCTATTTGACAGAATAAATCTGAGTATCTAGCTAGGGATCAAGCTTACTAAACTGAATTTTCTCCCTTTATGAGGAGCAGGAAGGCTTTGAGTTGGTTTGGCACCTGATTAACCATGGGCCACAAGCTCAGATTCACTAAGGGTGAGCTGCCAGCCTGACAATTTCAGGATACTTCTACAGCATGTGAATCTGCCTCAAAATCCCCTAGATTCAAAGACCTGCTGCCATCCTCTAACCAAGCAGGTCTTCCTCACCCATCGTGCTGCATTTGTCCAGCTTTCAGTCAAACTGAATTTGGTTTGAGTGCATATCTGTCACACATCTCCAAATGAAATCTTCAGAGATTCTGCAAAGGGAAATGGTGAAGCATTTCAATACCGAGGGGGAATAAAGGCCACAACCAGCAAAGAAAAAGTGCCCCTGCAAAACAACTGCCCCATGTTCAGCCACACCTCCTCTGAGGAGACAGAGTGAGACCAGGGAAAATACATGAACTGTACTTGTCTTGGAAGGAACCTAACACTGAAAGGAAAACTGTCCACCTCCAGTATTTCAGCAGAATTTTCCTCCTGCAGTTGAACACAGCTTCGTAATTTTGAGGATAACAAAAACGTCCTGAATTCTTTTAAGAGACATCCCCACTGGCTGAGAGGTTTGCTGTTCATCTCTTATTACATGGGGGTAAACAAACAAACTTTTTAATTAAAGAAGACCCCACATCTGTGGGAAAGTTCCAATATGCACCCTATGCACCTGACCAAGGCTTCATCAGATTTAAATGTTTTAACCTCAACCTCAAAGTTTTAATCTTCAGTACTCAGAAGCAAAACTGCTACATAGGAACACTACAAAGACAAAGGTGGGACATGGGGCATGGGAGTTCTTGATGTTGAAAGACCACACAGACTACTTAAAACAAGCACACACACACACAGAGAAGTTTTCACCGTGGAGAAAATCAGCACAGATATTCTGCATTACTATTTTCTCTGTAGCTCTGAGACTGGGCTGATGCTACTCAGAATACAGTAAATACTTTCTTGGTGAGTTCTGAAGGATGAACAAATTAACTTGATTGGTTGGTTACATTTCCACAGATAATTCTTCACTGCAAGATTCTGGGTCTATTGACACTTTGATATTAATCAAAAATACAGTGATAAACAAAAATACAGTGATAAATTCCTAGAGCCTAAAGTCTGGTGATGAGAGCCCCATGTATTTCTTAATAATCACTGTTTCACTTCTGTCAGAAAAATTATCCACGAATTCCTTATTTCTGCAAATATAACCTTCTTTCTGACAGTAATTATACTGAAATAATTTAAACATTTACATATGGAACATGAAGGAGTCCTTAAGGCTGTGTAGGACTCAGCCTACAAGCAATTCTGTGCCTCTGCAGTGAGGTTAGTTTTCCTCCTAAAGATCATGTTTCATGACTATAATGTAGATTTAGAGATCAAAGCTACATAGAAGAAATTTCTACTGTGTTAAAAGTGTTAACAGGGAAATCAATTTTGCTTCTAGAGTGGGGCCAGAGCAAACTTGCTGGATACTGCTCCCATCCTTGGTAGCCCAGGACTTCGCTATTGCAAAAAGGAAGAACCATGAAATTATTAACATGACATGGGAAACTAAACAGTCCACACCTTAAGTGAAAATATCTGTAAAGAGCCTGACAGAATGTAAAGCTGTTTTTTTTCTGTTTAACTGCTAATTTGCTCTTTCCTCCCAGTTTTCTGTCATTCCTTTTCCCCAGAATTTCACCTCTCTTTGACAGATCAAGACTCTTCTCTACAGGATAACTCTTGTTTTGCACCTGTAGCATTTCAATACTCTGGACAAAGTTAAATCAACAAATGCTATAAATGAAAATATGCTTGTGGTAGTAAATCCTGGAGGAAGAGCACTGATGGCCTGTACCCTATTATGGATTGGAAAGCAAAGAAATCAGCCATAAATCACCCAAGAGACAACCTCCCTTTGACCCTAGCTCTCTATTTTTGTAGTTGCCTGGTCTTTTCAGGAAAGCTTTAGAACTTTCTGCCTCAACTAAAATGTTAACATTGTGTTTATGTCGCTATAAAGTTGCTTGAGAAATCTCAAATCAGCAGCCAATCAGAAAAAAAATGATTGCAGCACCCAGAGCAGGTAATTGGCATATTTACAATCCAGTTGTTGAGATGGAAGCCCAGAGTTCCTATGCAATCTTTGAATGGCTAATGGTGATGGGCAGCCAATCAGCAGGTAGGCATCTGCATGCTTTGAGTTATTTAGATAATAATTGTGATTACTGAAAGCAGGCAATGCAGATAAGATGCAATGAGAGTGCAGCACAAACTGAAGGGACAATGAGGCATCAGCACCATGATATAGCTTTAAGCTCTTTGGCAGTGTTTGACACGACACAACAGAGCACAGATCCTGCGCCCTTATCTCCAGAGCTCTGCAGTTCTGTGCTGCCCTCCTGAACTGACACGTGTTCCCAGAGCTCTGGGTCCTCCCAGCTCTGGGGTTATCTTTGAAGGACAAACCCTGAAAAGCACAGACACACAGCACTGCTGAGCCTCTGGTCCCATCTGATGTGAGCACACGTGGCTGGCTGGCTGCACGTCACCCCCTGACAGCGAATGCAGGCACAGTTAATGTCACACGTGTCACTGCCTCACCATTATTTCCTAACTGAGCGGGTGCTGCTCCACAGTGAAGACATGCAACTGGTTCATGCACTGATCTATACCAGCACTGCCACAGGCCAGCTCACACCCACCTGGAAAAGGGTTCAGAATCAAAGTGACACATCACAGCAGCACATAAAATCCTCACTAAAACTGCCAACGCTTTGAGAAGCCTTTGCAACCTGCCCCAGGTCAGAATCAGTTGCTCTCTCTCACTAAAATCATGCCACTAAAGGCATGACAGACATCAGGAATCCTTCATAGAAACTCAAACCTTTTCATGGATTCATGAATGGAAAGTGCTAACTGGGCCTGTATAGCTGCAGGTAGCTCCTACATGACGAGCAATTGCAGTGATTAGAAATTGCCTTTTTAATTTTGTTTTTCCTTTTCTTTGGGAGGGGGTGTGTGGGTGGGTGTGTGTGTGCATGTTTCAACTTAATATATCTGAAAACAGACTCCAGATTGCATAATCCTGTTACTGGAGCTACAGAGACTCCTTCGTAGCCCTTGTTCAATTGTTTTAGAGTCACAGGATATAGCAGCAACATTTTCACTTTATTTACTAAACTTTCATGCCTTAAACTGAAAGTTACTAAATAACATATTTACAGAACACTTCCAAACTACTTATAAATTAGTGTAGTATTCCAACACTTCATATGAGTGCACCCCAGAAAGACCTTCAAAATGATGTAAAACTGGTGAAGAAAATTTAAATCATACTACAAGCTTGGGACCAGAAGAGTGTTTTGAAAATAAATTATCATAACCAAGTGTTATTTGGTTTAGCTGTTATTGGAATAAGTGCAGTTATTATTAATTAGTAGGTAGTTTCTAAAATTATTCTTCATTATTCCAGATGCACTCAGGCATAAAGGCATAATTTTACATTGCCAGAATGTAGACAATACTTTTTGGTCTGGATTCTGTTTTATGAACAAGAGAACAGCTTTCTGATAAGCAATTGAGGTTTCTGTGTGTGTGCAAAGGATGGTGCAGCACTCAGCACTAGTTATGTTACTCTGCTATCTTCCAGCAGTGTTAATTCTGTGTTCAACTTTTCTTCTCTGTCCATAGTCTACAAGAGAGTTCTTTTCTATGTAATATAAAATTACTGTTAGTCTTTCATAGTCAAAATGAAACATGATGCTCATATTACCTGATTTTCCAGAAAAAAATGCATATGATTTCATTAAATGACTCCATATCCTTTTTTGAGTCTTTAGTAACAATTTCAATCAACAAACTTTACTACGTTAAGAGAGCTTAATTCAGTTTTAAATCTATTTTAAATCTATTTTCCCATTGTTTTCTTCTGTATTTTCAATCCTTTTTTACTGCTGAGTGCAGCATCCAAAAGTATGATGTGGTGAGAAATCTCCCCACAAGAAGAAAAGCTTAAAACAGGCAATATTTAGCCTCCATTTTTGTTTTTTTTTTTTTTTCTTTGATGAATCAAGATTTCAGATTAAAAATGTCAGGGACTTAGTCATATTTCTTCAGAACATAGCACATTTTATCCTATGTCTGCCTTCTATAAATCCTTATTAAAGTTAGCATATATACATGACAAGGAGCCAAATGGCATGAAAACATTCTGACTTTCTTTTTTTCTTTTTTATATAGAATTATTTATGGTACAACAGAACATGAAATCTTGTTCTTCATCATATGTCTTTGGCATAAAAAAAAATTCTTATAAGAGCAAATATAATGTTATTTAGGGCCCTGTAGCATTATAAAAATGCAAAACTACATGACTGCAAAGACCAAACCTACAAACCACATAGAAATTTCTCAGCAGTGTTGTAAAAACCCATTTTTTAAAGAAAACTGCAATGCTCAAAAAAATTAAATAAAAAGAGGTGCACAAAACACATCTCTGCTGATGACCAGGGCTATTTTGGGGGTTACTGTAACCTTAACTTCTATGTCCATTTTAACCAAAATCCTCAGAGCACTAAAATTAATCCAGTGGTTGAAGGGGAGCTTAGGATTTTGGGAGGGGCCATCCCTTACAGATTCCCAAAGGAATCTGCACTAATATTTCCAGTGTCAATAGCCTAATCACCCCACATACTACAGGCACCACATCTTAGAGTCTGCCATTGATGAAATGATAAAAATAATAGAAACATACAATTAAACAGAGCCAGTTTAACGGACTAAGTGACTTGGTTGATTAAACCAGTGCAATAGCCCTTGATCGAACATTAATGTATTTATTTTATATAATGTGGGCTGAAGATGTCAGAAGTGGATGTGATACAAACATCTCCTGGTGCTCATTAGCCTGCTATGATGTGATGATGCTGCTGCCATGTGGTGGGACTTAGGACTTGGCTCTTCTTAGATTCTGTTCTGAGTAACACTTTGGAGCCTGCACTCGCCTGGCATGGACACAGGGTCAGAGTGCAATTTTAATTTTGCAGCAGTGTGCAGACTAACTTTCTGCATGTATGTATACAGACAGACAGATATGGCTATGTTTTCATGGAATTTCACTTGCATTGAAATGTATCTCATTTATTGACTCAGCCATGTTTTACAGGAAATAAAATGGGAGTAATTTTGAATGGTGGCTGCTGCTTTAAGACCCTCTTTCCCTGTTGCCTGGCAGATGGATGCCTATAATGCCATCACTTGATACCATGCCGAATTGTGACTGTGTCATTTTGTTAGAGCCTGCTGGTTTCATGTAGAAATTTGCTGTTGGATTAGGGCTTTTGCCAGTCCAGGCTCAAGAAAAAGGCTATTTAATGTGTTTTGAGATGCCATATGGTGTGGATAAAAGAAGTAGCTTCGTGGCAGTCATGAAACGTGATGCATATGAGTAGGCCTGTGTGCTCTGCCATATTCCCTGTCACAGAGTGCACCTGCTGCAATCAGGTGCTACACACAGAAAACATGATTGTCATAGTTCTTGATCCTGGATGCACCTCAATGTCAGAAAACAGTAAATCCTTCAGATGGTTTCAATGCACGTGCAAAGCCAGCCACATAAACTGGAATGGGAAGTGTGAAATACCCACTCTGTGGCAGAGCTGATTCAAATTATACGCCAACACAATATTCATTTACAATGCATTATATCTACTCCAAATTTCATGGTATTTTACTAACAAACCTAAATCTCATCATTCTGTCTCCAACTAGCTGACCAGAACATACTACAGAAAGAACTGATAACAGCACTCTCTCAAAATAAAACTCACAAGTCTGAATCTGGGTCTTCCACTGTTTTCCTGTGATAAATCTCATCCTGCTTCTTCATCCATTTCTGCCAGCACTGTGAGTCCAGCAATATCCACTAATACAATTCTTTTCTTCTTTTTCTTCACTTCCCTTTTTCCTTCACTTAACCCCCCAAAAAGTCTAGAAGAAAGCAAATGGAGGCAAGGATGTCCTCAATCTAACACTACAGCCTTCTCCTCCATTGAAAAATGGGAGAAATTCTGGCTCCACTGTTGCTTCAGTATTTGAGTCACTATTTTTGTTGAGGCAGACAGTCTCAGAGATGTTTAGCAGTGAACAGATTTCCTTTGGAGTACATGTGAATGTCACCATCATGCAGAAATACAATGATACTAAGGCTATAAGCACTAAAAATCCTACTTATAACACCATTATTCTAATCAGTGCTCAGTTTGTCAGACATACTATGGCCAACTAACCATGCCACTCTCATTTTCAGACTACAGCTGCCAGACTGGCATCCAGAAACACCAAGCTCCCCATACAGCAGGTACTCTGCTGCTCAGCTTGTGGGAAAGGAGCACTAAGGACACACGTGGAGATAAAACCTGGAGCTATATGAGCAATTTCAAGGAAAATAATTCATAGTCTCTATAGATAAGTAGCCTTCAGCATCAGGTGATAACTGAAGAAAAATGTTAAAGGTAATTATCCCATTCAGAGCTTCCTGATTCTGCTGGAAGTGTTCCTCAGAGTATCAGAAGACTGAGGAAAACAGTCTGCTTAACCACCAACTTTTCTTCAAGAGATCCTTGAAGCCTTATAGTCACTTGATAAAAGGACAGAAAGCTCAGGATGTCTGCAGGATTTGGACTGTGCCATGCACAAAAACTTCTGGCAGGAGTGTTCTCATACAATTTACATCAAAATACCATGAACAACAATGCTTCCCATGCATTTAAGGCATCTTTCAAGGAGCTAAAGCATTGGCAGTATGAAGGTCATAAGCAAGATGGAGACAGAAGATCTTTCTGTTTATTGCACAGCAGAGTGTGGTACTTCAGCCCAGCTCTGGAGCCTCACAGCCTGCATCCAAACCAGCCTGTCCTGGCCAACCCTCCCCACAGTTTCATCTCAAAACTGGGCTTCAGTCCTAAACACAGCCAAGACTTCTCATCTGCACTGCTTAAGGACACTTGCGACAATGCTGCCCTGCAATAATCACCAGTGTCACACCATACTTATGGATGGCATCTATTTCCTAAAATCCAACAGACTTCCAGGAGGGCTCAGATCCTCCCAGGCTCACAGAACCACACTGACAGTGTCCCAGCCCTGCCCTGGCACAGGGTCCCAGCCCTGCCCTGGCACAGGGTCCCAGCCCTGCCTGGCACAGGGTCCCAGCCCTGCCCTGGCATGCCATCTGCTCTGTCCTGCAGCACAAGAGTCCTGACCTCACCAAACTGGATCTCCACAGTCCCTGCTTAGCCTGAAGCATGTGCTGAATCTAAGGATACTGAGTGACAATATGGATCTCAAGAAGGACCAGTTAAGAAGCCAAATAGAAAGCTGAAAGAGACAAACCATACTAAGCTAGCAACACATGGTTATGCACACGTTTAAGACACTCTTGTAGGTGTTCACCTGGTTCTACATTGCTCATAATCTCTTGTTTGTTTTTATAACTCACAAGTGGAAGGGTCCACATTATTACATGAATGATATCAGCCACCTCCTAAGGTACATCAGCTGGAATTTCCTCATCTACAACTTTCTTATATCCAGGGTGCTGGATTTAGTTTAGAAACAACTTTTCTGGAAATTGCTTTGTGTGCACTGCGTGTTTTGTTAGCAGTATTTTCCCAGGGCTGGCAGATCACTCTGTGGTAGCAGATGTGCATGTTTTAGAAAATCACTACCATAAGGAATAGCATAATTATATTTACTGCTGTTTGTTACTGCAGCAGATATCGACTCGTAGGGATACTGGGACAACTGAGACTCACTAAGAACTCCTCTTCTTCCTTGGCATAATATACATAATTATGTTTTCTTTCCTCTAATTGCAGCTAAAGATTACCTGCTCACTAATAAACTTTTCTTGCAGTATAGCCAAAATTAGGGACTACTGAAGGCAGCTGTAGATACATCTTAAGTATCAGAAGACTTCAGTTTACATCCTCTTGAATTTTCCACCTGCATTATAATTTTGCTTTTGTACTGGTTTCTAAAAAGGTGGCATTACTGTAAGAGAACATGCATTTCTGACAGATTATCCTGCTAAATTCTCTGATACCCATGCATTAGGTATCTGCTGACCCAAAGCTCTACACTAAGTTTTGCAAGTATTTAAAGTGTACAATTGAAGATCTGACAAAAAAACCTCTTGCATTATTTTTTATGTTCAGAACCAAAGGGAATTTAAAAAGCAAGAAATAATGTCCAGGGAATGATAAAATTTCAAAAAGATCTTATTGAAAACATGTTGCCTGCAAAACTCTGGAAGCTCTTTATTTGATAAGTGTTTTTATCCCCTTTTGTTTCATTTATGATTTGAGAATACATATGCTGATTTCCTTTCTCATTTAAATTTCAATTATTGCTCCATTAGCCCTAGATACATTGTGAATTTGTAGCCTTTTGAAATCTTATTAGAATTTCCACACATATATGGGTCCAAAGCCACTTTTAGATTAAATGAGAACAAAGAGAAGAAAAAATATTGTAGGAAATTAAAATTACTACACTTGTCAAAGTGGCTGTGCCATCTACTAGAACAGCTTCTTAAAAATATGTAGCATGTCTCTAAAAAACAAAAAACCCACAGATGGCAATATAGAAATTTATTCCCTTAGGAATATCCTTGAAGCTTTGTCCACTCTAATTACTGTCATTGTTGATACATCTTATGACACAGCTCAAGGTCACACCTGAGAATTTATCAACTCGTATCTGGAAAACAAGTTTGTTCTTTGCAAACACAGGAGTTGAAATTCCTGTTTTCCAGGGTAACAACTCTAAAACAGAGACTGGGGAAGAATGAAATACTGCCCTGCAAGGCTGACATTCATACTGTGCATTAGGTAATTAAACCCTGTGTGTGTGCTTGAGCAACAGGCAGAACTTCCTGACCCACTGCTTTTCCTGAATCCAGAGGGCAGCTCTTGGGTTCCATTAGTCAATTATTTAAATGATACAGTGATTGCTATAACTCCTTCAAAGAATCCTTTTGTGCATTAGTGCTCACAGGAGGTTAATAATTTAACATTAGAATGTCCAAGAACAAACGCCACCGTCATGAACAAATAAGAGTACACAATACTGGTAATGGATCTTGACTTCATCATAATTTGATCAGATAAAGTCAAGGCCAGCCACATTATATAACTTAACATTCAGTTCTTTGATGCCTAAGCTTTTTACAGGTTCAAAATTGCAAAACAAACACGGTTTTATTTTAACAAGAAAAGCATTGCATACCATATTTTGAGCTGCTAGTATCTAAATATCAAGACAACTCAGAATTTCTAATATTAATTTTTTCCTCACAAAAGATAAAGAAAATATCAAGCTCTACTCCCTTCATTTAAGGCTGGGACAAGATATATTCTAAGCATCCACAGGAAGCTCATGCCAAACAGTAAAACTCTGATTACTCATGTCCTAGGTATGTCTTCTTCTCTAAACCCTTCTTTTTTGTATACCAGCCATGACATTCCCATGACAAACCTTGAAAAATACTGCCCCAGGTAGAGTGATCTTATCTTTCCCCTTTCATAGAAAGAAACCCAACAATGATCAGAATAACCTCATTTCTCCAGAAAATCCAACCCATCAAATCATACAGTCTCCCTTCCTAACTCTTCCACAGTTTCTTAATTCAAACCCAAAGAGCTCAAGACAAAGCTGCTTGGGCAAAAGGGAAAGATTTCTTAGAGCTAAGCAGCAGTGGCCACCCATCACCAGAGCAAAGGAGATGCAGCTCCGCGGTCTGTGCTGGCCCAAAACTCAGAGGTGTGCTTGCAGCAGGTCTGGTCAGACTCACTGCAGAAACACAGTGGGGGAGCAGCAGCCAGCTCCCCTCTGCTCCTAAACCCCTGGGGACAAAGCAGAGGAGAATGATGGGGGGACATGACCACGGCTGCAGGAAAGCCTCGGCACATCTCAGGCTCATTGGCATTGATACTGCAAAGAACTTGTCCTGGCCACAGCCAAAACCCCAACCACCATCTCTTAGCAGAAGGGAGGATGCCACAACCAACACTTCAATCTTTTCATGGTTCCTACAAATGTGGGATCTCTTTGTTTACTTCTACAAATCTTCTCATTTCAATCACTTTAATCTTTTCATTTACTCCTTCATTTCACTTGAATCTTTTCATTTACTCCTACAAGCGTGCTGAGCTGAGCAGGACCCTCCAAACACCCCCGCTCCCTCAGACAGCTGTGGTTGGAAGATGGACAAGTGCAAAGGCTCTTATTTGCTCTCCTTTAATTGTGTTTTTCTATTCCAGCTGTGCTACAAACTCTGACATTCACCAAATTTTATAGTTATAAAAGTATCAGCTCACAATTTTACATAACTGATGATTTTTTATTCTAGACATAAATGGTTTCAGAAGTCTTTAATGATTATCAGAGAAGAAATCAAAGGAGAAAAGATGAGGCAAAATGTGATGAACAAAATAGCTATAAAAGAAAAAGTTTTACGAATGCTATCACCCTTCCCTTGGACTTTGCATTACTATGCATTTCTATCTTGTGACATTCAATTTTCTTTGACTAGCAGCAATATCAGCAGCACAGCTGAAGGTGATTCTCTCAAGAATTCATGTTCTTTCCTGATAAACAAAACTTGGACAAGAAATGTACAAGAAAATGAAAAAGCTCAATTGACTTAAACGCTTTTCTTCTTCCAGTTATCCAGAGATTTCCCATTCAATAACTGTCTTGTCATTCTGACTCGCTTATTTATCTACATTTTTCTATTAATATTTTATTTTTAGAACATAAATGTTTTACCCCTCTGAAAAATCATGTGGTTTCTAGATAAAATGCTAAAGTACATGCCACAATGGGAAGCAAACAAAATGTACCAAAAATATCTAATCCCACTCTTTTTCTTTTCTGTCCTAAAACTCTGGTTCAGACTTCCAAAGACTAAAGAACCTTATGCAAAACTGGACTAATATTGATAATTTTTTACAGTTCTTATATCAAAGCCAAGTGGAACTCAGGAGGGTTATTTTATATCCCCAAGACTTGTCTCTTAAGTTGGTAGTTAACCTCTTGTTTAGATTCTCTCCCTGTTACTGCAGCAATATCTCCAAATTAGTGCCAGGAGACTAATTCTGCATTGTGGAGTCTAGAGAAGGGATTTATATAAACCTGGCTGAATCTCAGGCAAGTGGTGCTGAATGGCTTTAAACTTTAACAAGGGGCTTTGGGTAAGGCCCATAAATCCCAGGGAAGCATTCTTCCCCGTCAGAGAATCCTGCACTGAGCCACACAGCCCCTCCTTTCTTCCCAGCCATAAACCCAGGAAACAAAGCAGAAACCTGCCTGCTCAGCTGATGGAAAAGAGCTGCAGAAGTCTGTTGGCATGGCTGAGTTCTGAGAGCTCAGAAACGAGGGGCAAGTCAGGGGGCTGCAGAGCAGCTGTGGGAGCCCTGCAGCACTGCAGGTACCTGGGCACTGCAGTGCTGCTGCTCACAAATCATAGTCTGCTGTCAACAACGGGAAAACTTAATAAATACTAACAAATGTACTGGATATTGTGCTTCTACAATAGAGCTGTGTCACTGTAATAAAGTATGATTTCCACGTACTTTATTAGCTCTTTTTCAAAACTGGAAAATACTTTTAAAGTATAACAACACAGTATTGATTTTTGGTTTTTTCTTTAATACTCATTAGCTTTTTTATAATTTTGTGACCAACATATTTATTAAGTATTAATGACCTTTATTTAATTTCTTTTAAAGTAATTAACCAAATAAAATATCTACTTTTATAAGAAGTATAAACCCAGTATATATACTGTGTATGTATACAAAGTATATATACTGTGTTTTTACTGACACAGATAAAGGTGCTCAGGTATTTACAGCATTCTGGTACTGACTACCAAAATCTAAATGAAAGTTTTGGGAAAAGAAATCTCATTTAAAGTTTGAAGCAGGGGAAGTTTTATTATTTTCTGGAAGTAGCCAGTTAGCAAAGACTGGGAAAAGTGAGAGTTTATCTAGGTGAATAGAATAAAAGTTTCAGACATTAAAGCTTTTTTTTTTACCACTACACAGAATATTATAAGCAATGTGTCTTTTCTTCATTGATGCAACAATTTCATTAAATGTCAGTGCATGGACAACTCTGGAAAACTGAAAAATTAATCTCAAATTCCAAAATTATCCAACTAAAAGCACAGTTTTACCATCTCCAATTTCTTGCTTGTCAATAAAGACAAGTGAAAGTGGCTAAAATGTTACAAAGTGGAGAATGAGCAACACATTTCATCAGTTCACCAAATACAACACAACACTGCAGAAGAGACCCCTGAAAGACATCGTTCCAAATATTGATTTTCTTGAAAGAAGCCAGAGCTGAAAATGAGACTACTTTTTTTTTTTTCCTCTAAAGAATAAACTTGCAAAACAATAGAGCTTTAGCTGGCCTCACTCATGCTAGTGCAAACACTCAGCTGGAGCTGGCATCCATGCTTAGATGCTCTGGGATATTGTCCTCATCTTGCTGCCCTGACAGAGCACAAGTGAAGCCTGCAGGGGATTCTCCCCTGCCATCCCCAGTCCCACAGAATGCAGAGAACTCTCCACTTGGTCTGCTTTTCCTAAGTGAGCATTTCATCAATGGCAATGTCTCAGGGCCACTTCTGCCTCTTCCAGTAAACTGAATGTGAAGAATCTTGGTCCTTGTTTGGAGCTCTTGATTGAGATAAAGAGGAAAATTCTGTGGGGTTCAGATATCTGGGAGGGACCACTGCTAAAGGAACTGCATAATACTTGTCTTTTCCCACAGGAGAGAGAATACTTGTCTTTTCCCACAGGAGAGAAGTCCAGCGTGGCTGGGCACAGCTGGATAAAGTTCACTGGTGTTTGGGAAGCTGCAGAATGGTTGTGGGAAATTAAGGGTTTTTGGACAACTAACAAATATGATTAAGCAGAAGTTGTTTATTGTTTATATTATACACATATTTACAGATTTTACAAATTACTAAGTATACACTTTTTGATTGGTGCCTTTGTTTTGTTCACTCGTTTTCTGCTTGTATTTCTCAGAGTATGTGATTGGTTATAGGTGTTTTCAGCCTTCTGTTATCTAGTTCTTGTGGTCTTGGCATTCAATTTCTCAGCCCCTTCTTGCTTAATTTAGCACAATCTGTGTTTTAATAGCTTTGACAGATTCTTGAGGTTTTGCTAACAAACTTAGAAGAAGGCTGGCTGGTGCACACCAACCTAACCCTTACAAACACATTGCAACAAATGGTGAGAAAGCACAGAACAGAAAACTGATTCTCTGGTAATGGCTGTTTTTATTGTCCTTTCAACTCAGCTGCATTTCAACATATTGTTGCTGCTTTCCACCTTTAGCCAGCTATGAATTCTTTGCTGGTGTATTATATGATCAAGTGCCTTCATCTTCCATCCTGCCTGAATACTTAAGGAAAACTATTGCAGAGAAAGCCCAGCTTGAACGTTACAATTCTAAACATGCTAAAATAAGTCAAATTCAGACCTGAAGGAAACAGCTATACTTAGAGAAAATGGAGTATTTCACCTAAAAATTAAATAGTACTTCTTGAGCATGAGCAAATCATAACTTTCAAATATCTACAACTTGAAAAAAGTTCTATGGATTTCTAAGCGGAATATAAAATGTATTTCTCTCTTCTTGTGAAATGTCAAGTCCTTCCTCTAAAATATAAGAGTACTTTTAAATTTTCAAAGGAAATCTTTACCCCTGAAAAGCAGTGATTTTCCCTTCTTTCACTTCCTTTGTTTCATTCTGAGACTGTTTCTTCAAGGAAAGTAGATCTCATCCAATAGTGGGGCAGACCACAATTACTGAAAATTCCATCCCTGAACAGCAGACCCCAGTAAAATTACAGGTAATTGAAAAGCCAGCACAAGGAAAGAGCCCTCAGCAGTCTTTAAATGGGAAAAACTTAAGTGTCTCTCATGTGTATAAGAAAACATAAAATTAGTAGTCAAATAAAACTGTAAGTCTATAGTAAGATGGAAAAAAATACTGGATAGCTCATTAAATAAATTGGTCAGGTTGACCTTTATCAATTTTTTAAATCTTTACATTACATTCTAATTCAGAATAATTTTTAATGTTCTTATTTTCTTGAAAACATACATTTAAGGTCGCCAGACCCTGTGCTGAGATGAAGTGACATCTGTAATTCAGAGCAGCCCAGAACACCCCACCTCCTGTGTCCTTGCCCAGGAAGAGAAAAGGTGGGAGGGCAGTCACACTTCCACAGCCTCCCTGGCGTTCAATCTAGAACCAATCAGGCCTGCAACCAATCAATGCAACACTTCTACAAAAGCTTCAAATGAAAATCAAATTTCTCACTTCCACTATGAAATAGCCAGACTTAAATAGGACTGTCTTTCAGAGGACTGCATAATTTTTAACAGGCTTTAAGAGATGGAAGGAAATCATTTAACCTCCCTCCATCAGCAGTGTGAGAGGGCAGGGGGAGCTGCAGCAGGGACTGCTGCCTCTGAAATCCACCTCATCCCAGTGACTGTGAAGGCAGGTGCAGACATAGAAACACTCAAGTGGTGGTAGAAAAAACAGTTTGACACCATCAGAACCTGAGACAGTGCCTGCTTATAAACAGATATAATGAAAAGACTGAAAATATCCAAGAACCTCTCTTTTTCTATAGGTTCATCACTAAAGTGCATCTGCAACAACCTTGTTATTTACAGGATGCTCAAAAGGCATGAGGATGTGGCTCTTCAGACAGGGTTTAGTGGTGTACACAGATGGACTTGATCTTAGAAGCCTTTTCCAATCTCAATTTGATTTTATGATTACTGAAATGTATATCAAGTGCAGCAAGACTGACATCTATAAAACACATAAAAATAGAAATACTGTATGACTTGAATACATAATATTTTAAGTTATTTTCATTAAAATACAAACATGCAGACAAAAAGCATGGGATGAGGAAAGTATTCTTCAGATATTTCTATTTATCAGCAATTAGTTACTTTTTAAGTGAGTAGGAATTGTGCTCCTACTGGAGCAAGGCTAAAAGAACTCCTCTTGTTTTTCAGATGTTTTCCAAATTAACAGCCAAGGATGGTAGTGCTTTTGAACACAAGTATTCACATGCACTATCTGCATGTTCTTTTCTCCAAATTGTCATTTCTGCTGTGGGAATTCTTGCAATGTACAGCATGTGGTAATGCTACAGCACACACACATAAATACTCACTAGCTGTAAAAAGACTCCCCACAATTTCTTCTTTTCTAAAACACCTGTAAGTCACTTTATCATATTACAAACCCCATATTTTATAGCAGCATTAATTCATGGGACCCCTCAAGAGACAACCACACTCCTATAAAGATACAACAGTTTTGTAATTGGAATGTTGTTGGTATAAATAAGCAGAGAAACACACATTCAGAGTAATTTTTTTTCTTTACTACTTGCATGTTGCAAAATAATAAATTTGTTTGGAAGTAGCTGTCTGTTAGTGAAGTATATAATTTCTCATAAGCCTCTAAACTATTATTGGCAGGTAAGTGCCCTTCAGGCTGCAGATCCCAGGATAGAATCCCAAATTCTGGCAAGAAATGGTGGCATTTCACCCATTCACACAGCAGAGGTGAAAAAATAATCTTCTATTTGTGTGTTTGCAGCATTTGGAGTCAGTATCTGCCCAACAGCTGGGAGCCATCACATCCTTCTTTCCACTTTAGATCACTGTCGTGTCCTCCTGCTGGCTTTCTTTTACATTTTTCTAACTATTGCTAATTCTGTTTGTCCCAAGCCTCATCATGCTTCCCCACAGACCAATTCCAATTTTTGATTTAGCTCATCTCTGGTAAAATGTCTCCCTTCACTCAGAATAGTATTTCATGAGTACCATAAATTAATCTTTCTGAGGAACTCCATGTATTAAAATGATGCAAATTCAAAAAATAGCAGTAAAATCTCACTCAACTTTCTGTGTTACAAGGCAGGTAAAGCAGAAGGTTTTACCCCTAATCCCTGAGGAGATGACTCCCCACTTACCTCATCTAACACTAGAAATGAATTGTGAAATCACTGGCCATTAACAGAATATAGAACTGGGCAATAAGAACTAAGACCACGAAGTTACCGACCTCAGGAGAAATAATTTTCTGAAGAAAATAATGACTCACATTTCTGCCCTGAACCACTGCTTCTGGAAGACAGTGTAACTAGACACTCTCCCCTGACATCTGTGCAAATTGTACTGTGACCTTCTCATTAGGAAAAATACATTGGGGATGACAAGTCAAAACCAGGGAAAATCAGCTGTTTCAAATTGTGTGTAAGGAGAGCTGATGCTGCTCCAGGGATCCCTTGAGCAGAAGGTAAAGCCTACCTGTAACAAGAGAAGCATGCATTTAACCCAAAACAATAACTAGGGAAGGTGGGGAAGCAAAAATAAAGCAGGAGCCAAAGACTGGCACAAAAACAAGCTCGTTGCTATCAGGGGACAAGCTCCTGGAAAACAGGACATGGTGATTCCCAGTTGCAGAAGAATGCAAGCTTGGAAGATGGAAAATCTGAATAGTGTTTACAGAATACTAGCTATATATAAACTTGCAATATATCTTTTTAATTCATCCACAATGCAATTCCTTAGAAATAAATCATATCATAACCTAATCTACAGCGTCTGGGCAATCACAAATACAAGGCAAATGCCTTCTGATCTAATCAGCCTCTCTGTGAAGAAATTCCTCCAAATGTCCAGCCTAGGACTCCCCTGGTGCACCTTAAGACTATGACCTGAATAGGTATTTTCTGAATAATTTGTAAAGTAGAGTCCTGAAAACATCTTCAAGCACCCTTTCCACTTTGCTTGGACAGCTACTTGCCTGCATAAAGCTATTTGTTCTCAGTTATGTATATGTCCTGTGAGATTGAACTCAGAAGTAATTCATAAATAAATCTGTGAAAGATCTTTTAAAAGTGTAAAGTAATGGAGTAATTGATGCTGCCTTAGAGTAGTGCTTTCCCTCAAATTAAAAGATCTAAGGAATGAATGAGCATGCTTCACAATGAGACTGTGTGAGTAGAGCATCTGCACACTGATGTATTTATATTCTGTCTGTGTGCACCTGACAGACAGGTATATTAGGCATACTACATAGAAAATAAACAAAACCCAGAGTAGGGTGTGAAATCTCATCAGCATTTTATTCCAAAATTAATGCATGAGAAGGCATTTCAGCAGCCTCAGCTACAGTTCTCATGTTGTTCTTGCATTTTGAACTATGCTTCTAGTTTCACATTGATCTGAACGTATGCACACCTATAGACACCCAGACCATAATCCTTCATATTGGCATTTTATTGCTCAAAACAGAGAGGACAATGCCAAGAGAACAGTGAAAACTGTTGCTGTTAACAGCTGAGGGCTCTGTACCCCACAGGGCCCTTGGTGGTGGAGCTCCTTTAAAGCCAAGCATGAGGAGCACAGGCCCCCAGAAACACCACCATGCCCAGGCTGCACTCAAGGGGTGACAAGAAAAGCTCAAGAAATGCTCAGTTTATCATCCCTTGTATCTACAGGTGAAAGCTGTCATCATTTGATCAAAGTGTGATTTGGCATGTTATAATAAGCTCACACCCCCACACCTGTCAACAAATTAATGCTGGCCCTTGCTGGCAGTCAATGCTGGACAGAAATGCTGTAGTAAACTAAAGGAGATAAACTCCTATAAGGAAAATGCTGCCAGTTTTGAGAAACAAACAGAGAGAAAACCTGCATTCAGATTTCAATGCATCAATCATCCACAGAATTATAATAACAGGGCCAAACACACTGCTCAAATGGCATCTTTTATTGCTGGAGAAGGATTAATAACAACATCTTTAATGTCAGTGCTACTCAAAGCAGCACTGCTACTACCAGCACAGGAAGAACTGTACAGCTTCCACACAGGAAGCCAAGTATCAAATCTAGTGACATCCTGATGACTGCTCTCTGCCAAAGGACAAGATAAATACAGCACTAACCCACCTAAGTGGGGACACAAGTCATTTCTGGGGCTGTTCATCTCCTGTGTCTGTGAAACACTGTTCAGTCTTCAATTACATGCTACTTACAGGGAGAGACCACAAATACAGACCACAGTGTGGTCTGTAACCTGCTTTAGCCAAGAGAGAAAATGAATGCTTGATCCTTTATTGGATTTCCCTCCCTCAGAAATGTCAATTGCTTTAAAACTGGCTGCCCTGTTTTGTCAGTTCAGCAATGTCAAGGCTGTGTCCTGCTATGTTCATTTTACAGTGAAATAAAGAAAAGGGAGATACAAGCCTAAGGACACTGAATCACCACATTGTGAGTTTGACTGATGTGTACATAATGTAACTGCTCTGCCTTGCTGAACCAAATCAGAAATATTGCTTGGAGGTGTTTTAGGGTTTACAAAGTAATTTTGGTGTTAATTATGAACTCCACCTCTAGAAAAGCTGATATATTAACATAAAAGATCTGTGTATTTGACTATAACATGAAGCATTGCCCCTGACTACCAGAAAGGGATCCTTCACCAACACACACCTGTAAGCAGATGGGTTGTGGTTTTAATTTAACATACAATTTTCTGAGACTTTTAAAGACTTGTATCATATTTACTGTGCAAAAAAATTTTTCAACCCAAGAACCTCAATTTAATCTTCACAGAGAATATTTCCAAGATCACTGTATCCCCTGTATTTCACAACCATTACCCCTCCAAAAATCTCCTCCTTTCCTATGGCTTTCATATGCTTTTGGACCATCTCCAGCTATCTAAAGCACACTAAATAACTCACAGTTTTCTTCTTTCTTTTTTTTCCATCTGTTGTCTCTATAAACCTCAAGGAGCTGAACACTTAAATTTCAAATGAACTCTGTGGAAGGCAGTTATCTCATTAAAATTCTCAGCTGCTAAATTTTCTCCTGCTGAGACACCTGGGCCCAGAACTCCCAGCCAGATCTGTGTGAAACACCTCTCAGCACCATGCTAGGCTGCTCCTCAGGGCCCTTCCTCTAGAATGCCCATAAATCCATTCTCAGGACAGTGTTCAAGGGAGTAGGAGGAGAAGGAGCATGGCTTGCAAGGTGCCCATTAAATTCATTTCTTCATTTGCTCATTGCTGCCTCCTTTTCTTTTTTTTCTTTTGTTATATTCCCATTTGCTCATTGTTGAATCTTGCTTCCATTTTTTTGTTTATATGTTGTTAACTTTTCATATAAGCAGGGACCTCATTTCTTTCTTTGTACATTTAGCATCCAGAAGAAGGCATTCCATACAGTGACAGCAGCTTTTTTAATTCCTCTAAAAGGGTAAACTTGAAGCATTATCCATCTGCAGTGGAGTTATGCCATTTTTTTTTTAAATTTTGTTCTAACAGAAGCACGTTTCATTAATGCCCACCCACGTTTTCTTCTCATTAATTCTGATTCTCTACATGAAAACAAGTTTGTCCACAGAGACCTTGTTTTTTAAGGCAGTAGCTCAGGTTTTTGACTGTGAAAATGAAAATCCTAGACTTATGAATTCACCTGTGACCTGGAGCCTTAGGCAGCACACATGCACAGCCTTACACTGCACAAGTACCCTCCTGAATCTTTTTGAACAAAACAGCACTGCCCAGAAGCAACTTCACTAAATTCACACCAGCACTTGGGAAACTTCAGGAACCTCACTGGACTGATCTAATGGCATTTAAGGGGCAATTTCCTTCCCTGGCTGCAGGCAGTACCACCTGGGGTCCTGTATGGTTCCCCATCCCAACCCCGGCGGCAGGGCTGTGCTGCCAGTCTGTGCTGGATCTGCTGGCCCCACAGGAACACCCCAGGGAATCTGGTGTCTAACACAGCACCACAGCTGGGCTCCAGCACCAAAACCACTGCTTCAGGAATGGAACAATGCCACATCAGTTCTAAACAGAGGACTAAAGCTGGGGCCATTAAACAAATGCCACTTGTGCCCCCCAAATCCAATTTGAAGACCCCATTCCCAAGGTATAAGCAAAGAAGTACTGCCTTGTTTATTCTGCAGGTGCCAGCGCAGACACAGCACACTCTGCTGCTGGAGACCTCCCCAGCAAGCTGATACACAACTTGCACTGAACTGGAAAACTGGGAAGGAAACTGGGACTGACATGACTGCAGCAGCTGGGCACAACAGTGAATAAGCCATGGAAGTTGGCAAGAAAACAAAGTGCCTTCATTCTGCCTGAGTACTGGGAAAACTTAAAGATTTATTTTGAATCACCTCAGCTTTAGTAGTGTGATGTGGCCTCTTCAGGTTTGTTTTGGGGTTTTTTTTGTTTTTTGCTGGATTCATTTTAAAATTATTATTATTTTATTGCCATTTCTGTTGTGCAATCTGGATGAGGGATTTTAATGGCAAGGTGATTAATTTGTGGAAAAGTAGGGGCTGCAGACCTCATAAGCATAGCAGCAGTGTAAAAGTCTGGCTGGAAAAAAAGAGATTTGAAGAAACTCCTTCCCCAGCTCCTCAGGATTAGATTTACAAGGTGAATTTTGCACTATATTTACAGTGATACTTTCATTAGATGTGTGCTTTACTGCCGAAATTACAAACCTGAGAAATGGAACATATTTGAGGCCAAGCTCAGTTTTCCTCACTCATTCTCCCTAGATTGTTCATCTTGGCATTTTCAGCAGATGTATTAGGATCTTTCTAATGCAAATGTTATCACTGGTGCTCCAAATATGCTGTGCAAGTAAAGGAGGGGTACTCATCTTAGAAACTGAACACCCTAACCTGAAACTTCAAAGATTTAAAACATATAGGACCAGCTGCATTTGAAAATTCAGGCAATTTTAACCTTAGACATTCTTCTTTCAAAAGAGCTCACTTCAGGTCTGGAGGCAAAATTACACATTACTAATTACATAACTGCAATATACCTCATGTCCTCAAATCCAGAAGCATGAGTTTCATACTGCAAGAACATAATAACCAAACTTCATCAAAAGCAGATGCTTAATAGATATGTTTGCAATATTAAAACCCAAATTGTCCTTCCTGCAGCTCTTCAGTTCAAAGGGATGCAAGCTCTGCTGAAGGAAATCCCACAGAGATCTCAAGCTCTACTGGATCCTGCAGAAAACTGTGGTTAAAATGAAATTATTCAGTCACCACCTTCATTGTCATAGTAAGTCCTGAAAAGCTGGATTTGTGGCAACTACTTCACCAAGAATTCAGCTGAGAAAAGTTTTGGAACTATTTTATTTTTCTTCTAAGAAGCTTGCACATATCAAAAGAAAGTTCAGGAAATTTTCCAGCTCAAACTATATCTATCATGGGAACCTTGGACTCTGTCAGATTTCTGGTAGAAGCATTTTGATTATAAATCTCTGTTGAGTGTGCTTATAGACAACTCTGACTGTTTAAGAATTACACATCACAGTAACTAGCAGCTCTACCAACTATAAATAAACACTGCACCAGAAATTTTGGCCCTTGCTGTATTTTCCCTGGAATGTATAAAGAATGCAGTTTCTCTGACACCATACTAACCACTGCATAATTTATTTACCACATAGTCCCTCTTTAAATCATCACAGAGAGATGAAAAATTATTAGCCATTAACGGTTCAGTTTTAAATAGTTTTGTGTTCTGAACACTTGCAACAGTGAGGATATCATGTTCTTATTAATATTCATGTGTGAATTTTGTCTGAATAACTAAAGACTCCAGGAAGCTGCACAGCATGAAAACATGAGGATAGGTCTAAGAACTGGGTAGTGCCTTTTCTTTCTCACATTATTATTTGGTACCAGTCTTGTAGCTTGATGGATTAGCACTGAGAAGTCCAAAATCCTTAACAAAGGTGCCTCTCCTTCAATCCTGCTGCTTTAAGGGCAAGTAAAGTGCAGAACTTGCTATATAATTCCACACGTGCATCCACATACACGTGACAAATTCTGAAAAAGGGTACATAAGATATCTGTCCCTCCCTTTTCCATCTCATAAGCTTTAAAACTCAGAGACTCAGCTTACAAGTTCTGGGGTAAGTTTCCCAGGTGCTGAAGCTTAGGTTTTTGGTCAGCCCCAAAACCAGGGTTAATTTTCTGATCCATTTTAGTCGCTATGTTAATGGCTTAATTCCTGAAAAACTATTCTGCCTCATCTTCCTTACAAGCAAAGATTACACTGTATTATACTCCTAGCAACACTCTGCCTGCTGTATGACTCATTAAAATCAACTCCATTGCACAGCAAGCTGTCCTTAATTAATCACTAAAGTTTGATGCTTTTATGGTTTAATTGAGCTCTTTTGGCACAGAAAAGTAACAGGGAAAAAAAGGAGTTCTCTGCCTTCCAAATGGTCCAAGAACCAAGAATGGGTATTCCACAAAGAACTTGGATTTTCTTGACTTCTTTCAAGACACTGTATTCTTCAGGGATCAGAACTTGCTACCTTATATAGTTGGTGACCCTCAGCAAAATTCCTTTTGAAGATATATTAATAAACCCCCCCCATCCCGCCAATTTTCAGAACAGCTGGTCATATAACAGATGCCTGTCCCTAAGGTAAGGAAAACTAATTATCTAATGGAAACAGCTGTCTGATTCTGGCTCATCTGTGTAAGGCTTCAGTGAGCCCTCCCAGGAAGGCTGCACAGGGTACCCTGGGCCCAGCCCCACACCTCCACAGGGCTCAGCACATTTGGTGTGAGCCAGACCCACCACACTGCCTTCAACTGCCACACCTGCAAGTCAGCATCGGCAAATACAGGGGATAGACCCCAGCCAACTGCATTTCTTTGTGGGTGAAAATGCCTACAAAATGAAGTGTGTCAGAAGACTCTGCAGAAGCTGGACCTGCCACCAAGACTCTCAAATGAGCTACCGATTTTGGCTTTGTATCTTCAGCTGCTCCCTATTTCCAGAGGAACAGCAATATTGAGAGTGTCCAGTGACTGACTTTTAGACTTCTCCACTAATCCCAAAATAAACTTTTATGACAGTGCCAGGAAGCTGTGGTGATAACTCTCCTGTCAATCTTATATATTCCTTCAGAAGCACATTCAAATTTAAATGAAAAGTTGTAATCACATACAGAAATATTCCTAGTTATATTTAGCAGTATAATTTAATATCCATTCTTACATCTAAACATGAACAGTTTTCATAAGATCGTGAAATTTTTGAACTACAACTGGAATCTGTGTCATCTTCAGAGGTGTTCATTATTATTTATGACTGAATCTCTTCTGCTAATCTATCACCAGCACTGGAATTTTCATCTCTGCTCTGAAGAAACAAGTAAATCATGCTCATATTTCTCATTCTATTCTCTCTCCTCAAAACCCAAATTAAATGTGAAGACTGGAAACTGCACTCATGCATTCTTAACAGCCCAGCACAGTCATAACTCAAAAAGCTTCTTGCAATTTTTCTATTAAATTCAAACTGGCAAACTTGTGCCTCATCAAAGCAATTTTCTGACACAATACTCTGGGGCAGTCCCTCTGGGACACGGGTCCATGGGATGCTCCACCAGCAGATGAGGATGCAGCCTGCAGACATAACAGCCAGAGGACATTTCACCAAAGAGAAGCACTTCTTATTGCCTGTGTGGGGTTCTTTTACATCTAAAAGGCTGATTTGCACCATTTCCAGCCCTCTGCTTGCACGGCTTTGCTCACTGGGTTTTCTGGAGCAGAGGGAGCGTGAGGCTGCTGCAGCTGCTGGCAAAAGGCAAACCAGAGCTGCTCATCCCCTGGGGGCCAGGGTCTCAGTGCTGAGCACAGCTCAGACAGCTGGCTCATGACCTTTCTGCACCTGAACAAAAGGAAATGGGCTGAAAGGAACTAAATGCCCAGGGGTCATCTGCCTGCAGCTTTCAGCACTGGGCACTGCCTCAGCAAACACTCAGCCCAAGGAAACTGGCAGTGATAAATATTTGAGGGGTGGTTCCACTTTTGGGAAACAGCTGACCTGGTATTCCTGGGTCCACAGCTTAAGATAAAATGTAGGAAAAGAAACTGGAAGTTAGCCTGTGTTGTCATCTTAATGCAAAGCTCCCATACCTTCTCAGTGATGTCTCTCGGGCAGCTCCTTGCAGCACTGACTCCTTGCTCACAGCACACGAACCAACTGCAACACTCTCCTCACCCAGCTCAGCCACTCTTTTATAGCACTCATCCTAACTGGACACAGCTGTGGCCTGCTCCTAATCTGTGGTAATTAGTACAGCTGCAACTCCTCAGGGGTGACATTACCTTCTGCACCATCTTTATTTTCTTACATTCTATCCATCTCCCCACAAACCTGGATATTTAGGGTAGATTTTTTCTGAGGCCTGTACCAATACATGCCTTGCAAATACCATGTAAATGTACAAAGACTGTCTAGAAAACCATGGCTCAAAGGTTGATCCACTTGTCAGATGAGAAGAGATCTGTGTGCTCATTTGGTGTGCATCCTCATGAGGCATCAGCTTCTGAAAATAGGACATCTGCTGAGCAAGGTGCTTATGACATGGGAAAGGATCATGTATCTACCAATATAGCATTTTATCACCCCATTAATATGGACCACATTGTTCATCTCTAAAGATGATTTGATGGTCAGCTGAATGTGAATCTGGCTTCCTAAATAAAATTAGATACTTTATTTTTCCTTGCTAGGACCTAGCTGTCCATTTCATTCTATAGGGACAGGAAAGACCCTACAGAACTTTGAAGAATCAGTTGAAGGCCTTGGTGAAAAGACTTCAGGCTGTTTATTCATGCTCAGGGCATAGAGTTGAACTAAAAAGTGATTTTTATATATATATATAATATTATATTTTATTTACTTGTTTGTTTTAGAGAAGTACCTAACAAAGATAATTGAAAAAACTTAACTTCCAGTTAAGTTAGGCTCAGGAGAAGTGCAGAAAAAGTTCCCCAAGTTACTAAAATGACAATCAAACTTACATGCCTAAGATAACTGAATTCAGATTAAATGAGCAGTAACTACATATTCCTTTAACACCAGTTGCCAGTGCATCCACTGGCACCATAGGAGTCAGTGAAAGGTTCATTTCTCCAGAAGAATTGCTAAGTCTTGGTTTGCTCACTGACTTGTCCATGTCATGACTTGGAAAAGAAGTTTCTAGAAGAGAAAGTAACTCAAAAGGGAGGGGAACTGCTTTTTTTTCCCAGCATTACCAGGATTATTGCAGCAGGTATCAACACAAAATTTTGGGTGCTCACACAGAGACCAGGGGAGGGACCACTGACATTTGCTGTCAGGCTGCTGTTGGATCTCAGGGGTAATTCACTGGTCAGGCTATCAGACAAGCTTCTTAGTTTGGCCACAGGATCTAATGGCTTGAGAAAGTGACTCTCTGGAGCTAACAGATGGTTCAAACCCACATCCCTGCAGCACTGCACCTCAGCTCTCTCCCCTGCCCACAAATTAGCTCTCTTGTCCTCAGCCTTGCTCCCAGGCTAACCAGAGTTGTGTGTCCCCAGCTGTGTGCGGAGAGAGCTGCCACTGGAAAGAAAACCCTTGAGAAGATCTTCCAAGGCCCCAGGAACTGCTGCTGCATTCTGGCTTTGGCTGGTGCTGTTTCAAGACAGGAGACAAACTTTTCCTCTCTTTCTGGAGAGCTAGAATTCCCACTCCTGCTGAGCAGGGAGCCCAGGGTGCTGAGGAATTCCAGCAGCCCCCTCTCCCACTGTCCCAAGCAGAAGCTGGTGAGCAGGCATATGGGGAAGCTCTAAGGAACAGATGGGATGATTTTCAGCAGCTCCTGTTCTCATATTTAGCTCTTTATACTGATCAACTCCCATTTTTAAATGGAACATTTGTTTGTGAATGATAGCAAAATCTACCATGTATTGCATGAATGCCCTTGAAAGAAAGATCTTAGAGCAAGGCTCTTTGCTCTCTCCTTATCCCAAGCCTGATGCAGGAAAGTGGCAGGGCAGAACCACAGGTTTTACTGTTTCATTCAATTGTGCTTCAAACTGCTCAGGTACCTTCTTTCCATCTCTTTCTTCTCTGAAGACTTTTAGCAGTCTTGGAAAAAACCCTAGAGAGTGTAAATTAAGTATAAAATTAAGTTTGGACTGCAGAATGCATGTTCTTCTACTTGGTACCAGGATGTTTGTGTTCTAAACAGATTATTTTTACAGTGTATTAAGGAAGGTTAAAGAAATATTTGTATACTTCTGATTTTAACAAGAGGAAGAAGAAATGAGATTGGGTTATAATAGAAGAATTACAGTACAGCTGTTACTCCCTAATTAATTCTGTCTGTGAGTAAATCAAAGCTCTAATTATAGACACGAAATATGCTCAATATTGTGGAATATTTATGCAAAACATTATTCCTGGCACTTATCAGCTAAAATATAATGTCTCACCAGAGCCGAAGCAGCAATTTTTAAGTGTCATAATTTTTTTTTAGCCACTTCTTTATAGCTCAGTACATGGAAAGTACCTGATGAGACGACAGCTTCATTTTTAAAGTACTTTGTAAATCCCAGCTGACAACTGCTTCAGTTCTTCTTCTAAGAAACACCTGTCTTTATCTAACAGGAAAAAATCCAAAAAACAATGTCTAAAAATCCTTAAAATGGCATTTCTCTTACTATTATGAAATAATGCCCTTTAGTTCCACAGCTGCCAGCACACTTTGCAAAGTTTTATTTGACCTTCCTCTCCATGTGCTGTCCCATGCACTGGCACAGCTTAACCCATCATTCATATTTCCACCAGGTCATTAATTAATAACTCACTCCAAGCTCTAATCCTGAAAGTTACTCCAAATAGGAAGATTTGATTCTACCCTGCCCAAGTGAGTCAGCTGCAGCTACTCAGCTTCCTGCACAAAGACTGACACTGCTGACCAGCCATAGCCCCAGAGATGGCAAAGAGGAGAGGGGCTGGGATTCAGACTTCCCACTAGGGAATGCACTGCTCAGAGGGCATTAACCAACGAGTAATTGCACCTTAATGTCAATAAAAGATAATATAATTGACATGTGACAGTGGTACCATTCAATTCAAAAGCTTTTGGGTGATGACTTGGTGGTTCTTTCCATGACAGATAACAGAGACATTCTAGAAGAATCAGACTGAGCTTCTAAATTGTTTGCATTTTGGAGATTTTTTTCCTTTATTCCTTGAAAATGTAAGAGAAATCTGAAATACAGACTCTTAAATGTCAGTGGACCTACTTAATAACCTGTGCAGGTTACTGCAGTTCCTTTGTTTCTTTCATTTATTTATTTTAAAGCTGAGCTCTGACAGTTTATAAATAGAAAAGAAAGCTCAGTAAACTTCACAGTCCCCAGCCATTATCCAGCCTAATTTTATTCCATTTTATTTTTTATTCTATTTTATTCCATGGAAATTCAGAGCCTGCAAAGACTACACAGGCTACTGACTGACATTCACTACAGTACAAAAGTTGTGACGAGCATCTGATCAAACATCATAAAAACCTAGAAAAGAAGCTCAGTGCTCAAAAAAAAAAGGTGCTAGCAAGATGGCACAAAACCATTTTTTTTCAAAGGTTAATTAATATTTTAACTAGCTCTGCATCTTTCACAAAGGGTAATTAATATTTTCAGTAGATTTGTGTTTTCCTCTAAAAGGGGGGACACAACAAGTCTCTGCTAACCTTTAAGGTAATTCAAAGAAGATACATCACAGAGCACAACGATTTTGTGAAGCACAATAACTTCTATTGCCCTAAGAGTATTTTAGGTTTTGGAATCTGGCTTCAACTTTAAACTCCACAGTTTCAAAGGAAGTGTGATAATGATCACTTCACTTCTGTCCTTTGAAGTTTCTTCACCTCCTCTTGCTTTATACTCAGATCTCCCATTTATTTTGCACAAACACCTAGAAAACACAGCTTTTTAGTCTTTCTGGTGTTATTAGGGCTGACAAAATAACTCTCACAAACGAGTTCAAAGCAGTGATGAATGTTGCAAAAATTACCATTTCTGGAACACTGTGAAAAGGGAAAGCCACCACAGAAATTATGTGTGTTCATCAACTGGAACATGTGAAAAGAAAAAAAAAAGATCACTGACAGCATGGAACTGCATTTATCTCATTTACCTGTTTCAGCCAAAGGCACAGGGCAAGCCTCTGGCAGGCTGGGAAATGAAAGTACAACCCCTGTGCTAGAAACTCAGTAATTATAACTTCAGGGATCAGTGCAGGAATCAGAACAAGAGAAATCTAAATTTTGCTAGCTTGAAATATAACCCTGAATGATCCTTGTCAGCCTTTAAAACCAGACAAATGTCTGACTTTTGCTCCCAGTCCTGTGGATGGAGAGAGAGGAATAAATGGAACACACACACACCCAAATCCACAGAACTCATTGCCCCAATAGACAGCTTCAGGCTCACATGTGCAACCTCTTACACACTTTGGAACCAGAAATTTAACAAAATAACTGCATTAGAATGCTGAGAAAATTAGCTTTGTACCCTGTCAGCATAGTCAGATCCCAGAGGCTGGAGAGGTTCTAGGGAAAGGGGCAGAGTAAAGCAAAGCAGTCCCAGCTGCCTCACCCTCTGCAATGGGGTCAGCAGCAAAACAAATTAACAGACTAATGTTTCTGTTTCTGGTTTGCACTGCCATCCTCCTGCACAGCAAAGAAAACAAGAGCTGTGTGTCATTAAACCTTACAGCAGCTTCACCAGTGACAAAGCTGGTGGGCACCCAGGGTATGGAGCTTAATGCAGCCAATGCACAACTGCAGATCAAAACCCCCTATAGCAGGCCACTCATCTCCTTTCACAGCAATGCAAAGAATCCAGGTCAGAAAGAGAGTGAACAGAATCCTTTTAGGAATTTTTCAAGAAAATTGCGCTCCCTAGCTGGGGTATGGAAATTTGAATTCCTCCTGATGACTTCAGGGTGTTCCTTTAAGCCCAGTGAGAGAAACAAGTACAAAGTGACAGTGAATCAACTCTAAGCATGCATTTATTTATTTATGCAGCCCATATATTTAGCCCTCCTAAGACAGTTAAATCAAGAATGCTAATGAACACAGGGAATACCCTGAGTCAGTCTTCTGAACATATTTTCAGAGTTCTGTTTTCTTCTAGTACAAAAATTCCTGCTCATAGGGATGCTATTAATTATGACAAAAACAAGGAAAAATATATTTTTTCACCTTTTAGTGTGTAAACAATCTTAATAGCATAACAAGTGGTCATAAGTAATGTATGTCTTCTGGTAGAATGGTGCTAATGACATGTACTAAAAATGATATCAACATCAATTTACAACTTAAACAATTCATTCTTTAATAGTGAGGCTGGAGTATTTTGACTTTTTAGGAGAGTGGACTCCAAATACTTTTCCTTTTTCATAACTACTAGCTGAAAAAGCTGATGCTTCCAAAGTGAACAATGAGGAGATGGGTCTGGCAAATAAGGATGGAAACAAAAATTTAAAGGCAAGTATTCAGGAATTGATATGGGAGGTTTAATCAAAAGGCTGCTGTGTCAAACATAGTTAGAAAATAATAGAGTTGGCACATGGACAACTTCTGGAACTTCATTTGCAGCTTCCCTGTGCCTGTAAACAGCACAGCACTGAGGTGAAACTCCAGGGGTGCTTCTTTCATGAGCTCATTTTCTATTCTTATAACAATGCACCTTAATTCCATTTTGATGAGTACTCCTGCCAGCAACACATTCTCATTTTCCTAAACCCCTATCTGGGGACTTCTCAGAGCTGCCAGTGCTGTTTTAGGGCCAATTTCTTGCTACCTATTCCCATCCTCAAAACCTTGCCAAGATACACAGTTCCTACTATGGTGCTGTCCTGACTGAGTCTAAATTAATTCTTTCTATTTGAGTTTTGCTGCCACAGCTTCAAATGTTAGTAGCTATCTCCCCAAGGAACTTTATTATATCATCCATTCTATTAAAGGGACAAAATTAGCTTTACTTACTGGTAAATGCTGATTAAAGCCTCTAAGCCTGAAAACTTAGAAAGGGTATGGATTTTTAGATCATGAATTTCTATATTATGTGCTATATTAACTCCAAAAGTTACAGTGCTTTAAAGACTAAAAAAAGAAAAATTAAAATTTTATCAATGTAGATGGAACACTGCTCAGAGGATGCTTTGTGGCAGCATTTTTAATATACTCTGAGTTCTTTGTCCTTCTGTAGCAAATAATTCTGCTCTTCAAACCTCTCTTCTCCACATTCTATCTCCTGCTACTCTTTTCATCCTACACTTAATATTCTGATACTTTGTCCTCAGAGTTTTCTTCCCAATCACTGTTTAATCTCTGGTGTTATTTCTATGCCTCTCTGTCAAGAATTACATTTCTGTTCTTCCTTGCCATGCCTCCTGCCTGCTTCCAATTTTACTAATATTCATTTCTGCAACAACACCATGCCAGCAATCCAGAGATTGTGATTACATTATCCACTGACTGTTATAACATTTCCCCAGCTTTCGCCTTCAGGGACAATCAAGGCTTGGTCAGACCCATGTTTGTGACCTCAAAGTCTGTGAAAGATCTAAGGAAAAAAGCAACATCATAAATACTTAATTTAAAAAAATCATAACAAAAGGTCCATCCTCCAACTGCTCCAATTTTCAAGAACATAGAGATATTGCTATTTGCCTAAACAGAGCCAAAGACAGGTGAGACCTGTCAGCTGAAAAGATTCCTCTCATCACTTCCCTGGGGGGTCAAAAGCAAGGAGTCAGTCAGAACTTACTCCTCAGGTGGGTGTCCGTGTGGCAAACAAAGATGCCAGCAGTGCAGGAGTAACCAGCACAAATCAGGCTATGTACTAAGGGCAATAAAAAAATTATGTGAGGACTTGCAGTGAGCCAGCAGAGAGAGGCCAGAGCTGCTCTGCTGCCCCGTGTGCCCTCCATGCTGAGCCATCAGTACTGGCAGTGACACAGGAGGGAGCATGGTCACAGGGAAAAGCAGACTGGGTGCAGTGCATTCAGCCAGAGGTAACAGGAGCCAGCCATGAGAGACCCTCTAGAAAGAAGCAGGAGCAAACAGAGGTGTGATGCATTCTCATCCTCTCTCCCATGTGATGGGACAGTGGCAGTTGCTCTCTCAGAGGAGTTCCCCAGCACAGAGAGTGCAGAAACACGGGGGGAACACAGGCAGTGCCCAGCATCTGACAGGAAACCCCAGGCACTGCATCAGCATCCAACGGACCCCACCCTGCCAAGTGCAGCACACAAGCAATTCAGACAAGCCTCAGGGCACCAGCTTTACTTCCAATACAAATAAAAATGTATTTCCTAACACACTGATTATCAGCAACATCTTCCATGTCCGTAGCTGCTGAAGCTGCCCTGTTAGGTCTGAGCAGCTGTTGGTGGGAGGGCAGTGATGGGGCATTCCCAACCATCCTGATGGGGCATTCCCAACCATCCCCCCCTTCCCAAGCATTCTGTTCTTCACATGTGCTACTCATCTCCAAGTTTTGCAGTATGACTTTATAGAGTTCCCGCTGAGAACACTGCTCATGAAGCCTTTTTAAAAAATTAAAAATTGGGCATATGAATATATAACAGCAAAAGAACAATATTTTCCTTGACAGTTTCAGAACACTGATATTAAAGAATAAGTTTCATTTTCCAGAGTTTAGCTGCATAAAATACCATAAAACTGTCTAGAATTTCCCTCTGCTACTCCTTTGACCTAAATTTTACTGGGGTTTTAAATCTTTATTAAACTCTGATATTCAATAAATTTCATATTTGGATGCTGATTTTTTTTCTAATTATTTTACAGGCAACATCTGTGTTCAGTAAATTGGAATTCTCTAAACACCGTTACTTTGTATTAATAAGCAAACATTTCTTGGTCCTGATGTTTAATTCATTGGTTTTTATTAGTGTATTTCAAGGAAAAGATTTAATTTGTACATATTAAGCACACCAGCCACCCTGCCTCACACTCAGGATGTGTTTCATTAAGCATAATCCCCAGTAATGAATCTTTTCAAATCTCTCATACAAAACATCCTCCTCGTTTTCATTCCACCCCAGACACTTCTAGAGTAAGTTAATCAAATTTATTAAGAAGGAAGCCAAAAAAAATCCCATTGTGGTATGAGGCATCAAGCCTTGCTGTCTATAGATTTCTACTTGTCTCATGTGTTGCCATTATTCCTCCAAAAAGATTTTGGGAATAAAGGGGACTAAAGGAATGCTCTCTTCCTCAGCTTCAATAGCTGTCAGTTGCTGCAGTGCTTGCTAACAGACCTGAGGCTGTGCTGTGAAGTCCCCTTTCTCAAGGGACCAACTCTACCTCCAGTCTATTAATTATCTCTTTATAGCTGCAGCTGCAAAGGAGGTACAATCATAAGATAACAAGAAAATGATCTTTTAGGGGAACTCTAATTTCTTACTAAGGCACACATATTAGAATAAAGGAAATTAATCATCTATTTATTTACAGCACGTGTTTAGCATTTCCATGAGTTTGTGTATCAAGTCTTGATTGCAGGATTATCAGAGTCTGTTTATAGTTAATCTGTTTTTAATGAACGTGTGCTTGCCAGCCTGGTGTCCCCATTTCCAACTATTTTACTTCATTTGCAATGTTTTAACCTTACTCTGCGCCAAATTTGAAAAAAAAAAAAGCTCATAAAGCCAAAGAAAAGTAGTAAAAGTATTTTGCAAGTCCTAATATAAAGTTTTAATTAAGGAAAGCATTTAAGCATGTGCCTGATTTTATGCCAAGGCTTAAGCACATGTGAAATTAGTCTTAAACATTATGTTGAATTGGACTCCATGTATCATTAACAGTTTGAATTGAATTGCAACAAAACAGCCATCTATGTTCCACAGCTTTTGTCTTCAGGAAGCCTCAGCTCCAAAGCCAGGGACACACTCCAGCTGCAGCCAGGCTGAGGAGTCAGGGCAAAGCAGCAGGGTAATGAAAGGCTGCTCATGCCCACTCATGGCACACCTGGTGCAGAACCCTCTGCAAGGAAAGGCTGTTAGAGTAACAATTTCTCCGGGAATTCCTGAAGGCCACAGAAAGCTAAATTCTGGATAGAGTCTGAAAAGCTTTTGGTGCTAGTTCAGCAATGCAGTAAAGCAAAAAGAGGAGATGATACTGGATGGTCTTCTGCTCATCTGTCATTCTAAAACCAAACCTGCACCAGCCAAAGTCCAAAAAATGCTTAACTCTCCCTGTGGCTATTGCAACCAGGGTGATCAAATCACTCATTGTCAAAAGTTTAGCAATATTTCAAGATAGAAATTCATGTGGTTGGATTAAAACATTCAACAGATTTTTGCCTTCATACAAATTAGCAACTACACTTATTAATTCACAGAGGAAGCACTTACATTTAAGTGGCAGATGACCGTGCCAAAATATGGCAGATCTGATGACCCGACCTATGATTAAAATGATGAGCTACATTCATCTATAGTCATTTTTCAAAATGATAAATCTTTTTATCACTTTGTTACAAGGACAAGAGTTTAGCTCATGTAATCAGAGAGTATTATCTCATCCAGAGAATGAAGCAACGACACAAGGTAAAGAAACCTAAAAAAATGTAAACATCAAGTTAGGCAAGTAAACTACTTCTAGTGAACTGTGTCTGGCATTCATCTATGTGCACATTTCCTTCTGTAGAGCAATTAAACTTCACCAGCTTCCTTGTTCCCCCCAGCAGAAAGTAAAGTAAAACTCTTTTTAAAAAAGGACTATACAATTCTGTCTATTAAATATGGCAGAGCATGATCATATTTGCCCAGATGCAATTCTTCAGCATCCTGTTTCCACCAAGAGCCTGAGGATGAGTATCTTTGTGTGACTCACCTGTTTCACACACTGCTTTAGCTGCACTGCAAGAGCTGCTGTAAAACAATGTGCAAGCCAAGAAGGAGCTGACAAAGCCTGGTTTAAATGGGATGCTTTAAAATGCAGCACCAGCAGTGTTGTTGTACAGCCCATGTGCAGCACAGCCCAGAGAGGACCCTCTCAAAATAACATTTAATGGTGTGAGTAATTCACCTCACTTCAGTGTTAATGACTGCTGCCCTTTGGGAAAAATAGAATCAGCTTTGGATGATTTGGGGTTTTTTTCATCAAATAAAAGTGAATGTAATATATGAAAAACATTACTGCTGGTTGGCTTAGTCTCTCCAAGGCCACAGCTTTTGCAAACTCAGTCCCTGACCTGTCTCAGTAGGACAGGCACCTCAAGTGGACAGGGAGTCCTGCAGAAAGGGGGACAAGAACCCCCAGAAGCTGCAGGGAAGGGGTGCACAGGGAACGGAGTCAGTGACACCTGAGGACAGAGAACACCCCCCGAGCACAGCTGCCTGTTTTGTAAGGCATAACATCAGCAACTGCACATCACCCAAGCAGCAGAAGCCAATGCCTCAGGTTTGGAAGCATGAGGGAAGTGCCAAGGAGACAAAAATCAGGTGAGGGACAACCAGTCTATGAGAGGGCTAGAGTAAAGCAGTGCAAGGAAGGAGCATAACCTGTCAATAAATTATTTTTCATGTGGGAAAATTCCTCAGAATGTTTCACTTTTGGGTGAAGACCAAATGACAAAACTGCACTCAGAAGTATTTTCAATAATTATTTCTTAAGAAAGTTCTACGTACTTGAAATCCATTTCTATTTAAACATTTTTTTAAATAATTAAAAAAAAAAAACAAACAAACAATCCCTTTCTTAATAAGAGACTGAAATGCGAAGGATTAGGACCCTGCAATGTGAAGTGTGGGCTTTGTTCTGGCAGCCTGCACAGGAGTGAGACAGCAGTGAGAGAGCCAGGGCCCTGCAGGGCTGGCAGGGAGCAGCAGGGCTGGGGGAGCCGTGCTCAGCTAACAAACCTGGGCCCTTGGGGAGGGGATGCAGCACGCTGCAGGGCCAGAGCAGCACTGGCACTGCCAACACCTCTGCTGTCAACTCCTGCCTGGAGTGGAGCATCCAGAATGGGAGATATCCAACTGCCTTATCCCCTGTAGAAAAAAACCAATAAATGCTATCTATCCATTAATTTTCAATTTTTGTGCTCAGTATTTGATTACCTCTACTGTCTTGACATTGGGCACATTTTTCAGACGGGTTCTAAGGACAACCAAAGAAACTGGGAATTAGTGATGGATAGCAAATGCAAAAATAAAAATGACCCCAGATAAAATCCAACTAAGGTAAGCAAATTAACCAGTCTTTAACTATGAGTGGACACTATTCTCCTCAGTGATAGGAAAAGTTCTTACTTAATGAGCATCATACATCTCTTTCAGCAGAGAAAGAAGAATATTGCTCGCAGTTGCATTAGTGAGTAACTAGAATGCTTTTTGCAATCCAATTGCCTTTTAATTGACCTTACAAATAGTATATCCTCGGATTAGAATGCCAAATTCTTTCATTTATTTACCCTTTAAGTCAAATGTATTAATATTTATCACAAACCTGAAACTTCACAAGGGAAATAAATTCTCTTAAGACCTTCATTTAACAAAATAGTAATTATTGCATTTAATCACTCACAGTTGTGAAGAAAAGCATCTAGGCTAAAGTTGATGATTTTAGTTTTGTAGTCACTTACTGTTGATGCTTAAGAAACTATCAAGCCATGGGTTTATCCCACCTTCTTGAGTTACTTCCCAGAAAAGACCCAGTTGTGCCCTACAGATGGAAGAACCTTCAGGTGAATACCATCCCTTCAGGACCCATTTTTAGCACCTTCATTGCTAAAATATTTCAGGATACCACAATGAATATGGATGCAAAACCAACATAATGACTTAAAAAACTGCTTACAGATTACAGTTTTATTTCATATTATTTTCCATATAAATTCCATTTGTTTTAATGTTCCTAAATTTTTTCATACATTTTCCAATCTGCTACATTATTCTTACCATAAAATTTGCATTCTGTTTGCCTTGGCACACACTGGACCTGGATAATCCTTAGTGATGTTTGAAGCTGTAAATGATAATCAGGGGCCTACAGCTTGGTAGGTGAAAATAGGCTGCCTGTCTAACAGCTGCTATCAGCTCACCTGGAGCTTGGGGATCAACAGGGCTGCACTAGTGGGAGAGCAGAAAGCAGAATGACCAACTGCTGGAGTTGGGAAGAAATTACAGCCAAAGCCAAGTGATTTGGTGACGCTTCACCCCAGCCCTGTGCTCTGCACACCCAGCACAGCTGCATGGCTGCTGTGCCCGTTTCTGCTCCCATGCCCTGCAGGCACACCGGCAGTGCCACAGCAGTGTCAGGGCATCCTGCTGCAGCCACGGCCTGGGGCAGGAGCCTGGCTCTGCTGCTGCTGCCTCTGACACAGCTGAGGCTCTGCTGGTGTCAGTGCTGAGTTACAGCAGCTCGCGTGAGATGGGTTTTAACGCTCAAGGAAGAGTTAGTAGATAGATTTTCAGTCAAGTTAGTTTTGAAGGCAAGCAGAACTGCCATAAAATCCAGTTCATTTATGGGATCATGACAAGATTCTCATTCCAATCTAACCAACCATCCAGTATATAAACCCTTCCAAGCTTAGCATTGGCACAGACAGACAGTTCATTAACAGGAGCAACTGGAGCAGATCTTCACCAATCACACTGGTAAGCCACCCCTCATTAGTTTCATAATTACACTGTATATGTCCCACACATCACATATCATGTTTTTGAGCTATTAAAATATAGCTTTCATTTTCTGAAAGGCTAACCACACTAAATCACAGAAGCTAGGAGTAGCATTCTCTTAAACAAATCATAACTCAGGGCAGACATTTAAACTGACTTTTATTCTGAATGACACAATCTAGGAAAGTGCATTACTGCTGATCCTCAGAAGCTGCTTGTTTTTCAGAGATCAGACTTTAATTATGAAGAAAACGACAGTTGTGATGAATAGACTGGCAAGTGAAATAACTCTTTTGGTTTGCATGTGTTCTTGGCTCCATTCTTCTCACCATCCCTTGAGAAAAGCTGGAATTGCTTTAAATTAAATTCACTTAGTTTAAATTAAAGTCACTTAGACTTTGTAGGTCCAATGGACACACTGAGAGTGATTCACAGACAAAAGGTATTTATGATGCAAGTCTGTCAGGACCATGTATGTCCTTAATTCCTTTAATGAGAAGCCACAGAATTTTGCATTGAAGAACTGTTCCCCTAGATATATCCACACTAACTTTTACCAGCAAAAAACAAAGCAAACATGCAGAGAGAAATTGTGGGCAGCTCTTCTGAGGAAATGCCCTCCACAGATCCAACAGACACCTAGAATGAGACAAGCCCAGCTACAGCATTCAGGATTCAGTGTCTGGCATATTCCACAAAATCCCATTGAAATGTGTTTCTCCCAGCATCCATTCTGTCTGACAGCTTCTTTTCCCCAGTAACTCAGAAACATGTAAGTTTGGAAGTACTTCATCCTTTCCATCCTATTACCCACAGATACTGTAGGTACAATGTTTTTATGTACTTGTGCTCTGTAGTCATTACTACAACCATACAAACACCCCCAGCCCCAGCAAGAAGGCTGCCACCTCATTTTTCAAGCGTTGGTAATCAGATATACAGTGTCTGCAACCAGACATACACAGCAAGGAATGGCACTGTCAGTGCCTCCCCCAACACAATCCAGCAGAGGAACCAAGCAAGGAAAAATGGTTTGATGTAGTTGCTTCTGAGTATATCTGAGGCTACTAAATGCATAGTGAATAATTACTGTAAATGGTAGGTGTTTACACAGCTTTTCTGACAGGTTTTTCTGTCTGAAGAAAGAATCATCCCAAATATTTAGCTAAGCCATGAAACACGTGCACTCAGTTTCTGCTGTAGACAGCAATTAAAACTGTACAAATAGGAATGCCTGTATATAGAAGGTTTGGGATTTAAAAAAACATATTTTCTTATCATCAGACACTTACACATTTAAATTGGAACTCTTCTCAGCAGCACACAAACCTCACACACACCAGTATTGCCTGTGTGCCCTCCTCTGTTCCTGCACACACTGCTGCAGCCATTCCCAGTAGGGCCCATTGGAGTGGGACTGTGGTGTCCCTGTCCCCAGAGCAGAGCCATGCCCCTCACTGAGCAGTGCTCTGTCCCTGTCCCCAGAGCAGAGCCATGCCCCTCACTGAGCAGGGTTCTGTCCCTGTCCCCAGAGCAGAGCCATGCCCCTCTCTGAGCAGGGTTCTGTCCCTGTCCCCAGAGCAGAGCCATGCCCCTCTCTGAGCAGGGTTCTGTCCCTGTCCCCAGAGCAGAGCCATGTCCCACTCTGAGCAGGGTTCTGTCCCTGTCCCCAGAGCAGAGCCATGCCCCTCTCTGAGCAGGGTTCTGTCCCTGTCCCCAGAGCAGAGCCATGTCCCTCTCTGAGCAGTGCTCTGTCCCTGTCCCCAGAGCAGAGCCATGTCCCACTCTGAGCAGGGTTCTGTCCCTGTCCCCAGAGCAGAGCCATGCCCCTCTCTGAGCAGTGCTTATGGGAATGACACAACAGAGCTATGTGACAGTGACTTGGGAGCAGATGGTTCTTGGAATGACTGCATTCCAAGTTTACAGTTTCATGGGCCTGAATGACACAAAAGCATTATGCATCAAATTCAGCCAGTACTCCGGCTTTTAAGAGCACTTCAACATTCTCTAGAAATCCAGAGATGAGAACCTTCATTGCAAATTCCAGACACATTTCCTCTTTCAAATTAAAAGTATCACCTTTATCACCTTTTCCATTTACCTTTCCCAATCTACAGGTGTATGCAGTCTATTTGAAACCAAAAACTATTTGTATTTAAAAATAGTTTATAAGTAAATATTTCAGGTAGGCTTTGTTTCCTTGACTTCTCATCTTGGTAAATCCAAACTCACACTCCCTTGACTCCCTCATAATTTTTTTTTTTAAATCAAGTCCTTCTCATTTACTTTAGAAATGCTACATTTACCATGTTCCTCCTACCTTTTTTTCTTCCTCTAAAATTGTACTCTGATAATACTTTGGGACTACCCTGCAATATGAAAGACTTCCTTTTCAGAAGAATAATGAAAAGGAATTATTGAATCCCTTACTACTCCACAACTGTAAAATGTCATCAGCAACTCCTATAAGATCACCAGCTGTTAAAAATTACTTGACTTTCTACTCTGACCTTTAACATTTGCAGTTTGCAAGAGGAACTCTGTACTTTTACATCTGCTTAAAACATACCACAATGAAAATGAGACTAAGGCTAAAAATTACCTTGAAGAAACCTACACCAGGTGAGTGCACCTGTCCAGGTGCCAATAAGCTCTTGTCTGTCCATAATACTCATTCAAGCCTGCCAGTGAACACCTCACTATCTCTTTTTAAAGTTTAATTATATGCTAAACCCAGGAGAAGCTCTGTTGCACTTAAACTGTGTGTGAATGTGACATTTAGTGTCACCTCGTTTTCTAACACGGGATGTCATCAGGACTGTGGCAGGGTTGGTGGTACCTGCTCATAAACTCGGTATGAAGGACAAGAGGATGTACAAAGGATGCAAATGGAAAGTGACAGAGGAGAAACTGGCTCTGTGCACAGGCTGTTTGCAGCCAGCACTCTCCAGTTTCACCTTGCAGAGCACTCTGCTCCCTCTGTTCACAAACCATTTGGGTTCCCTGCCTGCCATAGCTGTGCCTGGACCCAAAGATCTGCTTCAGCTCAGAGCTGGAGACAATTAGTACCTTGTCTTCACCCATTTGTTTGTTTGCTTGCTGAACCTAAGTGAAACTTGCACAACTTTTTAATGAATTTCCCATAAGAAAACAGATCTTGATACCCATAGAGGTCTCATAAAAGCAAACAGTAAAAAGATGCCAGCACTGTGGGGATGCTTGATCCATAACTGAAAAAAAACCAAAAAAACAAACCCTTTCTACAGGGAGTTGTAAAAAATATTTTGTTCAAATCCTCTGTCTCTATGTAAAAAAAAAACCAAAAAACCCTAAAACATAGTGTGTATAAGCTATTACTTATCACATGGTATATAAGGATAAGGAAAGAATACAATGCAGGGATAATTTGAGCTCATTTTCATTGCAACCTCTTATTTTTAAATAATCAAGGTATTTGCTGTAGGTATTGCCCACTCCTGAAACATGCTGAGCATAAAATTTCCTCTTGCTTTTAATGGTGCAAGGAACTCCTCACAGAGTGAGTGATATCTTCCACCTCAGAAGGGAGGTGTCACAGAACAAGGAGAACTTGCCAATCACTGTTGGTGTCTTGTGATGTCAGTTTGAGAATAGCAAATGTGCATCCACAAAGTCAAGATTATTTTGTAATGGGACGCTTTGTTACAAAATATATTAGATCTGAGGAAGACAATGCTGCAGCCCAGAGCTGCCAGAAGAAAATGCTGGTCTCAAAGCAATATAACACAAGGAATAAATAAATTCTTGTTAATCAGGCAGTATCAAACCTCAGCCTTTGTGACAGAAAAGATCCTCCCTTTCTCTAGGTTTGCCTAGACAGCTTTAAGAAAAAATGCAGATGAAACTTTGCAGCAAGAAACATTTCTGCACACAGCCAATCCCTGATCTGTGCCTGACTGGTAAGGAGATTACACAACAGGCATTTAAACAATGAAATAAAGATGTTAGATTAACCTTTTTTGTGTTAGTGATAGTCACTGTTGACATCCAAGATGAGAAATTAAACAAAATGCAGCAACTACAAATAGCATTAACCCAACAATTAAACACCATTTAACAGCAATTAGATAAATCCTAACCCTTCCTTTCTGAAAGAAGCAAAAGAGTAGAATTTAGTTCACCATGGAAATTACAAATATATTCTGCTTCTTTGCTTTATCACTTTCATTAAACAGATTAGAAATATTTTATATGTCTGTAATGTAGAGAAGCCACAATAGGTTTCTCACAATTAGAAGTAAAACAATTTTCCAGGCTTTTTCACATTTTCTGCCCTTTTTATTATTCATCCATATTTTGAATTATAGTAAATTTTGTTCTACACAAATTTAGACCAATCCATTCCTGAATTAACCTGTGTTGTCAGCCTGTTGGGAGTAATTTTGTTTGAACATCTGGACCAACCACATGTTTCCTACTGAAAATAAATCATCATTTGTGAGTTATGAGTATTAACATACTCAACATCAGAGGACTGATGAAGATTGGACTGTGTATGTTTAATGCATCATGATAAAATATTATGTAAAACTTGTGTTTGGAAAGTTTATGGCATGCACTGAAAATGAGCAGCTTATCCAGGTCTGTTGAAAGGGACTTTGAAGGTCCATAGCTCAGCTGGGTCTGCACCTATTAAAAGTTTCACTATATAACAGTGCCATCTGCATTCAATCAATATACTTAATTATTCTTTAACAGCCCAATTTATCAAAATCAATTGTAAAGAAAATGGATGCCCCTCTGACTAGAGGACTTTTAAAATCATTTTATTCTAGAAATTATTGAGCGTAGGTCTTCTTTTAGTGGGTTACTGATCTCAAGTGAGCCTTCAGCCACTGCTGTATTTTGTGCTCACGTCCCTCCCTGAAGTGTTTTCCTGTATGAGGCTGGGATGGGTGCTGAGGGAGTCCTCTGTTCTGATTCTGTGTCACCCAAACATTCAGGTTTACAGTCACTAACACACACGAGTCCCTCCTTTCTGTTAGGTATTCAATGTTCCTGTAGGAACCTTATCATTTTTATCAATAATATAAATATTTGGTAACTGCAACTAATTAATTGGGAGTTTGTCAGTTACAAAACAATCTTAACATAAGTATTCTTTCCCTGCACAGGATAAAGGAAAACACAAACAGGTAATTTGAAAATCTTTCTTCCAAAGTGTCACAAAGGCAGAAACAATGATAATAAACAAGAACATAAAGTTTTATCCAACATTGATCTTACAGGCAGATTGCAGCCAAGGAAACTGGAAGAAGTAAATGAGGAAAGTTCTGTGAATCCTTGTGCAGCACAAGCACTTCTCATCACTTTCTTATGTTCCCAAACCAAAGTGAAGCTTTCCTATCACCCACCGATGATGTTTTTATACCTCACTCATTGCTATCCCATCTGCACATTGATCAAATTTGATTATTTTTTGGGTGATGAGTTTAACTAAAAAATATGGTCTAAGATGGACTGAAACCAAATAAACCAGACAGGATTTCAATGGCTATACCTACTAAGAACTGTAACAGTAAAACTGATCTAAATCTTATCCAACAGTCTGTACAGCAAGCTTTATTTCACAGCATTAGTGGTGGGGTTCAAAGTCTCACCTCCTTCAAGTTTGTGATTGCATGAAAAGAGTTCTTTAGTAAATAAAAACAAACAAACTTCCTGGCTGAAGCAATTATAGAGAAATGCTCAAAAGCCAAATAACAAAACAAAAAAAAGACCTGGGGAATCATCCAAAATTCAGTATTTTAAAATGAATTCTTCTGTGTCCCTCCCCAAACTCTTGATTTTCCTGCACCGAATGCTTTGTTAATATCCTCACACTGATTATGTCTAACTTAACAGATCCAACACTCACTGCACCTACATCTTTGGGGCTATCAGAGGGTGCACAATGAACACTTCATGCCAGAGTGCATCATGCAGTGCAGATCCACCTTGTTAACTGGCTGATAAAAGCCAGTTAGAACATCAGTGGGTGCATCCAGAGCTAACAGATTCTACCTCCTTGTTTAGTGAACTGTTGGAATAGCAAGAGAGTTCATACTGCAAAGTTAGAGGGAGAGAATTGGGCTTTTATTGAACACAGATTTTCAAGACAAACTCAGAAATGACTTGGGACACACGTGAATCACTGAGCTGTTCAACTTTTCCCATCCGCTCCAGTGCATACGTTTCACTCTGGGGGGATGGTCAGCTATGGTCAGACAAGCTATTCTGAGGGCACCTTCCTGAGATCAAGGAGCATCACCTCAACTCTTTCACCCTCCCTAATGTCACCATAAGCAGCCTGCAGCCAAAACTGCAGTTTAACCCGGCTCTGACTCTCAGCCTGCTGCTGGATTACAGAGCAGATACACGCTGAAGGAGGACCTGGTTGTGTTGAAATTGTCAATCTGCATCAATCACAGCACTTTTAATTCTGACTCAAGCACTTTATACTTACATGTAGCACAACCACTTTGGCTGCTTAAACCCAGCTGTCTAATCTTATCTTAAAATCTAGGCCTCCTGTATCTACCTGCAGCCACTGCAGAGTGTATTCCCAAGTCTCTTGCCAAGTCTCTTGTCTCCTTAGACATTCAGAGCCTTTAGAGGTGCATTTCTCCTCTCCATTGACTGAAGAGGAGAAACTGCAGGGCCAGCTTGCAGTAAGAGCCAATGTAAGGAACATAAATACCATTCTTCACTGCATGAATCATTGCATTCCAAAACAACAGAATATTGGAAACAATAAAGCAATTCCAAGAAAACTGTGAATCAAATATACTGCATTAGAGAAAGATTTAGATGTAACCTATGAGTTTAGACTTTGCTGAATTTGATGCTTCAGGCAAGCCATATGCATTGTTATTCAAAAAAAATCCTTTGTCTTTACAAAAACAATTATCAGCATTATCAGCATTAGTGACTGCAGCAGAGTTTGCCCTTTCCTAGATATTTGTATTAATTATGCTTTGAAGGTGCTGAATTAATCCATCCTGTGAAATATATATCAGT
>LTAT01000016.1:13080456-13105918 GCA_003286495.1 Chlorodrepanis virens | reverse complement strand
TTGATGCTTCAGGCAAGCCATATGCATTGTTATTCAAAAAAAATCCTTTGTCTTTACAAAAACAATTATCAGCATTATTAGCATTGTGACTGCAGCAGAGTTTGCCCTTTCCTAGATATTTGTATTAATTATGCTTTGAAGGTGCTGAATTAATCCATCCTGTGAAATATATATCAGTTAATTAAAAGGTATTTTTCTTCAAGAACAAATATAATTCATGATGAAATAGGAGATTAATGCTTCCTAAATCAGAAATCCTTTGGGTGAAATAAAATAGGCTTTGGAATTGAAATACTTTCCAATTGACCTTACTGTTTAAATATTCCTGAAAGGCATCAGATCTTAACTGAAGGAGTGCAGAACACAGTATGGAGCTTTTATTATTGTCCTTTGTCTAACTTTGAGGCACTAGAGCAGGCAAACACGTGGTACTGCACACCCAAAGAACGAGCTGCAGCTCTCCAAACACCAGACCATACCAGGCACAGGGCCTGCAATGCCACAAACAGGAGCACAGAGACAGGTGAGAGTGGTTTGTGTGTCATAATAGCAGTAGATCAGGAAACTTAGATATTTATTATCTCAATGAAAAGCCTGGATCAGATCTTAACTCTTTACCTACACATAAACAGCTCATTTGGGTATGCAAGAAAACAAAGGTATTTTTTTTTATAAATGCAGGACAAAAACTTCCAGACTTGGGCTATATAGAAAAAATAAAAGTATTCCCAAGCTGTCCAGTGCAAAACTTATAGTGACAGGAATTAATAGGTGTCAGTTCACTAACAAAGCACCTCATCACTTTGAAAAATGACAGTGACAAACAGTGGTATAACTCATGGAGGTGGGATGGAGGTGGTGAACACGGGGAATATGCATTTCCTCAGAGACTACAACATTAGGCATTACTCCTACCACAAGTGGAGAAGATAGGAGAGAACAAAACCCCTCATTCTCTGTTAGGCAAAAGGGCTTTTTGGCTGGTGCAGGGCTGACAAATGTGTTCTGAGTAGCTCATTTCCCCATCCAAGGCACAAAAACTACTTGGATACACACCCTGCTCTGCACTGTGCTGAGAGACCACAGAGGAGGGTGACAAAAAAAGGAAATTTGATCAGATTTGGTACAAACCACAGTTCTTTGTATGGTTCCATAAGATTTTGGGCCAAACAATAACCTGGCATAAGCTGTCACTGTTCTAGTTCTTTCTAGCTAAGGAGAGAAAGGGGCTTTTAAGGAGATAAGAATTTTCCTCACTGTGCAAATGTGTCTCTGCCAAGACATTATTAGGATTTGTGCTGGCCTAGCTCTGTCCATCAGGGCGCTCAGCAGACAAGCTCCAGGAATAACCATGAGCCAGAAGTTTCTGCTGTAGGCACAGTTCCATAGCAAACTGGCACTTCCACCAGACTGGTCTGATTCACTTCTTGGACAGGATCTCACTGCAATGCCATGAGGCACAGCTCCTGTACCACTACATTCATTCTGGGATCACCTGCTGAGGGCATATCAAAGTCAGTCCAGACATTGTTGTAGCTATTAAGGCACATTCCAGCTTCCTCAGCCCCTCTCTATCCATGTCCTAAGGAAAGAAAGTTGCTCAGAACATGACTCAAAGTGTTATGATGAGTAAATGCACTTCTGGTCGCCATCCCAGGATCCTCATTTACTCCCTGCTATCCTCAGCCTCAAGTCTCCTTCCAGACCACAGCTCCTGCAGCCCTGTGCTGCAATCCAGACCCCACCAGCACCCCTGAGGCCAACATGCAGACAGCATTAGCATCCCAGTGTGGATATTGGTGACTCTCCAAAGCCAGATCCTCACCAGGGGTTTCTCCTTCAATGCACCTGGGGCCACACTGATGTGTTTCACTTTAGGGCTCTGATTGAAGATTTTGTTGGCTGCGCCCCAAAGTTATCTCCTGCCCAGGGATCCAGAATTGTGAGAAACAACTGTCAGACACATTCAGACTTCTTATGCTTTGACTATTCTCTTTTTTCCCCCCTATTTTGGGACCAGTAAAAATTCTGAGGCTGTGTAATTTAGGCAGCAACTTAATAGGAAACTGCAGCAGATATTTCATTTATTTTGAGTTAATCAGGCTTCACATTCCTCACAGAAATGCAGAGCCACGTGTTCCTCCCTACAAAACAACACCACATTTGGCATGTGAAAGGTCAAGTGAAAAAGTACTAAAGGAAGTCTTTGGCATCCCTCAGGCCTGGAAACTTGCACTATTTAATGCAAAAGCTTATTTTCTACATGGAGTAGCCACATCTTCTCAGTACCCAAATAATACAAATGAAAAAAGTTGCAAAAATTCAGGCAAGCAATGAGATTTGTTCATTTTTAGTTCCTCAGAATCTTTCAGAGTCACTACCGGATAAAAGCCACGACCACATGCACTGGTCTGTGATCCACTTTGATTAGAAGTAGTACAACAAAATTTAATTAAAAACTACAGTAAATGTCATCAGAAGTCCTTATTCTATTAGCACTGAAAATCTTGTACACATGAAATAACTGGAAAAAATAACTCTATGGTAAAGGACCGGTAACAGGTGAAATGGAAAATAAGGTTACAGGTCAGGAGCAAGTATTTGAGAAAAGGCTTATTTATGTACTCACTAGAAAAAGTTATGTTTAAATTTAATGTTGTGTCATTAGATCAGGTTTTATTACCCATCCTCCTCCAGTTTTCCTAGCTCTCTCATCCTGTATGAGTGATTCATTTTGACTACTCTTTATGCTAAGCACTGAGTTCCAAAAATGATCTATTACAAAGGTTTAAACACAGTCAGAGCAAAAAAAATTAACATCATATAAACTTCATAAAAATAAAATCTTTGCCAATATATTTTTCTGTCAGTCTCTGTCTCCAAGTACCAGTCAGTGTCAAGATTGCAGAGAAGACTGGTTCTAACTCTCTGCCCAAAAATGAGCTTTGTTATTATCTGACCTGCCAGGTACCAGCAGGTCAAATAATCAGCAGTGTTGTCATTTACACAATACTAAATGATAACCAAGTCTTGGTTTGATTCACAAAGTTGAGCACAGACTGTATTTGTAATATTATCATCCTGTTACAATGCCTTACTGCATGTTGACAAAACAACTCACTTGACCATAACAACAACAAAAGAAAAAAATCACTTAAGCCATGTGCAAAAGCTCATAACTCTATTTCTGCCAATTGGATAAGCATGACTAAACTCCTAAAACTGTTCAGCCAGATCATTCAAGGCTTCCTGGGAATATGTCTTATTAGACTAATTGATACACTAATCCTATGCATCAGAACACAACAGTAAAGAAATTAATTTTTAATGCTACAAATTGATTATTAAACATCCTACAGAAACAGCAAGAGATATATCTCAAAACACATTCTATGAGCATATTACTTCACTCAAAACTTAACTTTTAAGGTTTCAATGCTTAGGAAAAATTGTAAATAGATCTTTAAAGTATACTGCAGATGTTGTTGGGATTAAAGTTCCCTAAAGATAGCATGACATAAGGACAAACACAGTAGTTCTAAGAGCTCAATGACAGCCAGGCACTGTAGTCAGAAGTAGCATTTGTTAACATACGTTAACAATGTAGAAGGTGACACTTACGTAGAAATCTCTTACCTGCCTTGGTTGAGTCTCTCCTGATAAGGTTTGTTCTGTGAAAGATGCAAGTCTTTATGTATAAATCAGAAGCAAAGGTGTGCTTGGCACATCCAGTTTTCAGCAGAGCTCAAGTGTGATATGTGTAAGTAATAAATTGGCTTCTCAAAGTAGCTCAGACCATATTAATTGGAAACAGAGTCACTGCTTGCAAGGTTGCTGATGCTGCTCCTTCTGCTTTGTGCCTTTGCAGAGAGCTAATGTATGAATGAGGCAGAGAACAAATCCCTTTCTCTCTTTACCTTTCCTTCCTTCTCTTAGATGGTGAGTTAGAGTTCAGTTTATTCTGCAGCCGACGGCAGAGTACGGGCTGACAGTGCTGTTTCCTCCCCTGCCGAGACACACTGAATGTGTTGTGAATAAAGACAAAGCCCTCTACCAGTGCACCACACCACTGTAGGTGAGAGCTGCAAGGATGTGCTGTGCTGCTCCTCAGCAGGCAGACGAGCCTTAAACGCAGCTGGACAAGCTCACCCTGCTCTCCTCACTGCCGACCTGCACCAATACCTCCAGCTGGGGACCACACCTCCTCTGCAAGGGCAACTCCACTCTGCAGCTGGCACAGGTCTGATTTGCCTCCTGGCAATGGCTATCTGTGTGGTTTTAATTTTCTACACCAGAAAGGGTGATTTAGTTCCAGTTCCTCCGAATGGCTAACTGGATAAACTGTCAGCTTTTCTTATAGTCAATTAACCCCTGCAAAATCCCTACTAACACTTCAGGTTTAGGCTCTGTCCTGGAATTAGGCCTAGAGGATACCTGCCAAATAGGTTTGCACAGGAATAGCGGTGCTTTCCTCTCTACTCCCCCATCCCCCTTCTCTTCTAAACTCTAAGTAAAACATTCTTAGGTCAAATAGTTAACAAATGGAAACTAGCAATGCTGCCATTGAAAAAATAGGGTGAAGATGACAGTAAACAGGAAGGAAAACTACCTAGCTCCCAAAGAGTAACCTGACCAATTTCAAACGCCCTACTGAATACATGGGGAATGAGTGCTGGTTTGAGGTTACAAACAATGGACTTGAAGCTATTTTAAGAAGATAATATTTATTCTCCATGCTCCTGTCTGTAAATGCTGAATACTAGCAAGTGGGGAAGTCCTAAAGGAAAGGTACTTTAAAAAATTGTAAATTTTAATATTGCATTTTTCAGATATGCATATATATGGCTACATATAATCCTATGCTTTAGTGCCCAGTATGAAACCCTACCAGCCTCCTTCCTTGGTGGCAAAAGCAGAAAGCCAGAAAAACAAATAAAAAAACAAACACAATCCTTTTTCTTTTAATATGTTTAAAATAATAGCTCTTGAAAAGAGCCTTCCCCCTCCCCATCCTTCCTGAACATGACAAGAATTTCTTCATCAAATATTCCTCCATTATTGGCTGTGAAATCTGGAAATCTCCAAGTCCTTTGAGCACTCAGGTTCCTTGACTAGATGTGATAAGCAATTCCTGACAGCATCTCTACTGCCCTGCAGGAGCCATGTTGGGTGGAGGACAGTTATGGAGCCACAAAACATCACGTGGAAACCCTGAAACTAAACAAAACTCTTGACTTGGCCGCAAAATGACTCTGGGGCGTCAGATTTTTGCAGTGGCATTGGCTGAGGAATGAAGCCACTCCTCTCTTGTCCACGCAGTAACCCCCACAGCCTTGTACCAGAGCAGCAATGACCCCCATGGTGCTGAAGAAAGACCTCCTTGCTGCAGCACACCCTGAGCACTTTTCATAGCTAATAAAAGTGAGCCCATTTCTCATCAGTTCCATCCCTGGTCACTTTGTGAGCTAGGTTTGACTAACAGAAATTATTGTGACGTTTCAGCACTCTTGTCAAATTTTGCTTTGTTTGAGAACACGGTTAGCAGAAACGTGATAGCAAGTGCTATGCACTGAAACATGCCACTTGTCCCAGGCTGATATTTACACTGATTGTGATCCAGCTGTTGATCCCATTGCCACAGTTTTAGGTGAACTTCAGTAACAAGGAAACAAAAATAGCACATAGCAGCCTATGCCAGTTTTGTGTTTGTGTCTACAACAAAGAATATCAGGGACAAGAAAGTTTTTACAAGAGGGATCTACTCATTTCCCAAGGATGCTGTTAGCAAGTTTGCTGCCTCTGCTAATGGGAAACCTAATTTTATGAGGAAATTGCTATTCCTATGGGAAATATGAAGCACTTGGCACTCGGCTGTAAGTTTAAGAACTTAAATTGTTTGAGGGCACTTGAGCACTGCCACTTGTACTTAAGCCTTTTTGCTCCTTTTTTCCTATGAGCTAAATATCCTGAAGCCTGGATCAGTGATCTTTTGCTTTTCTTCTGCTGTGCAGCACAGAGGTGTTAGGGTGTAACATGATAATCAATTTCTCTAGGAAGAGGAGGTGCACATACAAAAGGTAAAGTTTCTTTTAACACCTCATTTGCAGGAGGAAGAGGAAGCTCTCAGTTCTCACTGGCATTCAGTGGAGCACTCAGAACCTTAGAGCCTTGCTGAGCAACTGCAGAATGCCAGCCAGAGCAGAAACACACTCAAGTCATAAAACACCATTAATCCTGAATTTACATAGTCAATATCCCAAGGGTGGCAGATAAAACTGCAGGAAAAATAAACAAAATATTATTAAAACCACTACTTTATAATTTATTCTATGCCTTCATTACTTTATATAAAGGTTTCCTGCTTTTTATTAAAATAAAATGCATCAAATCCAGTGGCACAGCACATTCAAGCTCCTCCTGGAATTTCTTTTTTTCTGTATGACAAGCTAAAAGGAATAAATCCATTATCTACTACAGAGCAAAATATCCAGTCCTGAACAACATAAATACCGTATTTGTGAATATTCAGAGACATAAAATAATCTGTACAAAACTTTTCAAGCAAAGAAGCCATCACTAATACTAGAAGCATTTCACAATAACAATATTTTTAGCAGTCACTGGAAGAAGCTCTTCTAATCATCCATCTACTAATTCTTCACAAAATAACTAATGACCAATTACTAAACAAAGAGAGGATTCCTTTTAAGAGTCATAGAGAAGGAATGGAAAAAATTCTATGCTAGGTCAGTGCTGAAGAGCAAACAACTTAGGACTCAGAAACTACGCTGCTAAAAACCCCTAACCTAAAGACTGCTCATAGGATTTCTCTAGTAAGGTTACTCATGTCATAAATTCTGTGAGTGTGGGAGCACCTTTGTTTTCTCCTGTGAAAATTTCAGTAGTTTTGCCAAAATATTGTGCAATGCTGTCTGATCTGCCTAACTGCTTCCTGTGCTTGGGACTTGTACATCTCAAGCTTTTAGCAAAAGAGCCATGAGATACAGCTTCTCCTATTTGCAAGGCACTGCTCCAGTCTGAAATACAGCAATAGAGTTCAAATCACTAATAAGTTATTGTAGCATAAGGAAAAGATGATCTCAAGATATTCCTTGATGACCTGCATTGCAAAGGAGATACTGAAGTTAGAACCTCTGGGGAATTAGTAAACAGGAGTGACTGTAAATTAAACTTTTGGGGTTCATTTGTTTTAAATGGTAACCAAGAAGTTGGGGTTTGTTGGGTTTGGGGTTTTTTTTTTTTTTGGTTTTGATTTAGTTCTAACAGAGCGGGCCATGTCACATTAATATTTAACTCTATTCAGCTGATGGTGAGGATGCGCAATGAGTCAAAGTTAACTGAGACAAGGTATCAAACTTGCTAACACAGTAACCTTAGTGAATACACCTGCTAAAGTATCACCTCTATCCCTGACCTCCTTTTCACATCACAATCATACCTTTCACCTTTTGAAGTTTGCCCGTGATCAGCAGCAGTATGACAATAAACAGGACTGCTTTCCAAATCCCCATGCTGGGTAAATCATTTCTTTCTAATCAGATGCTCTCACATGAAAGAATGATGCTGCATATATTAATTGCATATTCCATTAGATCTTCACCTTCATCTACTGCAGCACAATGGCCCCTACCAGTTCTTTAATATTCCTGCATTTATAAATGTAAAATGTTTCCTGACAGTTATTCTTTGACTTGTACATCGCCATCATATAGAAGGACTAGGAACACAGAGTGCCTAGGAAGAGAGTAGAAGGTAAGGAACAGAGTCCTGTTTATTGCTAGTTAAGGTACCCCCAGCTGTTTTGCTAGACTCTGATCTGCTCTGCCTCCGTGTCAGCCCAGGAGCTAATTACCTGGCTCCATGTGATTTCTGACAGCTATGAGCAGTTCACTGATTTGTGTGTCAATGAAAACAGGTCTGACACTACTCCAACTTTCAGACCTGAAGAGTTACTAAAAATGAAATCAAGCTCAGGGCAGGCAGATAGGAGGCTCCCTTTCTTCTCTTCAGATTACTTACTGTGAGTACTGCCCCAGAAAATGTCTCTGCGTTATCTGCCGCAGGCCAGCAATCTTGCCATCACAGCTCCAGAAGAGCAGACACCAAACACTCGGGGTTCCTGAGTAATCAAACCAGTCACCTGGAAATGCTGGCAGACTGAAGGACCAGATTAAGCCTTACCCATTGTTTCCCAGAGGCGGTTAGTGCTGGACGGGCTCTCATTGCGGACTTGGGGTACTCTACACCACTCAGAGCTATTGCTACATGTAGTCAGTGTCTGGATAAATCAGAGAATCTTCAGGAGCAGTTTAATTTCCTCTTCCACACTCCCTTTTCTGCCTGCTCATTCGTAGATATTTTAGTTCTTTTTGTAAGCATAGAGGTCATTCTTGGACCAGTGCACAATCTTTTGTCAGATTTTATGTTTGTTAGGTTTGTAAGGGATATATGCGATGTAGTTGGATGGCAGACTCTTAAATTTTTAGTTGAGGAATGATTGCTTATCTACACAGAGAGAGAGACAAAATTCTGGCCAAACCCTCCATAGTTTTTGTACATCAAATATTCAGTGGCTTAAAAGGGTATTTGGATGGATGAAGAACAAAAAAAAAGTCCTTTCTTCTGTACATTTAGTGATCCATGCAACCTGCTGTATCTGGCCTTTCAAATGTCCTCTACACTGAAATCCTGTTCACTTATAGCACAGAAGGTTTTTACAAGCCAAGGGCTACTAAAAGAACAACCTCATGTAATTCAATAGTCAAAAGCATAACAACTAAATTACACTTGGTGTACTACGAATATTAAAGTACCTGATTTGAATGATAGCTTGAAAATCACTAAGGATGGAAAAATCTGAAGTTTAGTGTAGAGAAAGGTGACAATTCTGTTATACAGGATACTAGTTTTTCAGCAGAAGGGAAGACAAACACATTAGGTATAATAAAGTGTTTCTTAATGAAAAAAGACAGAAATTTGTCATTTTCTTTTGTGATGTTCCCTTTTAATAATGAACAATGCATTTGACAGAAAAAAGAGAATGTGTCAGGAGAGAAACACTGAGCAAGGAAATTTTTACAGTTACGTTGGTCGTCAGATAACATTGTAATAACTTGGTTATTCCTAGAGAGTAAAAGAAGAAAATCAAGATCAATTCTGCCTTTGAGCTACTGGGATCCTTCACATGCATGAAATGCTAAATACACTCATTATACATCATTATTTAATTACTATCTAAATCATCTGTGTATTAGCTCAGATAACTCTGCACCCAAGGGAGTGCTGTAGCTTTTGGGGACTTCTGACATTTCGTACTGGAAATAAAAAAGTGAAGAAAAGCAACACTTGCACTCACATATCTGCATAGAGAACAGGAAAACAACGTATGCAAAAGCGTTGCCTTTAGTCTGAAAATGCAAATGAACCAATTTCCCTTGTTTGTGAAGCAAGATGGAGATGGAGATTAATTTGCAGCTGCGAACTTCAGGTGACTTTGTCATATCTAAAATTAGGGATGATTCAGAATCAAAAGCCTGCACAATCAAATAGGAATAAAATTAGCCACAAAATCCCAACTATTGGAAGAGTGTGTGTGAAATCCTACAGCAAAAGAAAACAAAGGCACAATATTCAGTATCCTAATGAAACTAGATACTCTGTTGAAGAAGCTTGTGTAATTCCAAAGAAAAATGAATGCTTAAAATTATGTGCAACCTTAACCAAGGCATTTTAACACTCATTTCACTTTCCAAATGCTCCTTTACAGCATTTGGAAAGGGAAATTCAAAGGTGCCCAGGCATAACCTCAGAAGAGGATGGGTCTGACAGGCATCCTTCCTGTGGAATCCTGCAGCGGCCCAAGATAGCTTAGAGAGGTTTAATTTAAACCTCTGTGCATCAGCATTAGTTAATCTGGCCATTAAACTTTAGAGTTATCCACTTCTGAGTAGCTGTGCTCTTTAGGTGATGTAATAAATCACACCATGCCACACTAATGGAAAGCTAATGATAGCAGGTTAACCCGTTTTTTCCACCTGGATTTCCCTGCTGCTGGTGTCCAACCAGGCTGTCAGCTCTACCATTACCCAGGAGATGAATCCAGCCATTTGGACAGTCCAGCCCTGCTCTCAGCCTTTCATTAGTTTTCAGTACCTTCTACAGAGCTTCCCAGTTTTATCAGCAGTAGAAAATACTGAAATCCATCCCTCAATTTAGCAAGGAGTAGTATCAAAGCAACTAATCTTGGGTGTCTGGCAAACCATTTGTAATGTTCAGGCTAGCTGACAAACAATTTCTCAAAATTCCTCCTGTGTCTTAGGCTAAATTTAAGCTTTTAGAACAGAAACAGCCAACTGTTTCTATGCACAGGGTGGTATAGGCAGAGAAAATTTTTAACATATGTGTTTGCCTTACTCTCTTACTGGTTTGTTTCCCTGGAAAGAATTTTGGCTCAAAGTTGGGGAGCAGCAAGTTTAGTGAGCAGGACACTGGGTGGATGTTTCCTTGCTACCCAACCCACCACAGGGTTTCAATAGTCTGAGTCCTCACCTTTCTCACCAGCTTTTTCTCTTATCCAGTAGACACCATTGTCTGACACTTTTGTGCTGAATTTAGAACAGAACCAACAAGCATGATAAGAAAATTGATTTTTCTAAACAGTGTTTTAGACAGTCACCTTTAATCCACCCAGAAACATTGAAACAGCAATAATTAATGAGTTAACCAATCATTGCTTAAGAAGCTATTGATATGGGTTATCCAGTCACAAATTTTCCTCTCAGAGTGGGAACTTCAAGCATTTTGGGTCTTTGACTGTCAGGTTCCAAACTGATATTCTCCTGAAATCAACAGGCACACTTTAAACCCTTTTCTTTCCTATTCTTTGCTATTTTCAGCTGGTTGGATTCAACTTAATTTCCTCTCTTAACTGATGAGGTTCAACAGTAAGATAAATGTCTGGGTAGGTCACAAACTGGTCCTGGTTGCTCTGCATCATATAAACTTGTTCATTCAATGACAAAAAACCAAGACAAATTTAACCAAAAATATGCTAAAAAGAGAATAATTCTATTAATGTCTTTTTGCTCCCACACCCTCCCCGCCCCATTCCCTGCCAAAAAAGGTTTGGATTCCCTTTTCCTGGCTATAAATGATTTCATAAATTTATTTAATTTACACAAATATGTGCCCAAGAAATGCATATGAAGAAAAGAGGAGCACTCTTTTTTCTCACCCTGCATAGCCACCAGAACCTGACTGAAGGAGCCCTTTGAGCCTGCTTTGCATGCTCATGCATGAATGCTCCTCTTCCCTCACTAAGGAGAGGGCAACAGCTAAAGTACATTCAGTCTAAGACTGAAAAACAACTTGACTCCAGACAGCAATAACAGTATGAAAATGTGGTTTGGTTTTTTTTCTTTCATTGCAAATGGAGAGTTCTGGAGCAGACTATGGTGGGTGTATGGTAGTACATGCATCTACTGCAGGAACACAGCAGCAGGAGAGCTGGGTGTCTTTGCTCCTGTCAGCTGTCCTGAGACGCACAGTGCACAGCAAAAACCAATTCCAGGATGGAAGAGGAAGCCCCCTGAGAGCTGGGGGTGTCACAGAGCCAATAACTGCACAGGCCTAAGGTGCACAAAGGATGGTGTGGGTGGGGGAAAGCCTGACAACACTTCCCTGTGCAGGTGGTTCTGAAAAACACTTGCATGGATTGAAAAAGCTCAGCCAACACATCTCCGTGGATGGTGTTTACCCTTTCTTGTTTCCTTGGTTTTCTCTGATGTAAGATGGTCTGATGGCATCAGAGAGCAGTCCTCACCCCTGTCCCTGGTTTTAGCTCTGCACAGCAGCTGGGACATGATGCAGGGAAGAAAACTGACGAGTATATTGCCTTGCTCTTCTTTTAGTTCTTTAGATTTCTTTGAGCCATGCTCTCAAAAAATATAGATCTAGCTTTCATTTGGAGAAGACAGAATCACAACTGGAGAAGAAGATAACTCCTGTATATTTCCTCACCCAGGTGAGAGGAAGTGTCAAGAGGTAAAGCTGACCTAACTCCTCACACAGCTGCAACAAACACACCAGAACTATTTCCATCTTCTGCATGCTCCACAAGCTGAGGAACAGCTGCATGTTACCAGCATTCTGGCCACAACATCTGTCACACATAAATACATAACAGCACCTACATTCATAATCATAAAAGTAAAAACTGTCATGCTTTTAATTGCCTTGTTTTCAGTTGTTTATATTTCCTAACTTGAGCTCTTTGCAATAACGTTCATTTACTGGAGTCTGCCCCTAGGGGAATTTATCAGAAGAATTACCTCCCTTAGAAGGATTTTCAGACACTCACACTGGAATCTGTTAAAGTAAAGGACTGTAGGGAATAAATATAAATCAAATGTGGACCTCTAATGGTTGGCTTTGGAAAGTGGGAAGAACAATGGTGCAGAGAGTAGTGGAGAGCTATTAGTGTAAGATGTGAACAGAACAGAAACTGAAGGTTTCAACTTAAATGTCAGAACCAAGAAGCAAATGTGTAAGAGAATAAAACTGAAGAGATATAAACTGATAGATGGAATCAGCTTTGGGAAAAGGAGATAGAAAAAGGATATCAGAGAGACTTTGAGGACAATACAAAGCAAAAGTCCTAAAGATCAGTTGTTCACTGTTAGAATCTACCTCTGAAACCCACTGCTGTAATTTTTCAGAATTTTCTTAAAAACATGACAAAATTTGGTTTCTTGTGCTAATGCATAACTACACATTACAGTCTTCAATTTTTTTTTCCTTATTGAATGCACAGGAAAACACACTTTGTGTTTCTGTCAGGAGGGTTTTGGAAAATAAGAACAGATTATGTCAGATGAGAAGCATAATCTGTTATCCTGTCTCAGCATGGAAAACATTTTATAAGTGTAGGAAAAGCATAGAACAAACAAATACAGATAATATTTCTGCAAGTATAATGTCCCAACCTCATGAGATAGAGTTTGCATCTGCATCAGGGTGTTTAATAGCCCTTGATGAGTCCATGATTTTCTCTAATTGCTAAATGCTCCTTTTATACTTTTGATATATATATAAAATCCCAAGTTACACACTTGAATTATGCATGCCATGTTAAACACTGCATTTTGGTTCAAATTTGCTTTATAAGAGTTTCAGTGGCTGTCCATTGGCTCTTCTGTTACCAGAGGTGATGAATAATCAGTCCTTATTTGCATTCATTTGGAGACCTTTATTGTGTGCTTGGTTCAGTTGTTTCTTTTCCAAGTTCTAGAGTCCTTTTAACTTTTCCACAAAGGGAATTCATTCCAAACTTCTTATCATTTCATTATTCTTCTCCATCTCTTTTCCAGGTCTGAAATATCCTTGCCAAATTAAAGAGGGAGACCACCTTCTAAAAATGTCTTTGTCTTTTCAGTCATTTTTAAATTAGGTGGGCACTTTAGCAGAATATTCCATAATTGCCAAAAATCTCTGAATAATGTAGTGAAAACTACAGCATTTCTGAAGTTACATACAGGTATGAATTATTTCAGAATTAGTAACTGAAATTCATCTGCCTTTTTTGCATAGGCACTCATAGCAGCAAGGTCTAGTTTCATTGTTACTGTTATTTCAAATTTTTGAACTTTACCACCTTTCTATTTGCTCCCTGAAAACACAGAATAAAGATTCCTTTAATGATTTGTACAAGAGTCCACCTGAAATCTTCCTCAAATGCCCATTGCCTTTACTTCGCTTTTAATCAGACATTATAGGAGCAATTATTCTTTTAACATTACAGCTTGATTTAAAGCACATAGCAAAAAAAAATATCATAAACTTTGGAAATCTGCATATGGTACACCAGCCAAGTCATTCTTAACCACACATCCTTTGTCTGTTTTGAAAATTCCTAATGTGTTTGTAATCCTGTACTTATTATTATGTCCTTCTACAATTCCATGGCAAGTCCTTTCCATTGCTACTGTTTTTTCCTTTATTACAGATTTGTTAGTACAGAAGGTACTTAATGATCACACACAGGGCCCTTTTAAAATTCTATTTGTAGAAGCTGGAGGGTGCAGAATAAAAAAAGATTAAGATTTCAGGAAAGAGCACCATGAGGAACTGAGATACCTTTTCTGACAGTTTGCCCACAATGTTGGTGGGAGTGATTAGTTCCATTTGTTCAAACTGGTCCAAAACTGCACAGTTCATCTGAGGGCTTTCTGCCCACCTGGAAATGGTTCAATACTCAAATTCTGTGCACATTTTCTGGTACTCACAGACACACCAAAGATGATGAGATGAGTTTTAAGTGCATAAGTTGCTACAGAACACTAAATATTTGGGGTAGAGAGGAGAAAGGTGTTAAATATCTGTAATAGAACACCCATAGTGAGTTCTGGCATTAATCTCTATGTACTTTCATTCCCAACTCAAAAGATAGATAATGCTAATACCATTCATCTCAAAGAGGTTTCATGAAAGTTCATTGATGTTTTTGAAGCACTTACATACCTTAGTGATAAATATGATAAAGACCATTTAAAAGCCCATGAGAAAATTAGCAACCCTGACTTAGGAGCTGCGTTTGAACAGTGGGCAATAAATATAACATGAGACAGAAAATGAACTTCAAGGACAAAAAAAAAAAAAAAAAGAGCAAAAACTTCCTCTTCTGTTTTGCTCACTAAATGAAACAGGCCTGCAACAGAGTAGTGAGGATTTAGAAGTTCCAGAGGAATGATGTACAACTCTAGTTCAAACACCCAAGAATTTCTGAAGGCTGGACTAAAAGACAGCAGTGATGTCCCCAGAAATTCATTTTGTACAAAAACAATGCACAAAGTGCACACTCCTCCTTCTAACTGCAACATTCAGTTTACAAGAGCAGATAGATGAATGCAGTCTCACACTAATTATTTCAGGACAAATACTGGAGTCTGACTCATTAATCAGATAAAACTTTCACTGAATCCAAGTTGGCTCTTTGCTTCTACAGCCTGCAGTATGCAGCCTATCCTGTGTTAGTTTTCTTTTGTCTGACTTCTCAAGGACATGGAGATGTGGTTTATACAGTAGAGAATTGAACATATTTTTTATCAATTCAAGCATTTTAAAAAGATAATTCTTTGCTCTGCTCCCTAGGCATTGTTCCACTTTTAATTGGTACATTTGCAACTCTTTCAGCTGGACACAGTCACCTCTAGTTTAACTGCTGCATTACAAAACAGGCAGACTGACTGCCCACCTGATTTTTGCCTACTGTGCTGAATCAAGGGCTGGTTTGTGCATTTGAGGAAGCTTTTCACAGGGGGCAGGAAGCATTGCATGCATCTGCCCATGCACAATGCCTCTGCTCCTGTTGTCTTTCAGCAGGTGCTTCACAGATTTCCTTTCATACCTCACTAGATTTGCTAAAGACTATGTCTTTAACCTATAATTTTTGTGACACCCTGTGGCTCTTGTAACAAAGGGGAAAATATGTGTTGAACAGAGGTATCTAGCCAAGCAGAAGAAAACAGGGGGTTTCAAGCACTTGCAAGAAAAACAGGAAGGATAAAATTCATTAAAAATACCCCAAAACCTTAAAAAGAGATGACACAATCATCTCCCTATCATCCCACAGCTCAATGGAGACCTGTATTTTCATTTTTGTTTTACAAGAGCAGTTTGAACCTGTATGCAAAACAGGATCAGCTCAGCCTTTTCAAACTTGTCTGTTAAGATATTTGACTTTGCCATGCCTTGATGTAACATGCTGGAACATAAATGAACCTTCCCTTTTCTGACTGTAGAACTCCAGCTGCATGGGCAGATATCCAGCAAGAGAAATACGAATAAGAACTGCTTAGGCAGTTTTTACAAAAAGGCAGCACCTCCATGTGGAACTGAGAATGTCAGAGCAGTGCCAAGAGCCCCTGAACACAACCTGGTGTGAACATGATCAGGATCCCAATAATGTCATCAGCTACCCAACAATGAACCCTTCAATGAGCTCAGCTCTTACCTCAACAGGATAGAGAATAATTGAATCAACTCCTTCTAAAGTAAAGCTGAGCATTGCATCACCCAACCAATAACTCAGTAAGAAATTCAAAATCTGCCAGAAAAATTTCCAGATGAAGTACTGATACCACAGGCAACTTACAAACCTCTGAAATGCTCTTTTGGAATATCAAAGAGACAAATTTCAGGGTCTTTGCTCACCACCAGTGGTGCCCTGAGACCTCAAAAAGTCCCTCAAGTGCATTTAGTAATGTAATACATCAAGGGCAATACAAATGATGAGCACTGGAGTCCCAGTGGAAGACTGATCTCTATTGTCTGACCCACCAAGAGGATAGAAATGAGATGTACTAATGTTATTTCGTAGCTGGGGACAGTTCCCCTGGCTGCAAATATTGCTACATATTTCATCCACACACCAAACTTTAATTTCTTTTTTAAAAAGAGAAATAAATAAATTCTCTTTCACACAGTCACCTAAGTTTAAGACACAGATGCCTAAAAGAGAAATCAGCAGGCACCATCTGTAGTTTAAATTGTCTCCTGGCCACTCTGTGGCAGCCAAATAAATCCTTATTGCCGACTGTCACCCCAAGACACTCCCTGTTCTGCAGCCTGAGGTCCCAGACCTTGTCATGGCTGCAGGTGAGTGCTGTCAGCACAGGTATAATCAGGGAACCCTAAGAGTGAAGCATGTGTCCATAAAGGCTCCACAGAGAAGCTTTTCCTAAAGTTCTCTTTGCAGCAGTCCTGCCCTCCTCAGTCAGGCACAGCACTGCCAGTCAGCTGCAGATCAACCCAGGCTGCCCCACACAGGGACAAACAGGGACAAGTGGGACCCAAAGCCTGCCACCACGTGAACCTGCCTGCCACTAGGAACACACAGAGAGGGCAAAAAGCAAAAAACACAAATATTTCACTGCTGTGTTTGACTCTCAACCGTTTCCTTCATCTCACCAGGAGAGATCATACACACACACGCAAGAAAAGAGGGAACAGATGATTTCATTTAGCAGATTCTTTTCACATTCTCAGCTTACAACTTATTTTTTCATCTCATACAACATTTTTTTTAAAAAAAGTCCTTCAGCAGGTCAATCAAGAACTCTTTGCATTCTGCTCACTGCCATTGTTTTCAGCTCTTTAAAAGGAAAAGAAAATATCCAATGCCAATCAATCTAATTTTCTGTTCAGTCTGAACTGCAGTATTGAGCAGACTGCTGCTCCTGTCAATCACCTTTTCTAACCTGAAGAAAAGCAAAAGTTACTGACACCGAGCAAAATCTCTTACATTCCATCCTCACAATCTAAAAGGCTTTGGGAGTTTAAAGCATCAAATCAGTGTCACTATGAGGTATTTCTAAGAAGTAGGGAAAGGCAAGAAAAGCAACCAACCCAAACAGTCAAGATTACCTACCTTCATTTTAAATGTGGCCCACAGCAAATTTCTAACCATAGGCACTGCCTTCCAGCTCCAAGGACACATTATGTCCAAATCCATATTCTTTTTTAATTATATGAGTGAATAGTCTTGCCTTAATCTTACAGTTTGAACTTCACATTTTCTGAAACCAATTTTTTTTCTATGACAAAAGAAGAAGAGTTGAGAGTTCCTGAACAGTTTTGTCTTTCCTCTGTGGGCACCTACCTACCTATTATTCATCTTTTCAGTAATTCAGGTTGTGAATCTCCAGAGAAAGTGATGAACCAATTCTTCTGAGTTTAACAAAATAAATGTGGCCAATAAAGGCCAAACATGATATTTGTCATTTTATGCATAAATGTACTATATATAAAGCCATAAACTCTAAAATTGAGACAATAATTTAATCCAGTCACCCTGAAATAACATTTGGGCCACCCACATATATTCTGCCCATGTTTGCAAGTTTACTATTTATTTTTTAAAGTGGCAGCTTATCTTGTCACTGCTGGCTGACAGAATCAGCTCTGAAATTTTTGCAGCATCTTCTCACTCATTGCTTAGACCCATTTTGCAAAGTTTAAGCTCCTGAAAGCATCTGAGTGCAGAGCCTGCAGCCATTATGCAGCAGAGTGGATGGAAGGCCTGGAGAGCTCTGCACAGCCCTGCACTGCCCCAGCTGCAGAGCTGCCCGGAGCACTCAGCCCCTGCAGGGCTGCCCTGCCTGCTGCAGAAATTCTCCGCCATCAGAGGGCCCTCTGGCACACACGATTTCTCTAAAAAGGAATGGTTTGCATTCTGCCAGAAGAGCCAGCAATGCACAGCACAGATTCTGCATTAAGAGCCATTCAAACAACTCATCTCCATATTTCATGCCTTTCACCTGACCTCGGCCCTCTGACTGCAGTACAGAAGGGCATTGGGCATCTTTAGTCCACAACTGTCCCTACAATAGCTACTCAGCTCAGCCGTGGGACTGAAAAGCCACATTTCTTCCTCTAGATCAATTACATCCCAGGTAGAGAATGAAGTCTGTGGCATTATCTGGTTTTTATTGCCTCATATGCTTTACAGTTAACATTACTTCTTGGTGCCCATTTCAGTGGCTGATTCAATTAGGAGTGTGTGCTGTGGAGCACTGTTTCTGGTGAGCATATTCCTGTATGAGCTGAGGAACATCTACCCAGAAATTGCCTCAGTGAGAAGAAACAGAAAACCAACGAACACACAGGCACACAAAGCCAGGAACTTGAAAGGTTATTGAATCAGTTATGCTACCTTGAAATGCGTCTTCATAAAAACATCTGCAGGTGCTGTCACATTCACATGGAAATTTAGAATGGTTTTTTTGAGTGATTATAAGGCACATAGATTTGAAAATGCTGAGAAATGTAAGAAGATGATAAATAGAGTGAAGAGAAAAGAAAATGGCAAATCTCCTTCTTGGTCAGAGTGAGTGAGACTGCTGAATTCCACTGCATCTTTCACAACCTCTTTCCTGACATTACAGAAAGGACCCACCTTTGGAACAGCCACCAAATTGTCCACCCAGACACATTGGTGCTTTTATTAATGGCTACATGTACAGGAAATACACCAGTCCTGCATTACCTGCTCTAACTAGTCTGAAACAATTTAAACAAAAGCTTTTCTTTTAGGAGGAGCAACTAAATACATATATAAATATTTTGCTTTGCTCTTAAAACTATGGAAAATTCCCAAAAGTAAAGACCAAAACAAAGGTGTCCACTCCTCCCTCCCCTTTGAAATCTTTCAGACAGCACAATATTCCCTTATGCAGCCTGAATTTCCACCTACAGGGGACTTTCTTCACAGCATCATAAATTACATTTATCAGTGTGATTCCTGACCTGCAAGGCAGATCCAAATTAAATGCTTTCAAAGCTCCCATTAATTAGGCCTGGAGATGCCTCCATAGATTGTGATTTAGCAAATGTTCTGCACCTGCAAATAAGGTATGTGTTTGGGGAATATCATGTTTAGATATTTTAGCTGTCTGACAACACAGGCTGATCTGCATTAACTGCTCTCTTCTCAGAAACTGGGTGCAAGCATCTCCTGGTGTTCTGCTCTGGAAACAAGGAGAGCCTGCTCCTTTTCTGAAATAAGTCTGGGCTCTAGAAGGCTGCTCATGGCCATGAGCAAGTGTGGGCAGCAATAAATAATATTGATTTATTTAGGGAGCCTGTACACCCCTGGCATTTTTCAGGAGAAGTTTTGCAATAATTACCACCTGGAAGAGCAGGGACCAGGCCCAAGTGTCAGGCAGAAGCAGCTGTAACAAAACCAAGTGAACAAGTTATGCAGGCAAGGTGACAAGGATCTGTTTGGGCAAACTAATATAAGCAGCAATAAAAACAAATTCCTGGGCCAGGTGAAAATAACTGCAGCAATAAAAAAAAAAAAGAAAAAAAAAAGGAAAATAAAATGGAAAGGTGCAACAAAAGCTCATGTTTCATTTTGCTCCCTGGGCACTGCTAGACTGCATCACTCCCTGAAAGCATTAGTTAACCCCTGGTATTTCCATGGCTAATGACTGGTATTGCATGCAGAGGCAGCTGACATGACTTGACATCTCCCAGACTCTGTCCTGGAAGCCAATGTGCAGGATGGAGGACCCTGATGTAGCTCAGAGCTGTTGGCCTGCAGAGCTGTGAGCAGATGGACCCTGGAGATCAGGGCACTGCAGAACCAGGGTGAGCTCAACCCACAGAGGCAAACTGCAGTCAGCAATTCAACCTTCTGAAATATCAGTGCTCTTTCCTCCTGACTCTAATTGCCACAGCTCAGTGCCTTAAATAAAGTGATCCAGTAGGTTCAGACCTGTTTTCCAGACACCAACCTTCCAGTGAAAATCTTTAATCTTCTTCATAGGCCAGTTTGTTTTCCATCTCCCTGCAAGGCTTGTAGTTTGCAGACCTAATTTCTCTGTTAGAATCCCACCACAGGATGACAGCAAGAGACAAGAGATGAGGCTGCCCTGGATAGTGATGTTGCAGATCCAGGTAATGAACCCATGCTCAGGAGATCAAAGAATCTGAAGCTCACATCTGAAATCTAAGCAATGACTCAAACTGTTTTTTCACCCAGGTTACCACAGTCTATGATACATTAGTGAAATAATGTTTGATTTGTAATATAAATTAGGAGGGAAAGTGTGCTGAGAATCAGGGCTGGTTCTAATTTCTGAATATCCTTAGGCTGAAAAGACAAGCAGCATGGAAATTTACATCATTGAATTCACTTTCACTGATTTTGCAGTATGCTTCTCTCAACTCAATGTGTCTCTTATCTATATTCTGGAAAGAAAAATAATAACCAGTTGCTTTTTATTATTCTGAGCTTTTCTACCTTTCAGTCTTGCACTGAACCTCTATTACACCTAGGTAATTCTTGCTCAGAATGAACTCTTGGTAACAGAACATCTGCCCTAACTTGATCTATACACACAAGTATTTACCAGTAGAAAAGAACCGGGTTAGTAAAGAACAATATTCTACATGTAGAATCTAGTTATTTATTAAACAGGAAAGGCTTTCTTTTGTTACCAGAAATTATGAATGGATAATACATAAAATATGAAATGACGTAAAATGCTAAATAACAAGTTTTCTTTATTATACTCTGTGCATTCCCTACATGACTGACAAGCTGGCTGCATGCACATGAATTTGTTTATGAGGGATTACAGGTATTCATGTCTGTGGACCATCCAAGATGAAATCAATTGAAGCTTGACAGAAATCCTTCACCTCCTCCCGGCAGTTTTTAATTAAAACAGTCAATGTTTTGGAGCAGGAACTTTGTTACCTTATAAAATCTGAAGCCTCAGGACTTGTAACAAACTAAGTGTGAAAAATTAATTCATTTTCCTAAACTAATTTAAATTGATATTTCAGTAGAAAAACAAAACATGAGAATGGCAAAATAATTAATGGCAATAATGCTGAATGATAACAGTAGAAAATCACAACCATGACACAAAGAAAACCTTAGATACAGGGTCCTAATAGAGAGAAATTTACTCTCCTAGCAAAGACAGAAACTCTAAATGGAAAATGAGGAGAAATGTTGTTTACTTGTAGATTTTTGCTGTAGATAAAGTCAGCTGATTGAAGGTGCACTGACTCGCATCCCTCCCAGAATAACAGCCAGAATATATCCAGCCAGAACATATTTCATTAGAACATTAACAGGCACTGAGCTCATCTGAGCTCCTTCCCCTCCTCCTTGCACTGATGGAATTCCAGCAGATCCATTGTAATTTTTCTTACTTTATAGGAGAACAGATGTGAGCAGGAAAGGTTTTTATTCTTTTCTCCATATGTTGCGTATGCTATAACAGGCACTTATTTATTCCATCAAAACACTTTACATATTTTGGATAATGACTTGCCAGAAGTCTGAAATCTACCAGTGCAACTCAACAAAAAGGTGGAAGATATAGAAAAAATAGTTGTGAAATGTGAAATGCTGAGCTAGGTGCATGGCTAGAACCAGAGCCAGCTTTGTACATAACAAAAGGAAATCATTTGATGTTTTTAAAAGCAACTAAACAGAGCATTACTTACATTGCTTAAAAAAAGAAAAAAAGTTTAAAAATCAAAATGCATTGAACTAATCTGATTCAATTCCACTAAGATACAGGACATGTGGATTTGTGCCTTTGCTGAAGCTCAAGTTTTCTGCTAAACATTCTTTTTCTCTTTCTCAACTCTCCACCTCCGGATCAGAAATCACTTCTCTGTGAATACTTTAGGGAATAAGACAATCAGTCCACCAGAACAATGTCTCACATGTAGAATTGATCTACATCATCTTCTTTGCATGTTGGCTCCATTAATTGATGCAGTAGTGGATAATAAGAATGCACTAATAGCTCTGAATGTGCTTTTAATGGAAATGGAAATGTGGAAAGCTTTACACTAATAAAAAGAAATGGAACAAGATTTATGCAGTAACAATAAATATTAAAAAGAAAGCAGAACTGAAGACCCAGTTATGATTCTCACTGTTCAATACCAATCTCTTCAATTTTTTTTTTATGAGGTCAGTTTTAGCATGCCATTTGAGATACATTCCTGGGGAATGCCTGCTGGGAGCTTGCAGCTGGAAATGGATGAACCAAATCCACACACAATACTTATTTTCCACATTTTTTCCCTATTATTGGAATGAATTCTGACTACAAAGTTCTACAATACCTGCAATTTTGGTTTTTTGTTTTGTTTTGGTAGGTTTTTCTAATTTATTTCATTTGAATATGATTAGAACAATCAGCAACCCTTTAACCTTTTGTTAAGAAATTAATGGCAGCATTTCTTCCTGCTTCTTTTTCAAGTGACTAAACATTTAAAAAATTAACCAATCTGTATTGTACATTCAGCTACCTAGAAATGATGGAAGGCTATTCTAAGCAGCTGGAGAACAGCACAGTGTGGGCATAAATCTATTTTCTTGGTGAAGCCATCCAACCTCGAGTTTCTCTGAGAAGAGAAACCAAACATTCCAAGCCAGATATTGGAGTTCAGATTCTGATTTATTTTTTTTTTAAGTACAAATGGAGTGAAACTCACAAATACCTAAAAAGGTGTCTGGATATATGTTCTACAGGAATGTAAACTAGCACTATTGAAATACAATAAGAGGTGCCCAGGATCTAGGGCTACCATGCCACCAACCTGACTTAATTTGAGCAATTTTTAGTTTTCTCAGAGGTCTGATTAAATCTCTGGGACTATCATGCAAGTAAAGCTCTGCCCATTTGGTCCTCCCTTACAAGACCACCTCATTCACTTCATTAAATTGTTTTGAGTGCAATATTTTTCTTCATTCTTCACACTGCTTTTAACTTTCTAAGATATTTAAAACTGTAAGGGTAAGAAATGAAGATAACTTGAAGATAGCTTGACTGTAGAGATATCTTTTTAATGCATGCATGTTGTTTTATATATAAAACCTTTAACTTAACTTTATGTGTGCTAATACATGAAGCTTCAGTTCACAGAAGTACTAAAAACTGCTTTTCATTCCCTTCTTTCCTCAAGATTCTACTGAACTACCTCAACCATTTTAGTCTTTACATATAAACACATCAGAAAAGCAAAATTTGGAATGAACCAAGGCAGAAAGGAAGCAGAAGTACTGTGATAAAGATCATACAACAAGGCACTGGGAAATCAGAAAACCAAGCCACAACTGCAGGTCTAGTTTTCCAGCTGGCACGTAAGAGCATAGTTCTGAAGAAGTGTAACCCCCCTGAGATGCTACCTGCCCTGAATTAACCATTTAACCCTGCTCTCTGCTGAATAATTGTCTAAGACATGTAAATGAAATTTGTGCCATGCTATCAATATTATACAATCTAGTAGGCATAATCAGAAGTGTCTTGATTTTTAACAGAGCAGTCTTCTATCAGTGCTGAAAATGGGGAAAATGAGCCATTGGAGAAAAGAGATTGTCATAAGAAAAAATGAATTAACCTGAAGGCCCACACAGAGCCAGAGCCTAATTTGAAAATTACAGCACCAGTCATTCTAAGAAAAAAGACTTCAAGTAACTATTTCTACATTGAAACACTGGTATGGTCACTGGGTAGAATGTAAACAATGATCCATCTACTGCTCTGTTTGGTCTCTTATTGAAATATTTGCAGTGAAGACACAAGACCAATACATAGATCACAATTACAGAAAGATCCAAGAACAGGGAATTTCAATTATTACTTTCAGTAGCTGGCAAGCTTTAATCTACACACTTAACTGTAAAATGCTACATCACATCCATCCTTTCTCAAATTGTACGTACTTTAGACTTTATGATATATGATGTCAAAGAACTCCATCAGTACATTTTAAATGCAACAGTTTAATGAAAAAAAGACATAAAATCAAAATTAACTTAAGTACAGCAATTGCAGGCATCACTGTGAAGACATGAGTTACCTCCTAAATGCAAATAAAATTCAGAATTTGTTTTAGTTTCTGAAAAAAAAAATCAATGCCTGAAATACCGTGTGAATGTGATACACTTGATGCTGTTAGTCAAAGCAGAAGACTGAGTGTGCAGATCTACTCAGATATTGAATAAATTGTAAGATTTTTCCAATATGTTATTGCAGAAAGGGTAATTCAAGTACATTATTTACAGGGAAATCAATAAAAACCCATTCATTTGAGAAAAATGTTTTCCATCAAAATGAGAAATGTATGACTTGAAATAAATTTAAGTTTCTTATTTCTCTCATTATCCTCCTTTTCTATTTTTCAGGCTTAGGAAGGCCAGTTCTAGATGACAGACAATGAAATTTCTGTATTGATAAGGAGAAAACAACCCTGCTATCCTTCTATGTATTTGCCTAATTACATTGTGTTTTCCCAGAAAGTCAGTGCATTACTCAAATGCAATTGCTTGCGTGCCTGTGTGTTTTATATTTATTAGAATCTATGATAAAAAAGCATTAGGTGAAGTAACATAGTGCAAAAAGAAAAAAAAAGCATGCTCCAAAACCATGATTCTCTTCAATAAGGAACTTAGGAGAGTTGAAGGAAGTGCCTGTTCTCCTTTTCTGAGCACTCAGAAGGACACACCTGGAAAACTTGGTCCCATTTTTTATCCCCAGACCCAACTGAAAACTGAGTTCAAGAAGAGGATAAATAAGATGCTTATGTGACTGAGCCAATTTCATTTAGCTCACAGAAAAGCAGCATCTGCAGGTGCACAGCCAAAGTTACAATGAGCAAGGAAAATGCCAGTGGAATATTGGAGAAAAAAAATCATAATGGGGATGGCTAACTACTTGGACAGACTGTCCAGACCCTGAAGAATGAGCCACCTCATAAAGGGGAGTCCACAGTTAAATAGGTTACCAAGGTAAAGAAATAGGAAAACAAAATGTCAAGTTGATGAAAGAGAAAACTTCCATGAAAAAAAAAAAAAAAAGAAAACAAAAACAAAACAAAACAACCCCCACAAAAAACAAAAAAACAA
>LTAT01000016.1:13052845-13080446 GCA_003286495.1 Chlorodrepanis virens | reverse complement strand
CAACCCCCACAAAAAACAAAAAAACAAACAAACAAACAAAAAAAACCAAAAAAAACCACCAAAAAAACCCACTGCCAGATTGTGGAAATAAGTTCACAAAACCTGCTATTAAAACTCTGTACGGAGCCCTTTATCCAAACCAGATATGCAGAACAGACTGCTCTGCTATCCTGTGCTATGCTGATCTCTATGTAAATAACATCTTACAACACTAAAGAGCAAAACCATTTCTAATATTTGTTGCATCTACTCAGTTGATTCTGGTTATTCTGCCCCAAGGACTGGCTGTAAAATCTGGATGAAGCAGGCTTCACAATACCTTTGTGAGATACATATGAAATACTGTCCAAAATTAGCAGATGGTCAAACTAAATAGAGATTAAATACCGTTAAGCTAATCATAATATGAAGTAGTGCTGGGCAAGATATTTTACCAGAAGAGATGCAAACACAGATGGCAATTTTTTAAACAGATTTATGTTTGAACACATCAAATTAGGTGGCAGAACTCACTTTCAAATAAAAAAAAAAATTTAAGATTGAAAAGAAATGGTATAAACGTCAACCTGACATGATCTCTGCCTTAAATAGTACATCTTATATTTGAAGAAAATAAAGGAAATATTTCTTTTATACTAAAGAATGTATAAAAGAAATACTTTTATATTCAGGGCTAAAGGGGAAAAAATTTTGGTAAGAAAGAAGTAAAATTCTTGGTAAGGAAAATCTTTTGGGGGATAAACTTTAGCTTAATTAGGCAACATATTAGCCCTGCCCAAAGAGTTTTAGTTATTCTCAGAATTCTACCATGAAGGCAGTAAGCACCTTCTCTTGGTATATTAAGTTCCAATTCAAAATACTTTGGGGCTTACCTAAAGAAATTTCTACAGATTTGAAAAGGTATAGTGAAGCTAGAATAAGCTACAAGTTGAACTTGAAAAACAAGATAATCTTTTCTGATTCAGAGACAGATCATAGAGACATTTTCATTGATAAAGGCCATAAGTACAGATTTTCAATGAAAATAATTAAGATGCGACCAAAGTGGTTTTTGTCTTTTGAAGCAAAAATGTGATCACAGTCCTCCCAGCCTGCTTTCCTGGCTTTTTGATTTACAAACACCCCTGGGTTTGTGCAATTTGGTTAATAGTTTACACGTAAATACATTATCCTCTTATCAGCAACTGCCTCTACCTACGCTGCTTATGGCTCCTCCTGACTGGAGCTGAGCTGAAGATTGATTCAACTCAACCAACACCTTGGTGAGCTCATCACCTTCTGCACTGGCCACCTTTCACTCCCAGCTCCATCCCACACTCCCTGGTTTAACCCTGAAGTAACCAAGAGTTTGTTGTTGCCTTGCAGCAGTTTAGGCACAAAAGTTAGAGAAGACCTTCCCTAAAAAGTAACAGACTTAGGGATAGAAAAACATGTCTAGGCAGGTTCCAATAAAATAAAACACTGAACTACTGCCTATTTCCTGCAGCTGTATGAAAATTAGAGGCAATAAAATCTATACAGCTTGCACACTAAAACTTTCAAGCATCAGTGAAAAGGAAGCATTTCCTAGCTTATATTTCTCTTAAAGGAAAAAAAAAAAAATCCGCTTTAATTCCCAGTTTTCTGCTTGTCTGATGCAGGTGACACTCCCTTGAAAGAAATTCTGTAGCCTCACCTGTGAAACTTGAATTTTAATATACATCTGCACATCTGATTATACAGGACCTGAGCTGTGATAAAATGTCACTGGATGGAATTATAACACCATCTCAACAGATCATTACATTAACTTAGGGTTGGAATCAACAATACATTTTAATTCAGATGGATTCATGCAGAAATCCATCAACTTCTGTACTCCTTGCTTTGGTCAGACTGTTTGCTTTTGTTTCACCCAGGGAATATAGGTTCCCATAGAAGCATAAGAGGATTTCAGGGTTCCTCTGGTTAAAACCATTACAGATATTGGAATCATCTTACTCTGATACTGATGATCCTCACAAGCATTTGATCATCTTCTCCCTTTTGTAATACTGCAATCAACATGCAGTATCCTAATGGTCTCATTAAGCAATGCCAACTCAGGCAGGAGGCTTCCTGGGAATTAATGACCTCATGGGAGGAGCTGATATCCCAAAATACAGCCCAGCATCATTAACTCCATTTGTTTATTAATCTTTAGGAAATGCTTCATTATGAGATTCCTACCGCTACTGCAAGATGGAAGAATTAAATTTACTAAATATTTTTAATTCCTCATGTTTCAGCTAGAAAATTTCAGGCATGTCTAGAGAATTTAATGATCCATACAATTCTTTAAATTAGGCTTCATGATTGTGTTGTTCATATCTGGGACTTTAATTCAGGAAGTATAGATGTGCATTATTGAAACTTCAAGGTGAGAAAAAGAAACTATTTAAAACTTGAATAAAGATGTCGTGGTTGAGCTCTAAAGAACCACAGAAGCATGACAGAGGTCTATTTGGGCAAAGAGGATTACTGACAGAGACACAACTTGCTTCTGGTACTACACAAAGAGTACAAAACCAGATAAAGAGACCTGACAGAGTATTTTCATGACCCTCAAAGCTCACCTTCTTGTACCAGGGCTAAGCAGGCTTAATTTCTCATTGATAACAATCCCATGAAGTGCCACCTTGATCACTGAATTTTGAGTTTTTGTCTGATTTGAAAGCTATGAACATTTACAGAATGTATCTCCTGGTAGAATTGAAGCTACTGAGGACGTGGAGTGGTTTTAACCCCATAAAAACATGGGGGTTTATCACCTCAAATTGTAATATAAGTGGTTCTTTCAATTTTTCAGAATATCAGAATTCCCATTGAAAAAAAAAAAAGTTATAAATACCAAAACACTTGGACATGAAGAGTTCTTGCTGAAGAGAAATGCCAAAATGTGATTTTAAGCAACTCAGATGGTGTTCCAGGTAATCTTTATTTTAAATAACACGGATAAGTCTTGCCATTTAGAAAGCAAAGTCTTTGTTCAGAGCTCTTAGCCACCCAGTTCTGAGGTACAAAGCCCAATTTCTCAGCCTGAACACAAGCCAACAATTATCACATTTTGGTGTGAAGACTAAAATCCTGAAACTGACAGTGATGGGGATGAGGGGGTACTCAGGGATTGGGGATTCTGGGTTGTGAATTGTTTTTCATTATGAAGTTCAGGGAGGAAGAAGAGTTGGTTAAATCTCCTATGCAACTAGATTTGCTGCTAGAGAAACATTTCTCAATAACTCGTCCCTATTACCAGTACTATAACTGAAAACATTTTGAGCAGCAGTATAAATAACATTGATATCAGTCTTTCATAAAAAAAAAAAAAAGATTGTTTTGACAGTTAAGTAAACCAACATCAATGATGCAAAGGAATTCCCCCAGGCATCTACACTTTCATCTGAAAAAAAGACTTCATCCAAAGCCAGTGAAATTAAATAGATTATTTCTCTGCAATGGTTTTTTGATTATGGCATTAAATGAGAATATCATTGAAGAAGCATGTGTTTTAGCTCAGAGAACTAAATTATTACAGCTAAAAAGAGGAATTTTTTTTTCTTATTGGGTTTCCAGTACATAACTGCTAAAATGCTTTTGCTCAACTCATAGGAAAAAGAATAGCATTTTAGACAGGAGAGAACATAAAGGGAAGATAAGCTCCAAGTAATCAATATGGTCACAACACTCCTGGCAGTTTCTTTTCTTTCCATTGTTCTTGTGTCAGACCCTTCTGACATGCTAACAATGGTTCTTGGTTACAATGTGGGGGGAAAATCCCTTTTTCAGAGCTGCATATATTACTGTGTAATGGAATATCTTGGTAGAAGAGGAGAAATTATTTTGGACTGAAGATTTGGGTGAAAAGGCAAGGGATTATCCCTGTACATGTCTGTGCACATGCCACCAACACAGCCTCCCAGTGGAGCCTTGCACAAAGTGTGTGCTCCTGGTTTTTAGCTTCAGCACTTCAGCTGGGGACATGAGCAGAGACTTCTGAAGGTCACTGCCAGCCCTGGATGACAGAACAAGCACTGCTCTGTGATGCTCAGAAGGGTCCCAACCATTTTGTGCTGTGTAGTTGGCTGCAAACCTGGAAATACTCCAGTTTTTCCAGCACAGGAACTGACTTTTTCAAAGATGTCTGGCTGCTTATTTGAATTCAAGTGAACTTTACAGAATATCACTGAAAGCACCATAAACCAGCAGATTTATCTGGATCTTAGCCTATTGAATGCTAGCTGATCTCTCTAAATCTCAGCACTTTTACAGTTGCCTAATAGCATAGCATAGTCATAGCACTAACAGAGAAGATAGTACACTCGAACTATTCTATTTAACTAATAAAACAAAGGAAATTAACAAAGCCTAATTAGCTGTGATCGTACTTGAGGTAAGAGAAGGCAATGAGAAGCTATTATTTCCAATGTGGAATATTGAACTGGTGGCTTTACAGCCCAGCAGATGACATCATTACTCTCCCCAGACAAACCTCTCAGCATTGCCACATTAATGAGCCACAGGATGAAGATGCTCCTTGGAGCTCTGTGGAAAGATCAATATAGAGAAGAGATGCTATGCAGGCTCCTTGGTTCATTTGTGGAGAACCAGTCAATTGACTTAAGAATGAGACTCCAACTTTGACAAAGGGGCCTCATACAACCTTCAGAACCATCATAAACACTGCAAGTATTGCACATCTATCAGGAAAACTATTCTGGATATGTAATGTCAGAAATTATGAAAAGAGAGACAACTGCTAACAAATCTTTCTTTTTAAGTTGTGTCTCCTATAATAACCTAATGTGAAGACTTCACTGCTAAAAATTTGTTGTGTTGCACTCTAATGATGAAAGTGAATATATTAACATTTCAGAGCTGTTAGAGTCTCCTAGAATTTCACAATTATAGTGCTAAAATCCTGTGAAGAAATGGCCTAGAGGAATTACTATGAATGTACTTTTCCCTATTGCAAGGAGTCTTCCAAGAAAAGTACTTTGGAGATTTTATTCTCACTCTGCTCATACAACCATATGTGCATCTTAAGTCAATGTTTATTTACTGCAGTAAAGAAGGCTGGGATTCTATCCTAATAAATGACACAGCAGATAGAAGAAGAAACAAATAAAATGACCCAACAGACAACTCTGTTGACCTGAACTAAATACAGCACCAGTGATGGTAAGAGATGAGGGATTGTATTGGCAAGGACTGGCCTTCTTCTGTAGTCACCCTACCACTCTGGAACACTCACAAAAAGCTAGGATACACTGCATGCTTGTTCTTATAATCGATTATGGGCAACAAATGAAAATATTCTATTTTATTTCTTTTGTAGCCTTTCAAAACTACAAAAACAGACATTAAAAAAGAAAAAAAAACCTCAGAATGGATTTACAGGTTCCATACACATAGTTCCTCAATAATCTCTGTCCTGAAATGATTAAAATATAACAGAGCAAATCAACACTCAACAAAATCAATGGGATTATTCAGCCAGCTCACCCTTTCCAAAAACAAATCGTTCCAGTTTACAGCCATGAAGAAACTGCCCCAGGTGGGTCTGACAAAATGACTCTGAGCCCCTGCCTGCCTTTAGAGTCCATTCCCAAATGCCTCCCTCTTGCCTGAGGTGCCCAGGCAGAGCTGAGTGTGAGCCTGCTGCTCACCATCTCTAGTGTGCAGAGCAGAAGGAGCTGTGCTTGCTGTGACACAGCTCAGCACCAGCAGTTACACCAGCCAGATCCATCATTCCTTCAATCCTCTGATAATAAAATATCATCAGAAGCCAAAGAGCAGTTTAAAACCAGACTGAAAAAAAGTCAGTTTAGCAAACTGTAACCACATTCAGAAAATTAGGGTATTTCTATGGAATGTTTTGGAGTGGACACAGTTCACTCTGCTTATCACAGATTTTATTTTGTATCCTTTCTGAGGCTATAGAAAAGGTTTATTGTTAAACTGTTACAGTTTTTACTCTCATTAATCTACCCTCATTTGCTTTTTCAGAGTGCTATAGTGCTTTTGATTTGAAGAGTCACATTGAAATGCCACAATCCCAAGGACTAAATGGAGAAAATTTAAGCACAGGCCAACATCCCCCCTGGGATTTGCAGAACCTTCAGAAAAGTAAATAAGGCCCTTGTGGCTTATCAGTCATTGGTGTGCTCAGCTCCCTAAAGTAAGAGAATTGAGGGGATTAGTTAGAGGAGAAATGAAATGTACCTAATTAATTCCCCAGATCCCTGCAGATTATATGGCATGCTTGGAACAGCAGGAAATTGTGACTGAAATTAAAAATGCATACCTACAGCAGCAACACTAAGAAATTCAGCCTTTTTCTCCTATTACCACAATAGCAGTGATGTATTAATAAGGTCTATTACACTTCACAGGTTTTTTCTAATTTTAAAACAAATTTTTCTGTCACTTCTTTTTTTTAAGAACATTAAAGAAAAATTATGGCAGTTTCGGTTTGTCAAAGTCTGAAATGAATTTTATATTTCAGCTCTTCATTCTAACCCATTTTGGAAGAAGTCCCTTCTTGACAGAACTTTTCAAAACTTATCTTCAGGAGAAGATACAGAAATATTTCTCTGAATTCATGTCAATGTCTTCAGAATTCTGCTAGTGCTTATCTTTTTAAACTGCATAAATTGAAGCCAATATAAATGTTTCTGGAGGTCCAGTCACTTGTATAGGAAGTGCTCCTGCCTGTGTCAATTGCAGATTCCCTGTGTTTCCCTCATATGGAGTATAAATAAATATCTTTCCTTGTTTGTCCATTCTTTTCTCTGGTCCTCTCACATGTTCTCATCCATGGAATTTAATATCCACTAGGGATGAAATTTATTTTTTTTTTTGATGGGAGCTGTGAAATACCACTGTCAGTAGGTAGAAATATTTAGAAGGAGAATTTCAAAGGGGTCTTAACAAAAGAGGAACATTTGCATTGCCCTCACTGCCAAACCACAGGACAGCACAGAGATGGGATAGAGAATGTAAAAACAGCTCAGGGAAACATTCAGAGAAATAGTCACAGATAGACAGGAAATCAAGTACTTTATTATAGAAAGGTAATCTGAACTGACCACAGGGAAGGACAGACAGGAACTCAACAAAACCACTACTGTGTGAAAATCACTCAACTACATCAGTTCCCATAAGACAAAATGATTCCATTTGCAATCCATCAATCCTTTGCCATACCAAGGGAATTAAATACATCATCATAGAGGGCTATCACAGGCTCCATGTCTTCTACTACTTTCAAAATAAACATCCGGGGATTCCTCACCTATTTCTTATCCATAAAACAGCTAATTGTAAAATAAAAAATTTGTTTTGCTGCAGCATTTCAGTGTCAGCAGGAAACCATTGTTTTGTAGCTTTATTTCAACAGCATTATGTCTAATGAAAAGAAAAAAGCACAACTGTTGAGTAGTTGTGGATGTGTCTGTCACATTCCATTAACCCAACTACACCTACCAATGGCTGCATAAGAGCTACTGACTGACAAATAATTTCACAAAGAGACAAATTAACACTATCAATTGTCTTCACCTGCAGATTTCTGGACTCTTTATATTTTAGAACAATACCACTCATATGAAACCTAAACACTTCTTAAGAATATCTAAAAGTATACAATAGGCTACTAATATTCTGCACGTCCACTAACGCCTGCTGTGGTGTAGAAAGGTACCTGAGACATTTTTCATTAGGGTTATGAAGTATTTGATTACAAACATCAACAAAAATACAGAAAACCCACACAACTGAAAATCCTTTCCTAGTTTCCTTTCTCTAGTATGACTACAATTCAGTAGTTTCAACCCCTTGAAGTTCATGCACACATTATCTCCATTTTTGAGAAATACTGAATTACTTAATTTTTTTCCAGTTTGATTTCTGAATAAACTTTAAAATCAACTGTGTCACATTAATTTAAAACTGTCTTATGCTAACAGATTTCATGAGCTACTCAGAATTTTAACTCGTGGAATATCTAAGATGAATTTGTAAGCCAAACTGAAACCCAAAATAACTCAAAAAAGCTCAAGAAATTTAGGTATCATACCTAAGTCTATAAACCAGAAAGGGATAGGATGTGGGATCCTGCCTATAACCACTTGCCAGTGGCAGAGAGAAATCTTAAAGGATTTATCCATTTTGAGAGATGGAGTTACCAGCAGAGTTCCCCAGAAATGGAATTCTCAGGTTTGGTTTGTTACAGTCTGGGGTAGAAACTTGAACTCTATGCTGTAATTCAGCTCTTGCTGGGCCCTGCCCTTCATTCACCTTCCTTTCAGTCACTTGAAGCCGGTGCTGCTCACAAAAGAGGCCAGGCCACAGTTCCAAGCTCCTCTAGATCCCCCTCAACGAGCTGTTGGCAGAAACTTGCTTAAGCATCTGCTTAGCTCTCATAAAGCACCTGAAGACACACCAGGCTGAGCCAACCATCTCCTGGAAATCTGCATAATGATTTCACAGTGCAAATATTTCTAAAGGGAAATATATGTAGTATGACCAAAGTATTATGCAAATGTTGTTTTTACAATGATTTAGCCCTGCCATAATATCTTCTGCTGTTGGACAAGCAGTGCATTAAGCCATGTCATTGCTGACAAAGGCAGGCAGGAGCTGGACCAGATATCCTGCAGCCTCAGCCTGAATGTATGGATGCCTTGGGGGCACACTACCTATTAATTTAAAATTCTGAAACTAATTATGTATGTCAGGGTGACCTCTTTCTAATCTACATTCATCACAGAACACAAGCCTTCTGTCTCTGTTGTTCCCATAATAAAATAGCTGCTGATAGACTTATATAATTGACTGTATCTGAAGTGGACTCCAACCATGGTGCTACATTCAAATTGTATGTAATCCCAGCTGCATAAAGATAAGCAAAAATAATCCAGCTATCTCAAGTAATTAACTTCTAAGGTTACATAGTAACATTGGAAAAAAAATTATTACCCATGATCTTAAAAATAATGCAACAGAGCACATAGAAGTCACATTCAGTGCTGAGCAACCAAGAAATGATTTGCAACATTTAAAATGCATGTAGCACAATACACGGTCATTTCTCTTTATTTATCCCACAAATATCTTGATATGTTCAAGACACACTGATGAAATATGCACCTACAGCCCCCCCAGTCTGACAGTGGGATTTTTAGAGATTACCTAAAAGAATTAGGTACCCTATTATCACTGATTTCTCAAGGAAACAATATCTAATCTCACTGAATTTTAGAGAAAACAAAAGAGCAAGCATGGCAGAGCTTTCATCCTCTGCTGGGCATCTACCCAGACTACACTGAAAACCAAAAGAAGAGTTGCTGCTGCCTTCTCCAGTCTACCTTGGAGAATTCCTCAATCACGTGGCTTTAAGAGAAATCAGACTACAGTCCATTCACATTCCCAGCTCAGAACACTAACAAAATCAAACCCCAACAACTTTAGATCCCTTTTCTCTGGCACTGTGACTTCAGTGAGGCTGGTGACGGAGGGAATTCCAAGTGACTTGGAAATCATTGAGGTTGGTAGCCCTGCTCACTTTTGGGAGCAGTCCCACAGTCTCCAGCCAAGTGACTCGGACACATAACAGTCTTTACAGGATCATGCTTCTTCTGAAGATCTTAAAACCCAAAATGGCTTCATTGTGTTGATGTGAACAGCAAAATGAAATTGAAAGATCATCATTAAAGGGAGACTGATCTCTGAAATATCCTGGCTCAACAAGGACATGGACTCCAAGGAGACCTCTGAGCTGCACCAGAGGCAGAGGGACAGAATGCATCAAGCAATCAAAAAAGCAAACTTTGTAATAATCATGTGAGGGGACAAAACAGATACATCTTTTCTCAAGCATGTTCAATTTCTAGTGGTGAGAAACAGAGAGCTTAGTGAGGCAAAAATTCATCTGTTTTTCCTCTTAGAAAGCAATTATGAGTACAGCCACACTAGAGAAAATTGGAATAGCACATTAAAAGATGTGAACAAGATCCAGCTTAAAAGTCAAATGTGCATTTATATTTGAAAATTAATACTAACTTCCTTACCAGAAGTGCATCAGATGTCCTGAAACACACAAAAGCAGCAGTCTGTTCTGTAGAAACGAGCTGCAATGAGGAAAAGAGACAAGAAATGCAAGAGATTAACTGATCTGTGTGATAGTGTACCATAAATATTTGATTTAATCAATAACAAACATTAATTCAACACTTAATCATCAGTTAAAAACATTAGCATTTTTAATAAACAGGTCAGTGTGAGCTCCTATGACACATGTCTGAGCTGAGAGTGTAAAACAGTTACACACCTGAACCAAACCAAAGCTTTCACACTTGGATCTTTTAATCAAATCAGCTCTGCTCTGCAGTAACATTACTCAGTTTCTCTTGCAGCCTGATTTCCCCAATATTTATTTATACTAATAATGAAATATTAAGAGTTCTTTTTTTCACTGGAATGCATTTATTTGCACTGTGGAGTGCTCCATTAGAATCCATCTCCTCTGGAAATGATGGACACTCTACTTTTAAATGCTCCATGCTTTTCTACAAGAGGCACTTGAGACTAACAGGATATTTGGCTCCAGTGAAACGCAGCTGGATGAAGCTGCATGGATCCTTCACAGAGCACACTGCAACAGGTACCAGCCAGCTGTGGGGAGTCCAGCTCAAAGCTGTGAAAGAGCTCCCAGAGGCCTAAGGACCTGGGTACACCACTTCAGGTGAAGATGAGAGGGTTTTGACCTCATCCTCTCAATCCTCTCCAACAGATGCACACGTGTCCTTCCTTCCCAAATAAAGCTTTCCCCTGGATAAATTTTGTATGTGGGAGAACAAGCACACGTCAGCTTGCGCACTGCTGGTAGGATCCAAACACCACAGTGACAGATGCAGTGCAAGGGTTAGGACAGAATAAAACCCACAGCACAGAACATTTTCTAACAGTCCTTAAAACCTGCAAAACGCCACTTTACACCTGAAGTTACTTTTCATGCAGTTTAGCTGCCTATTTTGCCCATTTGAAATGTCACTCACCAACATTCTAAGAAAACATGAACCCATTATGTTTACTGAAAAACTCATGTGAACTTTCTGAATGCAAAGCTGAGCTCCTGTAACAATACAACTACATGGGACTAGGGAATCTGGGTTTACAATATTCCCTACCAAGCTTCAGAAGAAAACATAAAAGACAACTTTCTCTGCCAAAGACTGGTATTATGCCCTCCCTGAAAAGAGGTTCTCTGTAGAAGTCACTTTTGATATTTCATATTTAGTGGTCTCTCCAAAGTCAAAAAATGTACCATTTCAGGAAACATTGACAAAATATCAAGTACCACAATAATTGAGAAAGCATTTCTTCAAAAGACCAGCCAGCTTATCTAATACTTTCTGTTTATGTTCTTTGTATTCTTACTACAGCTTCTACAAAAGATAGCATTTCCTTGTGAGATTGAAGTACCCTATTTTCTAGACTTCCTATGTGCAAACAGCCTTTTCTCAAGAAACAGTTTTACTTTCTTTGTGTGTCTGCTTGCTAGCAGCAGAATGTAACTGTGTGTATAAACTACATAAAAATTTCCAATTAGAACAACACATTTTCATTTCTTTGATTATTGACAAAAAACATTTCTAAGGAAACATACAAGCAAATGCTACATTTGTCTGGGAGGGGGTTTTGATGTAATGGCTAAAGAGCAGAACCACTCTAATCTTACAGACTTTCAAGATGTGCAGTTCCAAAACTGAAGTTTTGTTCTCACATTAAGGAACTTATCATGCAATCCAGAAGCTGAAATCCCAGACTGCAACATAGTCACAAGAGACCACCCAGACTACTGTCTGTCATGTGGACATCACTGTCCCTGCTGAAGCTCTCAGGCATTTTCTGATACACCAGACAGGTTCTAGTATATAAATAACCTTATTATAACAATAATGGGTTGGGTCCCTTTTTGTGAACTAAAGTTATGAATAAAAAATTCATTATTTACCCAACAGGAATGTTGTTAGTACACAATACTTTTATTAACAACCTGCTTCTGCTTTAGCAGTTCTGGCGTAATTTAAGTGATGTCCCCATTAGAGAGGTAAATCATCTTTTCACTAATACAGCAAGAAAGCCATCAATATGAAAATTGCCAATTCAGAATCACCGTAGGTAATGTACTTACCATGCTATCTAGGGCTTAATTTGAACCTGTATGTTGAGCAACCTGTGAAGCAGAAGGTTCCAGAGGTATCACCATCCTAATGTTCCCTTAGTGGCTTTTGTTATTCTTTTGTCAAGAGTTCTAAATTATTTTTGAGCACTGCACAAAGTCCACTTTCTTATACAAGTTATCTCTCTATTTTACATGCATGATGTTGCACTTAACAAGCCCCAAAGCGTACTTCTCTCTCACTGCAGGTAAGAGATTTAGGAATGAAAGTCACCTTGAAACTTGCTAGAATTTGAGGTCCCAAGTAATCTGAATTATTTCTACATCTTTTTTTTTTTTAACTGAACACATTCAGCATCTGTGCCCAGCATCCAATGAAGGAAACCTGTTGGCAACCTGAGAGTCTCTCTTAACAGTAATTAAGAAAAAAAAATTCCTTTTCTCAACTTTACATTTCAGCCATGTTCTCTCCAGGTGTTCCATGACATCTGATAGCTCTGTGATTCCCTTCCAAAACCAATGCCTCATTCCTTGAACAGAAACAGTCTTACAGTTTTGGGGCTCTGCAATGTCAATACATGGAATTAATAGAATGAACTCTTCACTGAATGTCTCTTAATCTCAGAATACTTACCTATCTTTTCAGCACATATTGGCACATGCCAGGCTAGGCAATGGGTCTGAATCAGCAAAGTTTCTTTAGTATGAAGAACAGGATTCTTTTGTTGACCTACTATAAAACATGAGATCATATCTGTTCTGAGAAGAATTTTCTCCCAGTTATCACTACACCTGGGGAAAGAGATGGTCAGTCAGAGCTTTACCATTCACTGCATGACAGGAAGGCACTTCTGGATCTCCATAATCTTGCTGTGGTTCAGGAGGCAAGATTTTAATGTGGTCTGTGGCAGTGACAACCCCCCTGCTCTGCAGACAGGATTAACTAGACTTTGCTGTATGCCCACCAGGCTATCCAGAGCTTCTTTGTTCTCAAAGCTTTCACTTTTCTTCTTATCATTGCCCTGTTCTCACTAACATAATGCCCAATAACATCTTGAATGAAATTTGTACTGACTTCCAAAGCAGTGAGAAGAGAAAAATAAACATATTGAAATAATCAAGTGCTAAGCACTGTGACTATCAGGCATTTGCTTTATATTGTACTTTTGAGACAAGAGTCATCCTCAGAAAATGAAACTTCAGAACAAACCTCTCTATACAACTGATCAGTTGTGTTTAGAATTCACTGCAGAGTCTATGCACTGATTTCTTACGACTTTGTTCTGAAGTTCAAAGTTCCATTTCTTGGCACAAACCTTAAGAACATTCACAAGTGGTTACAAAGCTGTGTCAGTCCCTTTATCCATCCCACTGATGATAAATCAGCAAGCCACAACTCACTTCCAAACTGTCACAAGAAGTCCAACTGCTCTTAAGGAATATTCAATAGCACCTCTCGACAGCACTGGCATGTCTTTTGTGCAAACTTCTTAACTAACTGAAGCTAGGAAGTGCAGAACTATCTTTTTCTCCATTATCAAGTCACTGATGATTCCTGAAGAAATCATTGTTGCAGCCCCTGACAGAAAAAAACAAAATGGGGATTTTGTCTTTTTGTTAGAATAGACGGTTCTTTACAAGTTCTCATGTATCTTCATTGAAACTCTTTTGAGTGGAAATCTTGTCCACTCCTACAGGCAAAGACCATTGCTACCTTTCCTACTTTTCCATTCCTACCTTTTTCTTTCAGTGTCAGAGGAATGGCTTTTCCACATGCCCCGTTCTGGCAGTCAGGGATAACTCTGGGATTGTCAGTGATGACTGCCCATCCTGAACAAACGTTCAGCAGAACAGAACAGAACAGCTAATCCTGGGTTATGACTGATCCAGCTCCACCCATAACTCACACCTCCTCCTGTACATACAGAGCCAATGCCATGCTCAGAGGATGCTTAGGGTTGTCTTACTGAAGATTGGGGACTGATGCTTAAAGTTGGGCTAAATTTCAACTGCTTGGCAGAAACCAGCACCACCCAAAGCCTGTCCTCACTTTGCTTAGTCATTAATTTATTGACTATCAGTCAAAACAGCAGCTCATGGAGATCACACTTTTCCAAGAGCCAGTGATGGGAACAGACATGTCACTACTGATGCTGTAACAAATCTGCTGTTCATAGGCTCAGAAACTTCAGAAGTACTTGTGTGTTTCACAGTGATTACACAGGGAGCTGTGGATCCTGTGGATTACACATGGGAGTGTAATTGTGATTACACAGGGAGCTGCTATGCTATTGGCATTTTGTAATTTTATCTTGACTGTGCACCCCAACCTTGCAGTTCAGCTGTCTCTTTACCCTGTAGATGACACCAAAAACATCTACCTTCACACATTCACAAATCAAAAGAAATACCAGTACTCAGAAAAAATTCAAAGTCTTCATATCACTAACAAGTTATACAGAGGATTTCTCACATATTGTAGGCAACCTGTACACTAATAAATTATACTACACATGATACCTTCTCAAGTTGCATATTCTGCTGCAGGGGCTTGGTGTGAGAGCTAGTTACCAATTTTTCCCTCATTCCAAGACACAGTGAGCCATTAAAAAAAATAAGTTCTTGAGCTAATTTAAAATTGTCTGAGTAGACTTACAAGTTGACTGGCAGTAATTTTCCTTTTTTAATAATTTTATTCTTTAGATTCCCCCAGACGATGCAATTTTTCTTATAATCCATTATTTGTGATTCAGGGTGGACCACATTATAAATGTAGCAATAATCTCACATTTGGTATAGCCTGCTCTCACAATATAATGCAGGTAGGAGCACAGGAAAATAGGACACAAGAGCTTACTGATGTGCAGCTGTCAAACCTTTTATTCATCTCAGGGTTTGGTGGTTTCTGGACAAATGCACCATGATTGAAATCCCATTGCAGAAGTAAAGCTTTCAAGGTGAAATAGTATTTCATTTTCATTATCATGAAAGAGAAGAAGACGAAATGTCTGCAGTAGCAGAATACCACAGCAATATGTTAAGACTGGCAATTGCAACATTGTTAAGTGTAAATAGAATGGTGTTTACAGCTGCCTTTTGCTTTCCCCTGATCCCCATTTCTTTCCTTTTCTTTCTCTGCACTCTTCCAGTAAAAAGAAGTTATAAGCAAGAAATGCTGCACCAAAAAGAAGTGCTTTTGAGACATTTTTCACAATATCACTGCCTTCTCTGGAAAAAAAAGCCACCACTCTGTCTCAGGCACTTTATAAAGAAAGGCAGAAAATGGCAAAATAACCTTATTGCTACATATTAAGCAAAGCAATAATTTTACATATTAAAAACAAAATCAGAACATTTTGTCTGGAGGTATAAATCAACTCTCTCCTTGAGGAAGGCTGCCCTCTGTCCTTACACCTATGAATTTGTCACAGCACCATTCCCAGTGCTGTTTTTCCAAACGCAAGAAGAAGCAGCTGAGTCTCTAGTGCAGCAGGACCCTCATGCCAGCTCTGTCCTTTCCCCTTGGGTTAGCAGGAGCCTCTGGAGCTGTCAGGAGCAGCATGCCAGGCAATTCTTATTCCACTGCCAGCTCTACCCATCAGGGCTCTGAGCTGCAGCAGGCAAACCACGAGTGTGGGGTGAAAAAAAGCAGCCAGTGCCAGCACTGCCGAGAGCAAAGAGGGGATGGCCATGGACTGAACTCTGCAAATGATGTAGGCACTCAATGAGTTTTACTTACTTGCAAAGAAGATGGTAAGGTATGGCCATGTGGGAGGGATCAGCAATCATTATCATCCACATTTTGGAAGCATAACCATTAGGAAGAGAAAAGGAGGCAAGGCAAAGGGCAGCAGGTTTAGGTGAAAATCCTTCCCGGGGTTGGTGCCCCCATCCAGCTCTAATGGGAACAGGTCAAGCACTACATGGGGCAGGCAGAGCAAGCCTGTGCCAGCTGACACCAGGATCACAGAGAGGTCCCCATTTCATTGAGTAGCAAAGAGTTTATTTAGTAGTACAGAGCGTGGCCTCGAGGAGCTCTGACCAGAAGCCACCCTGGCCATCTGCAGTCAGACACAAGTGGCTTTCTGGCATAGACTTCTCTGCCATCCCTGCCCAGCAGCACAAAAGGGCTGTTGGCTCTGCCAAAACAGCTTGAGGGAAGGCTGTTACCGAGGTGGGGCAAAGACCTGATTGCAGCCAGCTTACTCAGGTTTTGTTAATTCACTTACACTCAGCAGTGTAATTTTTTTCCTCTGTCCTTACTATGTCCCAATTTATTTTTGCACATTCTACTCATTGGGTGAGTTTGGCATCTCACTAGAGAGAGGAAGAGAACAGCATTGAGGGCAGTGCTGCACCAACCTCAACACAGGGCTCTGGCATCAGAAACTGTTCACAATAGTGTACAAAAGCCTGGGAGCATGCGAACTTGAAATATTCACTTGGGCAGCACTGAGTGCCCCAGACATTACATTTCCTGGCTGTAAACAACACTTTATGGCCCACAGATGTTTATTGCTATACAGGAAAAGGGAAAAAAACTAATTTTTATCCTTTCCATCAAACAGTGAGAGCTTTACAATATCACTGCACCATGTGATTAATGGATAGAGATGAATTGGTGGATGTTGCAGCTAAGCATCAGTGTTTCATTGATCTTGAAACATAAAATGACTAAAAAGCCAACAAACTCTATCTCCACAACACAACAAACAGCTCTGTTCCTAGGAAAGTTTGTCTCTGACCTCTTAGATCCATGGTAAAGTGTAAGCCTAAAACATCTGCTGCAAGATGGGCTTCAGAGAAATCTAATTAACACCATGTCCAAGAATGATGAGAGCAAATGTATCCTGGATCAAGTCACTGACAGGAGATCACTTTGTTATGCCAGCACAACTTTAGCTTGGAAAGGGAAAGATTTGGAAAAAGTCTTCATTGAAAAAGGTCATATAACATTAAAATTGCCAATTATGGGAAAGAAAGGAGAGAAACACATCTCATGTAAGAAAAATCAAAATTGCACAAGATAAAAAGAAGCTGAGGGGAGATATCCCATCCTCACATACACTGGAACTTGCAACTGTGAAGGTCAACATATTCCAAAATGGCTGCAGAGATTCTAGTGCACAGAGCAGTGCCATGAGCTATTATGAATGTTTCAGAGCCTGTTAAAGGTGTTGACTGCAATTAAAGCCCAAATAATGGCCTCAAAATACTGAGAGCTAATATAACTGTCTTTTCTACTTCCATTCAGCAGCAAACCAGCAGCTTGCAATCTGAATGACTTCATTGCTAATGTGGTCTAGGATAAGTTCCCTGCAATCTACAGTCAATTCCTCTGTCACCTTCCTCTGTCTTGATCTTGCCATCTTACAGCTTTGCAGCTCCCTTAAGTAAAAACAAACTCAGACCTGGTTTTGAGTACAAGTGAATAGCTCTCATTGTTATATGTACAGCCTATGTTTTACAGTGATTTTCACTTTATTGATTGGCATTGCCCAAATCTATTTCATTGCCTCCCCAAAGGACTGAACTCACAGAGGGAGACCAACAAAATATATCAAGTTCATCAAGTTTACAACTGTTTCTCAGCATTTGTGCTGCCTCTCTTCACAATGACCTTTCACTGATAGCTTTTCAGAATCATTTTCAGAATGACTGAAGAGAAGGAATGTCAGCCAGGCTGGCTTTAAGTTTGGTGATAGGTTCTGAGAGATGAATGTTGCGATGGAATTTTCTGATAGAAAATTGTTCATAAGCACCAGTAGCCCTTATTTTTGGATCCTAGGTTGGTTTTCTTGCTTAGAGAGACACTTAATGCAGAGGAAAAGAGAACAGACACTAAACCCAGGCAGTGCTCAGGCTGGCTAAGTGGTAGGTGGCAGCACAGAACAGACTGTCAGGCTCCGTGCTCATTTCACGGCCGATTTGGACAACAGTTTTCCTCTTTGATCAGAGTTCACAGGTTCCCATAAATAACTGGTGACTTCATTGGACTGTCCCCTAAATATTTCACTTGAGACAAGTCACATTTCAGGAAGAAAACAGATCTGACACAGATGGCGAGTCACACACTCATTCATTTTGACTTACAATTAAAATATTGTCACCCCACTATAAGTAAATGGTTCTAAGAAGATTGATATTTTCCCAGAGTTCTTTTTGGTTGTTTTTTGTTTTGGTTTGTTTTGTTTTAAGGAGAGGCATTCATTAGAGCAATCTTTTGATCACATATTTATGGAGTAAGTGGTGTCTAGTGGGTAGAGAGGAAGCTGGCAACGAGGCTTCCCGAATTTTACTTTTAAGCTAAACCATTGATCTCTATGTTGCTTTTGGCAAGTCACTTTTTGTGTTAGACTTGATCTAAGCATAATACACTGTAAATAATGCAGCTCTGCTGAAGTCTACTTAATCTCTGTAAATCATAATGCAGGACTTAAGCAAAGCAGAGACCCAAACACCCCTGTGGTGGGAGGGGTATAAAATCCCAGCTGGAATAGAAAACCCAGTACGGTCTTTAAGATTTCAAGGGTCAATCTCACAGCAAGCAATTTGCAACTATCATTCACACACTACATGCATCTCCTTGATTATTTTTTATTAAAATGTTTCCTTGAGCCACTGACAAAATGACACATTCTGTTAAGTGCTAATAGTAAGGGCAGCTGGACTTTTTTTTTTGTTTAGTTTCATGCCCAATTCTTCCATCAACTTCAATCCTGAATAATTCCTTTATGGTTTTGCTTTCACTTTGAACAGAGAAAAATAAGACTATGCAGTTTAAGACAGTGAAGAAGCAAGATTTTGATACAGAAATTTGAATAGTTCTACAACTGTTATTTAGCTTTCATTTTAGTATCCTGAGATGGGATTGAAGCAGACATCCCATCTCCAGCATCCCATAACTGCTACAAAAATGAAGGCAGAAGGCTATTTTCAGTTGGTAATTTCTGTGCTGCTTATGTGTAATGGCAGTGGAAAAAGAAGAGATTAAGTTATCCATCAGCCTTGGAAGGAAGGATTCTCCATGCTCATGAGACAGTAAGAAAGAAACCTTTGAGATGTTAAATCAAATACAGACATTGCCAAAGAGGAAGGAAGCCAAGTATTGGTCAAATATACACAGGAAGACAAAGGAAGCATGTATGCTGGAAATGCCTAAAAAACTTGGATTTGCTGTTGAAGAAATACAGGCTAAGAAGGTATTAAATCAGGGATACTGGGTGAAAAAAAAGAAGATAAAAAGAAAACCTGGGGACAATGAGTCTTGATTGAAGGAAAAGAACAGGCAGCAGATAAAATTTTAAGCAAGAAGCAAATACTGAAAAAGAGGGCTGAGAACAGTGTGGAAAATAAGTAGAGAGGTTAAAACAAAGGAGAAAGAGAAACACACACAACATTGTTCTCTCTCAGATCCTGTCTTTCAGTTTTCTGATTCAAGTTTTCTGCTATTTATTCTTCACACCTCTCATCTTCCATACCCTCCACCTTTCTACATAATTCAGCAAGAGTCTCTCAGCATTCTGCCCTGCTGTGCCCCCTGCCCCTCACTGTTTGCTCCACAAACACCACCCAGGCTTTAGCTTTGATGTCATTCTCCACACTCCAGATCCACCCCTCCTTAAACTAAAAGGCTGAGCTGCATCTGGGACCTCTCTCACCTGCAGAATAAGGAGAGGGACCTTAAGCCCTCACCCCCCCAACATCTTCCCTTCTCTCTCCCATAAACAAAGTATCTACAAATCTTCCCAGCATTGCTTCTCCATCCTCTTTGTGGGGCTCAGGCTGTTCCTCAGACATCCAGCCTCTCTGTAGTACCTCCCATCCAGAGCACACCAAACCCTTAAAGAACTTTTCTACAGCATACATATTTAATTATGCAAACTTTCATACTAGTCTCTGAAAAAACAATTTTCCAAACATAAGTGTCTGTAGGAAAAACAGTTTCTTGAGACACTTTCTCCTTTTCCTGCTGCCTCAAACATGAGCTGCTCATCTCCACCCGTTCAAGGGTGGAGGTTCAAAACCCTTCTAACCCCCCGTCTGCCTTGCTTGTCTCTCACAGAAAATCAGCAGGTCAATCCCCACCTAAGGTTAGGCCATGATCCCAGCTCCTTATATCTGCTTGTTGCATTTTTAAAGAGCACTTTCTCCCCAGCTGCTCTAACAGGGGGAAGATCTCCCAAAAACAGGCACAACATTACACATGATGTTATTCCATTATAGATCTACAAACTTCTTTAGACCATACTGTGATGCCCACAAAAGTTTTAACAGTGCATAAGTCACTTGTTTTATAAGTACACAGCCAGCTAATACTGTTTGTTATGTCCCTGTACATCCCAATCTCTATCCTGTCAAATACTTAAAGCAGAAGTCTTTTTGATCTGTGTTCATACCATGTCTGGTGTAGAGCTGAATTTCCAGATGTTAGTCAGCAGAGCCACACTTCCTGTGTGCTGTACTGTTAAATATATGTACAGGTATTTCAGCAAATCATGCAAGCACAGAGCCCTAGAACAACTAGAATGTGGTCCTTGTCAATGAAGCCAAAATTGAAACCACTGGCCCCAAAACCTGGACTTTTACAACAGTTCTATTACTGTCTTAGTCTAAGTCTTGAAAAAGAAGCTCTGACTGGATTTATTGGGAAGCACTAATGAATTGCAGCACAAAACACAGAGACATAATCAAAGCTTGTTGGTATTATTTCTATATCATTAAAGTAACATCAACAGTTATGAGAAATGAGTATTTTCTGCCGATTGCAAGTTTATTATTCTTTCTCAGACAGGAAATATGAAGCCACTTGAATTCTAATCCAGAGCACAAAGTATTTTGGAGAGATGTGCTCTGTTTTTAAAACATCAGAAAGTATTCAGGAATCTTTAATTAAACCAAGATTTAATACAAATGAATGAACAAAATATTAAAGATTCTAGGGCTTCAGAAGCCCTCAGCTGACCAGAGATTCACTTATTTACCACACTTGAACATATGCTTGATTCCTCAAAGCCATATTTTAAAATAAACCTCAGTGTTCTAAATGAAATCATTATTCTGCAGACTGAACCTAATGCTGAGGTAATGTAGAGTCTGACCTTTCCAAATAAATCTCTCTTAATAAATGTTCCTCTCTCCTCTCAGGAACAACAGAAGTCTCTAAGGCAGCAACAAACTAGAAACAAGGGCAAGATGCAATAGTGAAGCAAGAGGCAAAGTGATTTAAAGGTGAAAGGATTTGGACATGACCCTACTGGGCAGAAAGAGGCAGACAGCCAACATTTATCATGACTGCCTAAGGCATCTCGTTTGCAGAGTCTGGACCTCTGGTGAACAGCTCACTGCAATTCCTGTCCTCCAGTTTTGAATTTTATCCACTGGATTTTCATGTCAAACAGACAAGAGGTACACTGGTTGCTGTGCATCAATTGACAGAAGGGAATTACCACTATGTATAGCAGACATCCATAATACCACTAGAGGTGCTATTATTTTTACCAGAATCAGTAAGTTTTAATTCCCAGGTATGAAGAAGAATTCTTTGAACAAAGTTAGTGCAAATTTAAAATCAAATAACTCCACAGAGACCCTTCTTTTGGTGGGGATGATGCTTCGTTTTTCCAAGTGAACCAGAGATAAAGGATGGAGCAGAGGTGAGGCAAATGATGTTAATAACTGAACAGAAATGAAGATTAGACAAAGGGGCACAGCAGGAGACCCATCCAGAGTCTACAGGGCATCACTAAGAACACACTTAGGACACTTTGTTGGAGTTCTTAAACAAACTGCAGCACTTACTGAGACCAGGGAAAGATCCTTTCACTTGCAATAGGCTGCAATGGCTCGTCCTTTGTTAGTGTGAGCGTTCCAGACAAAGCAACTCCAGTTAGACACTGGTTCTGCTGGGACACCCGCAGAGTAGCAGCATTCAATGACATCTTCGTAGTGACAGCCCCAACACAAAAGGACTTCTCAATTGCATCTGGGATGAGGATAAAATACACCCACAAAACCAAACTTAGCAGAGATGCTGACAGAGAAGCACAGCAGAAGAACAACTTGCTCACACGATCTAAATCCCAGAACTAGGTAGTTCAAACTGAGATTTCAAAGTGATGCCTTCTGTTCCAAGTCATGCCAATTCTTCTAGCAGATATCTGCTCACAAGAGGAGTAGCAGTTAAACACCAGGCAGGCCCCACACTAGCTGGTTACTCAGTTCTTATTCAAAACTTATTTGGTGAGTACATACTTAGAGAAAATTCTGGATGGATTTCCCTGTCCTCCATCAAACACTAAGCAGTTTCTTTAACAGTTTGCACAGAAGTCCACTGCAATCTCCTCTAAAAGACCTCCTAGAGAAAATATATAAATAAAAAATTCTTGTGTGTTTGGTAACTTTACCCTGACAGAGGACAGAGAGACCTGTGCTGAGGTAATAGTCCAGTTATGCATTCCTAGGTAATGAGCTTTATCTCTCAGGATCAATTTTCCATTAATAGCATTCAGTGCTCCATCCAACTTTCAAATTAATTTGACCTGTGAACCCGGGGTGTTCTGATGCTGTTTTTGAAACTACTGGAATGTAATGTCAAAACAACACAGAAAAAAATTATTATAGCAGCAAGACTTTAATGGCCAAACTGATGCTTACTGGGAGATTTTAAACAGCTTAATGGCAAGTAGGCAGCCCAAATTCAGATGACAATTAAAATAAATAAATAAATAAAAATTAAAAACATAAGTTTCTGCTCGTTCTACCTTAACCATTAAGACAGTAAGAGAAGCAGTTTAAAACTGCTTTGTCCAGGACTGTCTGAGGCAAGAAAAGAAAGAGTGCTATGCCATTGATCTGCAAGAAGTTTATTTCTTCACTCTGCAATGTTAAAGGAATCAATCTCTTAACTAAAGGAAAAATAAGGGTGTTGATAATGAAGATGAGGGCTGACCTCTGGCAGGACAAGGAGTGTGTTGCATTGGTGGTTTAACAGCCTAACTGCCAGGTCTGAATGCATCTCTGACACACCAGCTGGGAGGGTATGAGCACTGCAATCAATTCCTGACAGTGAAAGGGACACCTCCAAAATGTTCAGTGGGATGAGCAAATTATTAGGACACTGTCTGCATTAATCTCTGTGTTCTGCATGGCACAGGTGCATTTTATTACTCACAGTCCAAGAGTCTGAGGACATATTCAAGTGAATGCAAATGAACTAACTATAGTCAGTGTTGGCTTTGAGTGCATTGACATACATATGGATATATGTGGCTGTAGACATGAGCTTGCATTCCTACTGTTCTATTTAATTTTTATAAATATTATTATTTTAAGTGGGAATCGTATTGATTTAAAAACAAAACATCTGCTCTATCAAAAAAAGACTTTGTTGGAAAGGGATGCTTAAGCTTCTAGAATCATCCCTTTTGTCAGAATCCAATACCTTGTTACAGGAAACAAAGATTAAACTGTTTCCACTTATCTGGAAGTGTACAGAGAAAAGATAAGAAATGCCAATTTCTTTCTTGCATTTTTAATAAGCAAGCAACAGCAAACATCAATAAACCTTTGGCATTGACATTTTCACTGTGATATGCAAGTCACAACTATTTTAAGAGTCATAATTAAAGATGTACACAAATTAATTTAAATCTTGAAGGTATGTAAAATACCTGCTGTGTTGCAAGAAAAATGTTATCAAGGAAATAGTCTGTTTTTATCCTTGAAAGGATATCAGTTGATTAGTGAAATGAGAAAGTACAGGCACACAGAGTAGGTCCTGCAGATCTCTGGGAACTGGGGGCTATATGGAAAGGATAAAGATTGCAGAGTTACTATAGACAAAGTCCACAGACCTTCAGACTGACAACTGAGAAATCCTGTCTTCCATGCAATTCACCAGTGAACAGAGGCACAGATACAGCCACTGAGGTTACAGGCATCCAACAATCCCTGACCTGGTCACTCCACCCTGACCCATGGGAGTCACCTTCCTCTAGCTGCATCTGCATAAGAATTACAGCTTTTCACAGGAGTTTTTGGTGGTTATTTTGGTTTTCTTAATTTTTTTTTTTTATTTCCTTATTTTTCTCCCTTTGGCCTCTTAGAGGATGATACAACATACTACTTTAAGTTCAGGGATGATCTGTCTTTTCACCTACAGCAAAGGAGAAGAAACAGAAGGTACTACAAAGAGTTGAGCCTGACAAAACAACAGGCTATGATTTCCAGAGCTGGCACCAGCAAGCAATGGAAGGATTCAGTTCACACCTTTAGGAAAGCTCATAAATATAAATACTTGCTTTTTTCGAGATCTCCACAAAAATAAATATCCCCATCACTGATCAGGCTAGAGGATTCCTACCTGGATAAAGGTGTGCATTCTCTCTCTTCCATTATTGCACTGTGCTGTACCAGGAAAACCTCTGCAAGGGCTTTGGAAAGTTACAGCTACTACAGGGTGCTGCAGCACACCTCTGCTGCAGGAAGGGCTGCTGCCTGCACTTCTCAACTGCTCCCTTGCATTTCCCAAACCTGCTTGGTCTTCCTTCCTCAGGGAAAGGCAGATAAGGCCAACCACATGGCAGGTGTCAGTCACAGCACATGGCAGGGTGCTCAACACCCTCTGGGTACCTGTCTCTCACTCCAGTGCAGAGCAAGTCACAGTTGAGATGGCCACCATACACAGAGAGTCACCACACAATTTCAGAAAGCTTCAACCCACACAGAGTGACATCAGGCCACTTCAGGAGGCTGCCAGCATCTGCCCTTCCTGCTCTTCAGCCCAGCCTTTTATCCCCCCATGCTGATGCACTGCCCCTGTGTGCCTCTGCTCCCTTTGTGGCTGCTCAGTGCCCCCGGGCACTCCAGGGCTCATTGCTGTCAGTGCTGCTCACCTGCTGCTCACAGCTGTGCCCACTGGGGATGGGGCTGGGCCAGCCCCACTCCAGTCACCACAAACTCTGGGCCCACAGAGCATGGGAAGTCATGCTTTGCCAAAGAGACAATAAATTTCACTGGTCACAATAAAAGTCCCTTTCAAAACTCTGCTTCTAAGAGTATTTTAGGTCTGCAGCATTAAAGTATACTCTCATATACTTATTCCAGAATTTTAGACAGTCCATTTTATCACAGGCAGAACAATTAAAGAGAACACTAGTTCTCTTTAGGAAATTAGGCTAATTCTTACAGCAGAGTAGGAAAAGATGTGGTTTCAGAGAAGCTTCAATTAGTTACTAGGAAGATTGTTAAAAGTAGAACAGGAAAATTTGACATAGTAAAGCTTTAAAAATAAAGTTCAGTAAATAATAGAAGAAGGAGAGATTAATGCAAAAGTAGAGTTTTGGTGTGTCTGGTTATGATAGCAGTTCCTATTAATAAATGCAGAAGGCATTAAAAGCACTACAGTAATTTAGCTGTTGTTGATTTTATGTCTCCACAGCACAGCAGGCCTCCACTGAAAGGGGAGAGGATGGAGCTAAGTCACTTTTAACTTTTTCCATGTGGTTAATCTCAGAAAGCTTTGGACTGAACCCATTGTGGAAAGACTCTCAGTTTGCATGAACATTTGGCTATCAAGTCCTCTCTGTACCTATTGAGAGCAAGAAATACATAACAGTTTTTAGGGTTTATACATAAAATTTATAATACTCACCAAGTCAAGCTCTTCAAAACCAATTTTTCACAGCTGCTAATCTTAGTGGGTTTCAATGCTGTAAAGCAGAGCCCCATCAAGGTGCTTTGCTCCAACGTTCAATATCATTTTAGTCTAAATATTAGATGATTTAGAAATAATGAATTTCAAGCTAAACTTTACATTAGAGTCAATTAAAAGCAGCAACACAAAACTGAAAACACCAGAAAATGCTTTAGTGAAACTCTGTCATATATGAGGTTCATTTGTTACAGTTCCTGAAGATAATCTATATTCAGGAATACTGAGCCATAGCAACTGATTAATTTGGATCATTACTTACAAAGACCTAAAAATTCTACCACCATAGACAAAACCTATGCATCTACTTAAATAGGCATAACTACTCTGTCAAGTACATAAAATGCTATTCCAGCCCACTAACTTTGTTTTTTTTGTTTTTTTTTTTAAATAAGCACTGTGATGCATTCGTATTCTTTTGAGGTATCTGTTCTTTACTGAGTTACATTCAGTGTGCTTACTGAAAATAGCTTATTTTGGCATTAAAACAAAATTAGGATGTTTTAATGGGCCTTTGCTTTCAGCATCTCTCACTATGACAGTGGTTGAAAACTCAGAATGTTTATAAAACCTTGTATGCCCTTGGGCAGCATTTTTTGTTACACAAAGTCCTTCTTAATTTCTTAACAAATGCACCTCAGAATTTACTAAACTGACTGATTTTGGTTACACAAAAGTACATTACTCATAGTAGACAAAACTAGCAATAATAATATTCAAATCTAAACTTATTATTAAACAAAATCAGCTTTGCAGAGCTCAGATTCACTCTGTTCTTGAGACTTTCCCTTCATCATGTAGTCTTGTTTCCAGAGGCTTTAGTGAATTTAAAGAGCACTGAATTTACTTAGTAGCCCCCTTTCCTGAGCCAAACAGCAAAATGGGATCATGAAGAGAAACAGCAAAGAGCCCATTAATGTTACAATTCCTAGAAAGCCAAGAATCCCTGAAATAAACACCCCACCATCAATCACACCTCGGCCAACGCCATGCCCCAGAACATTAACTGCACCTGAGGAGGAGTCAGGAGTCCTGACTCACACTTCTTTCAAGTCTTTGCCTCCAATTCTCAGGAAAAGCAACTAAAAAGTACAGATCCTCTCTGCACTTTCACACTGCCTAGTGCAATGGGGCTGGGGCCTCTGAGAGGCTTGCAGAGTAAATAACACAGAGTAAATAAAAATGACACACTTAACTGCAGAATCTCATCAGCCATGCTAAAACATACATCACACACTGCCACTGTCTCTCACTGCTCATTAAAAGAGAATGAATCCTGAGGGAGGCATCACTGAATGTAGATACGTCTCCAACACACCAAATCATACCCTGAGCCCCCAGTAAAGCTAATAAAACCATATTAAATATATCCCACAAGTTCCCTTGGCTTAGTCCAAGCCACTTGGGCAATTTATAATTTAAAGGAGAATATGAGATTAGAGAGTGATGAAAACAGTGTGATCTAGAATTTGAAACGACAGTTTAACTGTTTTGTCATACTCAGAGGATGTACTGATTTACTAAAATTTGCTTGTAGAGCACTGGGAAGCTGTCCTTTCACTTTCAAAAACTGTACATGCAGTAATGATGGACTCCCAGATAAATGATGTAGTATACTACTAGTAAAATCAGTATAGTCAAACCCACTCTATTTTAAAGATAACAGGGAGCACAGTGCTCACATA
>LTAT01000016.1:13020427-13043063 GCA_003286495.1 Chlorodrepanis virens | reverse complement strand
TTCAGTGCTTTTTAACATATAGATATTGAATCTTTAATCAACAAGGGCAACAGACAGACCTCCAAGGATATTAAATCCTAGTTCTTTAGAATTTAAATTAATATTAAAATAGGTACATTAAATTACAAAGCTTGACATTCCTGATTATTTAAATTAGCCACACTGGGGAAAAGGATCTTTGTGCAAACAGGAGCAAATTCCTAAAGCTCTATTTAAATGTACTGCTATTAATGTCAATATACTTCTTATTCACAAAGGGAAATTTCATTCAGGACACCCAAAGCTTCAGAGTGAATTAGGTTACTCTCCTTTATCAGAAGATGGTACATGCATTTCATATCTAAGTACGTATCTAAGTTCCCCTACTAAACATGGTGTGCCAGGCCTGGGCACATTACCAAGTGATAACCACGGTATCATGTTAAAGAGTTAAGGCCATCCACATCCTGTTATAACAGAGGTTCAAGTTTGTTTCTCTGCATGGCATTGGTCATTCAGCTCTCCAACAAATTCAGCAATCCTGCTTCTTTTTTTCCTCTATTTCTTCTGTATGTGTATTTTTCTCAATAGCTGTAAAGTAAAAAAAAAAAAAAAAAAATCCCACCTGGCTGAGGTCTGTAAAGCTAAAAAAGCACAAAGCAGCTGTGTAAGTCCAGAGAACTGGGACCACTGGTGCCACTTAAACCAACAGCTGAGCCCCATTAATGGCAGCATATTTACACCTAGGCCTCCCCTTTCTAGACAGCCTCTTCAAAATAGCAGCAGCAGCAAGTGTGGGATTGGGTTGACAATCATTTACATGCAAGTGTGACCTTTTTTACTCACTGGTGACATTTGTATCCTGTTAGCAAAATACTGTATTGTATTTAAGCAATAATTGCATTTTCTATGGAGACAAACGACATGTAAATCAATAAATGACAAGGCTGCAGGCCAAGCATGGTATTGATTTTAAGTCATGTTCATCTCTGAGCTTAATGCTCAGCAAACACACTATATGCTATGATTTTTTACAAGGTACATCTTTTGGGCTTGATAGTTTTCTGAGAATTAAGGAATAAGAAAGGTGCTCTCCACTTGAGAGAAAACAGATTAAAGGGGAGGGAGAATTTAACAGCTGTAATCAAAGCTAGCACAGGATCTTAAAACCAAACTCTGAACAGATCAATACTGGTTTGTACAACACACTTGTCATCTCCTTGGCTGCTATGGCTGATGAAATTACACATGAATATCATCTCTGTTAAACCAGTGCTTAAATGTACCATCACTGAAACAAGCAGGTTTACAGTAGTTTCAGTGAGAACCATTCTTGTTGCTTTTGCCCTTCATCAGAAAACCAGATTATTCAAACCCCAGCACAGTAAGACCCTGGCAAGTGTCAGATATCAAGGACGGCATTCCTGAAACATGAATAGTGGGTTTCCAAATTTGCTGTCATTTCCAAATGACAAGGCAAATTAGAAATTTTAATATAAAACTAAGAAGAGAAAGGAATAATCTCCTTGTTTTCCTTTTATGAAGAGATCTAGAACTAAACAGCCAGTTATTAAGGATACCATATTCCAGCACTTAAAACCACAGTTTTACTTTAAAAAATTACTTTTTAGAAAACAAAAACTTGTCCAGTTCTTGATATCTCTGTTCTGTTACTGCAGAGAAACAACAAGAAAAACTTGAAATGAATTTCCTAAAAGATCAAAAAAGGGGATCACTATCTGATCTTTCTAACATGTGCAAAAATGGTCTGCTTGTGAAGAACAAAAAGCTTCAACACACAGGCAGCCTCAGCCATGTAGGAAGATACAAGAACCTTTGCTAGCAAAGGCACCAAGTCACCACTGTGACAATGAGACAAGATGTCTGTCACAGGAAATGAGAAATTCATTCCACTCTACCTGGTACATTTTTGCAGCAGCAGCACTGACTCTTCTAAACCTCTTCCTAAATCATTAGTAAGGTCATCGATTGAAAATATTTTAGGAGACCTGGTCAGACTGATTTGGGATATTGTTTGCCATAAATATCTCTGTGACAGCCGTAATTTAAGAACCTTGTGGTTTTAACTTAAAGGTAAAAACTTAAATTTCTTTTCTTCTCACTGTAACCTTAACACAGTGGGGTGAGGGACAAGTGAGTAATAATCCCACAACATGATTTTGTGCTGATCAGACCTTTCTATACAATATAACAGGAGCAGACATTTACTTCCTCCACAAAGGCTAATTTTCCTTTTACTAGACATTATTGTGACTATAGATTATACAGTCTAAACGCAGTTGTACAGTATGTAAGACCCCACAATATCCTGCAATTGAACCAACAGGTTAAGACACTTTTCATCAGACTGCACTAAATTATTGATCCACTGGTCCCTTTTTCACATTTTAAATCACCCAAACAGAAGGAAAAATAAATGCATTAAGACTTTGCAGTCTCAGTGAGAAAATATATGTAGGTAGTTTGAGTCCCTACAGTAAAAATAATCACATGGCACATCTTGCAGTAATCCATCTGATTTTGAATTAACCACTCAAAAAGCAGTTTATTTCAAAAAATATATTTTTAGTTTGCTTGAGAGTTTAGTTTGCTTGAGAGTATATAAGCCCCATCTATCAATTCCTGCAGTTTGAGTATTACACTATGAATAATATATGCCTTTGTCATGTGAATAAGATAACAGCCTTCACTCCCCAGGGCTCTACACTTCTTGTTCCAAATGTGACATAAAATACAATTTTCTTCAAGTAGCTGAAAAGGAATTTAGAATAAATGAATTAGGAACACTTGAATGGAGATAGACACTAATTTTGTAAAAAAAAAAAAAAAAAGAAGAATACAAAGCAAAAAAATCAAGAATTATTTCTTAAATTCAGCGAGACACGGAGAAGGGTCTAAAGATATAGCTGAAGAGTGATGCTTTCTTAAAAAACATGCCTGGATACCTGCACATCTTTCCAAGTTACCACTTCAAAAGCTTCTTAAGCCCTCTTGAGCCTTCTTCAACAGCTGACAAGAAATGCACCCCTTGACCACCTGCAGCTGTGAATTCAGAGGGATTCAATTCTGGTCACTTGGTCTTATTTTCAATTTTTTCACTCTGTTTTATTTATTAAGGATACTCAGGTCATTTCCAAAGCATCAGGAAAGCACATCTGCTTAAAACAGGTTCCAGGACTGGGCAGAACAGGGCTATCACCCAACCCCAGCTCCTGCCCAGCAGAGCCACCATTTCTCTTTCTGAAACAATTCCAACACCACATTTAAATACCTGCTGCACTGTCCATAATGCAGCACCACGGACCTGCCTGGATGCTCACTGCACTCCATGGAGCTCTGGCAGGATAAATAACCATGAAAATCTACCAGCTGACAAGAACCACTAATAACAGATTATTTGGAATGCGACACACAACTGAAATATTCTCTGTGTATATTCTGGGCCTGTGGCCTCCCCACCCCATTTTCTTTATGTCCTTAAAAAAAAACTAGAAAAAAGTCTTGGCTTTCCCATTTTTCACCACCCAGACATATTACTTTCATTTCAGGCCAAAAGGAATTGGAAACTTATTGTTATTGAAGAAGGAAGAAGCCCAGTACTTATTTGTTTTGGACCAGGAACTGATCATTTTTCTGTCCTCTTTTTGCCTGTTTTTTAACATGTGGGCACACACAGTTATTTGGACTGACACAACAACTGTTTAAGACATCTTTCTGTTTGATGTACGTGAAAGGGTCATGAAAAAAGACAGGAGTGGAAGAGCCAAACAAGTACAGGCAAAACTACAAAGGGTCATGTTGGGAGGGAGATGGAAAGGACAAAAACAAGACTCCACACAGAAACAAATCCAAGCACTGAAAATCTTAGAATTGTCAAAATTCTGAAAATAAAGCATTTGGATTTTTGTTTTAAAATGCATATAAACATACGCATTTCAAAACAAAAATCCAAATGCTTTCTTTTGAGACTTAAAAGAGTTAAATGACAATTTTACATGGGGATTGTCAGAGGGAAATGTATTTTCTGCTAAACCCAAATGATTTTCAAAATCATTTCTCTATTCCTGTGCCTGAGAAAAAAACCATTTAGGATAACTCAGCAAAACTTTCTTGCGGCCTTCTCCTCTAGCAGGATCAGCAATCTAACAACATAATCTATTCACACAGATGGAATCAGTATCTCTACAGACCTGCAACAGCAAAGCACTTTCCAAAAGCCTTGGGCTGGTGGTCATCATGAGAAAACAGCCCAAAAGTTCAACAGCAGTGGACTTGGGCTTTTATTCTGTTATGGGAAAAGAACCATCCTTATGTCACACAGAGAATTCTCTCTCCAAGCCTTGGCTTGACCTTTAAAAATCCCAAGGAACCTGAAGAAATGCCATGGATGGATAATGGTTAATGATGCTCACCAAAGCAGCGACATCATCCTGAGCCAAACCAAGCCATCTCCTGCACTCTCCTGTTATCCTCCTTACAAATGGAAAGTCACAAGCACTAAAGCAGATGATAACATTTGTTTTAAAGGAAATGATAATTGAAATTGGCATGCTGCTGCTCACAGCTAGGAACAGGACCCCAAGAGATCAGCAGAAAAAGAAAAAAAAGGTGAGTTTTGCCAGATGAGGTCTGACTCCCAGCCAGTGGTGGGGAGGGCTCCATGTCTGATAATCCATTTTTAACTACAGCAAAAGTAACTCTGACCTGAATAAAAAGCCATTTCTAAAGTGCAGAAAGCCTATTATATGCTCTTTTAAGCATGTGAGTGGGAGGTGAAGAAAATAATCACACAAGACCTACATTTTCTTAATTATTTTTTAAGAGATACTGGGACCTGAATATCTCAAAACAAGAAATAAAAATATCCATTTTAATGCATGCCATGTAATGCTTATCACTTAATCACTGCAAAGTGCTGTCAGGTTTAATTACAGTCTTCAGTGGCCCAGCAAGATGAATAAGTCATGAATCTCAACACCCAAATCCAAATCATCAAAGTTTGGTTCCTCCTCCCCTCCTAGCACATCCTGGATCCCTCAGAAGAAAACAACATATATTAACAAGCACTTCTAAACAGGAGAACAAACTGACCCAAATGAATTCTTTGATAAAACCTGGTTTTACAGCAGGGACCAAAGTTTACTTAATGGGAGACAAATAACCTAAGTCAGCCTCACTCTGCATTAGTAATTGCTGAGTAAAGTGGGAGCTATCCAGGGCCAGGGGATAGAAAAGTAGGAGCTATCCAGCCCTGTAAATGCTGAATAGCAGTTGGGAAGAGAAGATTCAGGTACCAGTGACTGAGCAGAGAGAGAGCAGCCTCAGGAAGCTCCTTGCAGCAGCCTGCCAAGCTCAGCACTCGCATGCTCACCACCAGGAGCTGTGGCACTCTGCCCAGGCACAGAACTCCAGAGGGAAGAACTCTTCCAAGTTTTTTTCCCCATGCTATGCTCCATCTCACAGGCATCCTGCTGGCATGAGCAACCACTAAGCCTTCAGCTACTCCTTTCCCCAGGAGATGGTTTATTCATGAGCCCCTCAGTGTTTATCTCAGGGCTCAATACAGTCTAAAATGCACTGTCACCTGGACGGTTTGAGGAATAGCACTTAAGAACCTGATCAATGAAGCATTTTTCACTGACTTCAAAGTACAACTTCAGATAAAAAGAAACACTATTCAAGGCATCCAGCAGCTATTCTCTGATATTTTGAGGAACACAATAATACTTGTTCATAACAGTTTGGAGAATAATTTCTGGCCAGTGGGAAATGACCTGCTGGGCAGGCCTTAGACAAAGCAGATCTCCATGCCCAGTTTTCTAAACAGACTTTTTCACATCTCCAGCAATGAGAAAAAGCAATGCAAGTGCAAACTGAAGACTGTGTCCAAGTCACAGCCTGATGGCAGCCACTCCTCCTAGGGTCAGATCCCTTGCCAATAGAGATGGCCTTGGCAGCTGCACAGTTCCCTCCTTTGTTCTGCAGTGTCACCCCTTCCCCAAACACTGCAATGTGTTACTACTTCCAGGGGCCAGTACTGCAGGAATCAATCTGAGTCAAAATTCTCAGTGCTCAGCAGGGTGCCCTCACTTATTTTGAACTGGCTACCAGGGAGATTTTCCTGACTTTTGTTTTCTCCTTTGCCCTTCTGCACTGTCTGAATGGAAATGCAAAACTGCTCTTTGTGCCCTCTTGCCCTCTTTTGGCTCTCATTGGTCTATTCCTCTCTCCAGACTACATCTTGTTCCAATGGTTATGTGTGTGTTTGAAAGCCTCCTTCCCTCGTGGCAGTTTAAAAAAAACTCCTTACAACAACGGGCATGACCTGAGCCATCCTGATTGACTTCCAGCCATTGCCAGTGAATATGAGAATATGGTAATTATATAAATACACACACACACCACCTCCAAAAAAATACATAATACTTAAACCTGAGCCAGTCAAAGTCCTATATGTACAGAAAAAAAAATTACTTTACTGAAACCATCAAAAATATCTAATTCCTCTGAAAATCAATGTGATTTTTTAAATTCTATTCATCACATTCAACTTGATCAGTAGTTCCAATACTGATTGTTTAGAGAAGAGATAGGACAGACTTGGCTGCAGCTCTCTTCTGACCTGAAGGGGCTGTTGCATTTCAAATGTGAACACTCATTTTTGTCTCTTTTCAGAGTTTTCGATTCAGCAGCCAAATGATGCTTTTAAGGAGAAGGAAAGTCTAAGGCCCACACTGAATAAAAGGATGCATTAGAGCACAGGAAATAATTTATTCGCACCCAAGTGAGCAAGAGCCACTCTCAGCCCGATATATGCATGTGACAAAACTCTTTAGGAAATCAGCTCCTATTATAGAACACATTTGGAAAGGTAAAGCTGAGAACCTTGTCTGAAGTGCATTCAACGGGCTTCTTCCTTTAAGCTTTCATAATTACAGCATTAAAGTCTCGGATTTCTAATGCATTAGACAGACTGAGGGCATAGGACACACAAGTAACGTTACATAGAAAGAAAAAAGTGAAGTCTTCATGCAAGAACTTGAGTAGAATTATATTTTACATACCTGCACTGAGTTCCTTTGTGAGAAGTAGGAAAAAGAGGGAGAAACATTTGTAATGGAAAAGAGATTAAACTTTTGCAGCATTAGGTCTGTTGACTGACACTTGAAAATACTACTTCTGATTATGTTTTATTTTGATGAATATGAAATGTGTCTTTGTAGAAAAATTAAAGTAGTTGATAGAAAAACCCATCATTTTCAAAGCTGTGTTCTGAATACAGGAACCTAAGCTTTGACACGGGCACATAAATGGAAATTCATCCCAGCATGAATTAAGAGGCTCCTGACACAGAATAATTAGAGCCTTGGGGAGGGGACAGGTTGAAAATTCAAAACTGTGCGTGAGTTTACATAGTTTCCAAACAGATGTAAAGGTAAGGGTTCTTCTATCAGTATGGCTTCTAAGGTACTGGAAACTCAGTATTTCTTGCCTCTAATTGCCTGCAATGCATTTTATCACTGCCTTAGCACCAAGATTCATTTTCCTTTTTTATACGGCTCTGGGGGGAAACAGCAGTTTCTCTGGAGTACAGGAACAATTCATCCCCAGAATGCAGTGTATGATTCTGGGTACCTTGTTCAAAGCCTGAAATTATCACAGCTCTCTCCAGTACAGGGGACCAAAATAAAAAACCAAAAAAAACAAACCCTTCCAGAGGTCAGAACAAATGCCACACGTGCATTTGAAAAATTCCATTTTAAAGTTCTGTTCTGAAAAAAATGGTTAACAGAGCAGCATTTCTATTCTGTTTCAGGCACTTGCATTATGCCATCAATTATTACAGCACCATATTCTAATAGGAATTTCATCATGTATTCAAACTGGTGAGCAGAGTCATTCAGCAGCCACAACAAATTGGGCTTAACAGGCTTTATTTCAAGAACTACAATGGTGTCAAGTGGTCTGTCCTTCATTTTAATTTCTGTTTATATGAGATGCAAATGCATGATCTCTCATTCTAACAGCCAGCCATGGCAAATAGTTACAAATACATTCTAACATATCCTTAAATATGGACAAACAACATTATCAAGCTGGGGATGGAGCAGTTTGAATCACAAAGAATATACTTTTTTTATTATGGAAATTTAAAATTTATTTTTCTTCTTCATTTACCAGAGTCATGTCATCCTAATCATAAAAGTAAATACCAGAGTTTGCACTTGATCCAATGTAGAGAACTACAATAATTACAAGAATTACCTTCCCCCCCTCCTTTTATCTACACCTGCAAACTTGAAAAGACCAGGCCATCTGTTGTACAACAGACAACCAGCTCTGTGTAGCCAGGTATTAAATGTTGCTCAGGAGTGAAACACAAAGTCCTCCTATAGAGAGCATGCAGTGACAGAGCACACAGATCTCTGAGCTCCCTGTGCTCCTTGCTCACACTGAACACCCCTCGCCAGTCAGTGGGACTGGGGACTCAGGAGTTCTGTGGATCTGGGAATGCTGGCACCTCACCCATGGCCCAGTGAAATCACTGAACACACTGGCACTTCCTTCAGGCTCTGAGGACACATCTGGGTCACTGGCAATTCTCACCAAGCAATGTAAAAAATTAATTCATCATTCAGCCCTTTAGCCAGCAGCCTCTGTTCCAGGGGACCTTTTCAGTGATGCCAAATGTTTTCCTTTATTTTAAGCTCCTTTAACTGTCAACTAGTTTATTTCTATTTGTTGCTACCAAATAACCTCTGACACATCATATCTTTCAAGTCCAATCTGCTGTTTATACAGAAAAGTGAAGCTGACACTCCTTCCTCTACTTAATTGGAAAACACCCCAAACATTATAAATGAAGCTCCTGCTCCAAATGCTGAGAGGAAGCAATACTGGCATTTTCTGTAAAGGAATTCAAAATATGCAAGCTTAACATTTGCTTTTTGAGCTGGCCACATCAGTAAAGTCTTTAATCATGATATATGTGCTAAGAAAATTAAGGTACAAAATAAGAGATTCAATGTGAGAACAAAAAAAACAAAAAAAGAATTGTTTAAAAGCATGAATAATCATGAAACATTTCTGGAATGTTATTATTATGTCTGTGTTGCACATCCATATTTTGAGGCAGAAAGTCCTGATGAGCTGTAAACACTTGCTCTTTTGCCAGCATGCCAAGCATACCCATGGCACCTTGGGGGTGTTGGGATGTGGACAGAACAGCTTGAAGAACATGCTCACTTCAAATGCTGGACCCATTTTGTTGTTTGCATACAAGAAGCTCTTCTGTGACATGAATTGGAATGATTGTAAAATCCATAGATGTTTGAAAAAAAAAAAAAAAAGTGTTTGTAAAATCTAATGGAGTCTAATCTTTTTCTAAAGGAAGATCCCTTGGTTTTGTATTGGGATGCTGTAGAAGGCAAGAGCAGTTAATCCTCACCAGCCCCATCAATGTCACATATCTGCAAGTCTTATTTACATTAAATGTCATAGAAGAGTTTACTTAAATGAGAAGGTTACACATGACTGGATAAAATTAAAGAAGTCACTTCATGAGTTTTTAATTTCCGCTGTAGTGATTTAATTCTGAAGTAATTTGAAAGAATCCTCTCAGAATGCAATATCAAATTACAACAGAATCTGCTTGTCTCTACCAAAGTTAATCTTTCATTGACCAGCCTTCAGACTCCAGGCTCCTTTTTCAGTGTTCTGGTGAACTCTGAAATGCTTCCTGAACTACATCTAACTCTTCTTCTTCATTCCAGAGCACACCACACAACTCTAGAGCAGAGATCAGTTTAGTGTCAGTCTCCTCCACATATTACACTAAAGATAAACATTATTGTTTGGGAGTCAGCCACCCCACATTTGTTCACCCACAACGGTTCTTCAACAGATGCCTAGATGAAGACACAGACATTGTTTTCTCATTTGCAGCACCCCAGCCTGGATAAGGTGCTCCCATCTCACCTCCAAGCCACTGCCAGGACCCTGAGGAAGTGCTGTGCAGCACTGCTAACTCATGCAACCTCAACACAACACTCAGTCCCAACTTTCTGCTGGATAAATTACAAGTGATGGAAAGAATTTCAATGAGTTGCCCAGGGGAAGCAGAATATTTATTTCAGCAGTGCTCCAGTTTCCAAATCACCCTAACTAAGCTGGTTGTCAACACAGCAAGATTACACTGCTGGTTCATTGCTGCTCCAGCAGATGGTGAGGACCTGTAAAAGCTGAACACACTGCCACTTTGCTGTTCTAACAAATTAAAACTGAAGTCTTGAAAAGTTAATTTGTTCAACAGCAATAACAAATGTGAAGTTTAGGCCCTTGATAACTACACACACATGCAAATATATCATTTTATGAGCACTTACTCCATCTTCTGAGAAACTCAGAGCTGTGAAATAGTTTTTCTGTGAAGATTTTGGATTTTGTTTTTAGACAAAATCTGGATAACCAGCCATAGTTCATTTATCATTTTAATATAAAGTCACTATAACTGCAAATGTCTCAAGTTTTGGCCTGGCACTCTAAAGCTCCAAAAAAGGCTTCCAACAAAAACATGAAATGGATTGTGAACAGCTAATTAAGTGTGATAGCCAGCCTTGTGAAAGAGAGAGAGCTATCTTTGGAAGCCTTACATCATTTACAGCTCTCTCTGGAATAACTTTCTTAGGAATAAGAGAAGATTTCACTCCCTGTCCCAAATCCCCAAAACATCAAAAGACAACAATGCTAAGTGACATAATTCAGACTTCATCTCTTACTCTCTTAAACTCATTTCCAGATTATCTATGGCCATTATTCCAGAAATTGTTGCTCCATGGCTGGAAGCTTTGCAATATTCTCACCGCCTGACACTACCTAAGGATGACTTCTGAACAATTCATAGACTACAGCTATTTTTCTTTCAATTACTGGATCTCTTACAATGTCTACACATCACACAGCATCATCTGAAATGGTTTGGTGTCAGTATGGACCCTCCTGGTGAATAAAACAATTGTTACCCACGTTTTACAGATGAAGCAGAAGGATGATGGGTCTGGTTTGGGGTTTGAGAAATTTTTGGTTTGGGGTTTTTTTCTGTGGTTGGTTTGTTTGTTGTTTAGTTGTGGGGTTGGTGGATTTTTGTTTGTTTGTATTAAAAGGCATTTGAATGCCTTCTTGCTCCAGAAAACAATAGCAAGCACTTCATTAAACACTCCTGCTTTCACAAGCAAACTTAAAAACACACGGAATCAAGGCAGATGTTCTTTAACTAAGATACTTTTGGAAATAAACTTTATGCCTCAGAGCACAAAGCAGATTCACACTTTCAGATATGGGCTCTGGAATGCCGGCAGGTCACCCAGGAGTCGCCAGCAGCACAGGGGAATGAGCCATAGATTCAGCACTCTGCACTCACTCCACTGAGACAGACAGGCAAACCTCACTGACTGATCCCCACCCACTGAATTCTCAGGGCCTTCTGTATCTGCTCTCCTCTCGTACCCAGTCCTGCTCCAAATTTGTCTGCTTCACCTTCACATGAAACCTTTTAACAAATTACATATGAACAAATCCTCTCTTAACTCCTTATCACATCTTTTACTCATTGTTTGTCTTTCTGTGGCCCCAAAGTGCCATGGGACTTGCTCAGCATTCCTTTTTGTTTATAGAGCACCTAGAAAACATCTCACTGAACCACTCTGGGGTTTCTTTGGTTACTGTGGATATAGAACTAAGGGCAAAAGGATTTAAGGATGAACAAGTGTAGTAAGAAAAATACACATTTGTAAAAATGACATCATACTGTCTAGACCCTTGGACCTCAATGCAATAGACTGAGTGAAGTTCTGTTTCTTCATTAGCTTATTTAACAAGGAAGGAAATCAAAATTTCCTCCCCCATGCAACTGACAACACTCTCTTGAACATCCAAGCTGCAACTCTACTGAGGTAGAAAATGAGGACAGGAAAGAAGATTCAAGATTGTTGGTGTAGTGAGGGAGGTTTATCAAGGTTCACAAATACCTAATCAGTACATTATAAACTGTTAACCTAGATGAATGCTACTGTTTGGGCCTGATTTAAACACCTGCATGGATTTACCAGCTTTCTGGCTTGGAAAGATCCATCACCCACTGGCACAAGAACTTCTTCAGCTGCTCTTCCTGCTCTGTTCTGCATTTCCTCCCTCTAGGGCAGCTCAAAAACTTCTCCCTTACGCTGTCAGGCAGAGATAATCCCAGATATTTAACTTTACAGGGCAATACTGCACAAGGGGGAAATATACAAAAAGCTCATCACTAGAAACAGAAACAAAATACAAAAAACTTCAGAAGTCAAAAAGAGCAAGACTTCCATCGTAGCCATACAATCATTCATTGACAAAATCATGGATCTATTTTGTTCAAACAGAAAACAGACATGCAGATCCCTTCTTCAACAAAACCAAGATGCTTACCTTGATAAGTGCTATCAGCAGTTCATCTAAGTAAAACTTTTCCACACAGATGACAAGATTTCCTAAAATGAGGGACTCTACTAGAAAATCAGTGCTCAAAAAGCAAACCCAGCATGCCTGTGCCTGAACCAGCATTGTGGGAAGCCACGACTCCCTGTGTGTGGAAGCACCTCCTGACAGCTGCACTTGCTGGTGGGTATGGTTTGATTCCACCATCTATTTCACAAACACCCACAAAAGGTTTCTTGCATATAAATATTCATAAGGTGCAAATTAGTGGTTTCACAGCTATTTTCCCTCTCTTTTCCTCCCACAGTCTGCTACAATAAAGCCTCATTTCACAGAATCACAGTTAAATGTAAGGAAGGTGTTTCCCTTGATCTGCACTCCAGCATATCACCCCTCGAGATTATTTAAAACACTGATTATTTAATTGTTTCTGGTGCCTCTGAAGCAGGACATACATATGTTACTACTGACTTTCAGTGGAGAAAATAGTTGGAACTCTCAAAATATTTTGAAAAAAGGTGGAGAGATGATCCCAATGGCCAGTTCAAAACCTTTGAAGTTAACAAAGGCATCACACACAACAGGCCCTTCTTGAAATCACCTATCTCAATAATATGAACCTCAGACAATATCCTAGTAGCAAATCACATCTGTTTGACAAAACGAGAGGAGCAGCATGGAAATCATTGGTACATTGTGTGGGAGGAAAACAACAGAAAATCTAGGAGAAAAAACAAAACAAAAACCCCTCGCCCTTTTAAGCAAGTTACTTAAAGCAAACATCTATGAAGGTAATATAAAATATACAGGTCTCCAGAGTCCTGACTGCCACAAAGCCTCTGTATTTAAAACCACTGATTTGTAGTCCCACAATTTCGCTTTTTTAAAAGTTTATTTGGCCTAAAGAGCAGAGCTCATTAACTTAACACTGAAGTCAGAAAACTCACACAGGACAGATCACATGGTGAGGAAACCCATCCTGGTCTCAGGACTGAAGAGAGAGAGCTACCACAGCTGCTGACACAGACCATTCCGAGGATGGACACACAATGAAGAGCACACACACAAAATCCCCATCCTGAGGTCATTGCATGCTCTCTTATACTGCTAAGTTCTACGAAAAAAAAAACTTTTTAAAATGAAAAGGAAGGTGTCAGTCCCAGGCTCCTAAATGAATACTATTTAAGTACTGTATCAGAGCACTCAAGAGATTAATTCCTATCATTTGCTGATACACAGTAAACACATGCATGACAGCTGATTTCCTTACAGCACTGCTGTATTTCTTACAGTAAAAAGAGGAAAAGAATTCTGAAGGAAAATTCCACTTTGCAGTCCCATCTCAGCCATCAGGCAACACCTTGGGAGGTCAGAACTGGAGGGGCTTGAGGACAGCACTGAAAGAAACCTTGCACAGACTGTCTGAACCTTGAGATGTTCTAGAGGACTGTGGTTTTTTGGTTTACATGCACTAGAAGCAATGCAGCAGAACATTTGCCTGTTTTCCATTGTTTTCCCTTCTTCTCTTCCTCAGCATTTGTTTTTTCCACGATCTGATGTTGTTACACATTAAGAAAAGTTAAACATTTACAGCAGCTCAGGCAGACACAGCAAATGCCTTTAACAGTTTCCCTGGGAAACCCACCTCTGATTCAGTTTTCAAGGAGCCCCAACACAAGTATTTCTTCCTATCAAGATGATGCTGCAGTTCCACATTGAAACTATTTTCCCCCAATTTAAAACCCAATGCCTGCATATACAAGTTAAATTTGCTGTCCTCTTTTATACCAATAGATGAAGCTTTACCAATGGTTCTAAGCAGAAGTGTCATCAGTGTTTGAGTGATTGTTGGATATTATTTATTTGATATGAAATGAGCACTGAAGGAATCTGCAAATAACATTTACTACCTTGAATAGATTTAAGCTATTCCATGTTAAACTGGGGCTTGTTGTTATACAACTTTGATCACTGGCTAAATGTACAAAGCCTACAATATACAGAGCATCAGAAATCATCTTAATAAAAATAAGATTAGCAAGTAATAAGAACAAGCTGATTGCTGGAGATATTGTTGACATTTCATATTAAAGCCAGAAATTGTTATGAAATTGAGTTGAAATGTGCTATAACAGAGAGAAAAAGGTGATCATCAATAAATTTCATTTATTGGAGCCCTCTGTTATTGACACTTTATAAAATCAGAAATCATGAGCCTGCTGCTTTCCACAAGTTTGACTCAGAGTAAGATCATTTAATAGCATACTAAGAAAAGATACCTAGCTGGAAGTGACAGTGAGTGAAGCATTTCTCACTGGAGATTTAAAATATTCTGTGCTAATTCTTCCCCTCTTCTCACAGAGATTTCGGAGTGTGCTTTGGGGACATGCACAACCAAGTTCTTTCAGCCCCACTTGTCAGAGCAGGGCACAAGGCAATAGGGCACAGAAGGGAGAATGCTCTGAAGGCTGTGCAGGTGTGGGCCTGAAGAGGGGAAAAGAGCCTTGGAAGGAACCCAGCACCCAGCTCTCTCTGCTGCTCTCTCCTCCAAACACCCTGAGGGCATGAGCTACCCTTCACAGCTCAGAAGTGAACTGCAGCCCTCTGTGAGGTCCAAAGCAAAGCAATAGTCCAGTCCACAGCCAAATTTCTCTATTGCCTCCTGGCCACTCAGGCACAAAGCACAGCTCACTGCACTTTTCACCTGTTAGCTAAAGCACCAGCCAGGGCTCCTAATTGCTCATTTATTCAATACATCATATGCTTGTTTCTAACAGGAGGATATCCAAGACAATGTTGCTATCTGCACAAAAGAATTCACTACTCAAACACATAATCTGAATAGCTTCCCAGCCTCTCATTTCCTTCCTTGCAGCATTCTGGAGTTGAGACATTTCCAGTATCCAAATGTTGCATTTCATCTTTCTTAAACTATTCCAAATAGAACTTGTAATAAGTAACTCTGAATGGCAGATTTCTGAGGCAAACACATAATTTCTGATTTAGCTTTTACCTCTTAAAATCAGCTTTTGCCTCTTAACATTCGAGCTCCTGTCCAACTCTTGTGTAAGCCAGCACACACTGACTGGGCCTGCTGGAGTCTCATGTGGAAAAGGCTGATAACCAGCATGCCAAGGCATTTCTTGGTTTGGGAGCATTTTTCAAGCAGCTCTGAGCTAACTGGCTCGTGCCCACCCATCAGCCTCACCAGCAGCTGCTTTCCCACAGAGGATTCCCAGCCACAAATAGGGGTGTTCCATTTGAATCACACAGCTGCTCCACTGGACAAAAGTAAACCAATATCTTCACAAGTAAAACTGACTCAGCAGCATTTACAGCCTCATTACATATTTTATTTTTACATACATACTCTGATAGGCCACTGAATTTGTACCTCCCCTCATCCCAGAAATATTTGAATAAATGTTTCCTTCAATAAACATTATTTGGAACTTTTTATTTCTCCATTTTGCATGATAAATAGGTTCATAGATCATAATTAACTCATTAATTCTTCTTGTACAGAACACAATATTTATTCCCAAAAGTTTCCCTTAGATGACTATATGACTACAACAAACTTCTGCACACGCTTTAGCACACAGATACAGGACAAGAGTATGGATTAGAACTGTTTCAATTATTCACTGATGATCACATACTGAGTGTAGCCCTATTTAAATAATTTATCAAAGAAAATGGTAACTTATAAAAATGAATATTGACCTAAAAAGGCTAATTCACCACATTGCACATAGGGAAAGTAAGTCATCAGCTCAGTGTACATTAGAAAAATTTTCATTTTTTAGATGCCAGGTTTATTTTACAGTTTTGCATTCCACCTTATGACACAGGGAAGCAGATGAAGGGTGCAGGCAGAACTGTAGTGGCTGAGCTGCTCACCCACAACTCTGCCTGGGCAGCAAACACAACAGAGCCCTTCCCCACCAGCACAGCCACGGATTCTCCTTTCTGGTTTCCATCAGCACTGAGCTATGCTCTGGGATATGAAATTTTGCTTTACACATCTTCAGAAAGTTCCTGTGTAATTCCAGCTGTTTGATACCACCAGAACCTGGCCCTTCTTTTATGACAAACTAATCACAAAGAGAGTTTTCACATCTCAGTGGTAAAGCAGTCTGCAGTTAGCTGTAAAAGAGACAGGAGGCCTTTGTGGCACAGCTGAAAGCTTGTGAAAAATAAATTATAGGAGAAAGATTTTTAATAGACATGCTTAATGTTTTTATTGGTGAGAATGCTGAAGTGGCTGCCAATTCAACTTTGCATCTAAATTGTCAAACATAATTGCTTGTATATGTGACATAATAAAAATCTCCATTGTAAAAGTCTTAAGAACACTAAGTAATGTAACAGTGGCTTTTAAGCATTAAAAAGGAATAATGGACTTGTGTCCAGTTATTGCATTTAGAGAAATGCAGAAAACCCATTAGATTTCAAAGACAGACAAATTGTTAAATGGCTTTTGTCACTTTGATCTGCACAAAAGACAGAAATCATTCCTTGGGAACATTTTCAATTTAAACTTGTCTACTTAAAATATGCTTTTCAAAGTCTGCATTAAAATAAAAGCTATATTCAAATGCAAACACTCAACTAATAATTTCTCCATGTTGATAATTGTATTAATCGGGTAGCAATCTGTGCATCTGTGATATTGCTGTGACCTCTTCAGCTGAAAGCAACTTCTAACAGGCACTCTGAAAATTCAAGAGTCATTGACTTGAGTGCAAGAATTTTCTATTTACAAAGAAACGTGTTCAGCTGGTAAACAGGAAAAAAGAATTCAAGATAATCTGACAGATAAAGCAAACCAACTAGAATCAATTGAGGCATAATAAGAAAATGGAGCAGTACAAACAATTTAAATGGCTCTCCTGCTGCCACAACCAGTTCAAGATGAAAGCTTAACTTCTTTCCTTAAGCAAAGTAAAGTCCTTCCCAAACCCTTCAGCGTAACCCCAGCACATCTGGAAACTCAGCAAGGGCTGAGTCTGTTTCCAAGGGAAGAGACAGGCAAAACCAAAGCTGCCACAAAATACACTGGAAAAAACTCTGAAAGGTAATGTCAGTGTTTACAGAAAATAACTGAAGGAAAAACAGATTAGAAAGTGCAAAGGTTATGGTGGAGATTAAAGCTTATTAAATATAATCTTTACCAAGACCCCTTTGGACAAGCCCTGGAAAAAGGAGAAGGAGTAAGACACAGATGATGTCCTCACTTGTGTTTTCAAACTAGAAATAAGTATAAGGAACACAAGGTAAAAATAAAAAATTTCTCTTTTTTTTTTTAACTCAAAGGAAAAGCTGCTGAAGAAGCAGACAGCAAGAAAAGCATAGCCTCATACTTTATCCAGCTTGGAAAATACAGCCTGATTTAAGCATTTCATTTATATTAGCCCTTTAGAAAATAAATCCCACATGTCAGCCTTTATGTCTTCTACAGAGAATAATCCATTCCTCATAAAAACAAATCATCTCCTCACAGCATACAGAGCTATGACATCATTCTGCAAAGCTGTATTGTATCTGCAAGGAACTGCCACACAACACTCCACACGTCCTCAGCAGTTATTCTTGCAAAAGAAAGAGCACAAGACTCATAAAAGCTAGTATTTGAGAATGCAGCTTGGTTTCCCTGGGAAGCAAATCCAAGGAAGTGACATCAGACTGCCAGTGAGCAAGAGCTCACCTCTATCTAGACTGCCCATGACTCCTTTTCTTCAGCAATAGTAAAGACAGAAAGAAATCAGGTATCTGTTACAAAATCATGGGCTTACACAGACAGCAGCCACTCCTAATTGAAATGAAACTAGAGAAAAACGAGTTATTATTCACTAAACCATGGCCACCTTCAGGATTTTTTGCTTTTAAATCCTGATCTGGTACCAGCTTTCACCTAGAAGCAAATTTGGAGACCTAAATTAAAACAGAACTCAAGAACAGCTGCAACAAGCAGTAGTCAAGAGAATTTTTTTTTTATTAAAAAAGACATAAATAGAAATTAAACATATATGAGAACTGCCTTCTGGACACTACTGGACTGTACCATCAGTTTATTACTTGCTTATATAAATTACCATTATTCTTAGAAAGAGCTTATCTTCCCTCCCCTCTGTGCCAGCTATCTTCATCAAATTCTAACAGCTCACCTCCTCTCCTGTCTCTGCATTTGATTTCCTACTTCCTTGAAGTGCTATCATCTTCCCACCAAAGGAGAAGGGAAAAAACAGAAAGGAAAAATCAATACAAGGTTCAGGTTTCAAGCAGGGCTTCACAGATCTCAGCGGCCAAACTGGACAGAGATGCAGCCTGAAGGATTCAGGGACAGGGGATCAGCTGCACCTCTGTCACAGAAAAAAGCCAAAGCTTTTTTCAGCCCATCAGCCCTTGCTCATCACTGGGCAGATGGGCTGAATTTGAAACCTCTGTGTTCATCTTTAAGTCCTCACCCTGACTTCTATCATACTTAAAAAAAAAAAAGCTGATGACAAAAACTGAAAGAAGCCATGAAACCCTTCCCTATGCCACAATGCCTAAAATTCAGACACAAAGCTTGGGCAGTGCCACCCTGCCTGCCCCAGAGCCCCTCCTGGCTGGTGCTCTTGGCCCATCGCTGTTCCCTCAGCAGGGGAAGCATTTCCTTCCCTTAGGCAGCCTCAACCAGGCAGATCTCAAAAGCCTGAGAGCTTCTCCATGCCAGTCCTTAGCCAAATGTTGCCTTTTCCAGCCTCCTTTACATCCAGTAGAGGAAGTCCTGGCCTTAAATTTTACAGTTTCAATATTTGAACAAAGGTATTTTATTCTCTTAACACTCATAACTTCTATTCCCAACCTGTATTTATCACACTTGGCTCATTCATAGGCCCTGGTGATTTGCATGTCCTAGTCCTGAATGAAAGCTGAAAACTTTAATGAGGAAAAGAATTTTAAATCTGTAGAGCACAGCTGAAGCCAGCAAACCTACCAATACATAATTTCTACAAATGGCCACTTTCTCAAAGCTTGCCTCATTAACAATTTCATCCTTTCAAAATACTTCTTAGCTCAAAACCTGACCGAGCCATTTCTTTTTCCTCACAGTTATTTAAATCCCAGCCTCTTGTCACTATGCCTCTACAGGGAAAAAAAAAAGAAAAAAAAAAACAACACCACCCAAGCAAAACAATAAACAATTCAAGTGCTATACTCCAGATGATTACAGCACAATGCTGCAGAATGAAGCAGCAGGAAAACTGACCCTACACACACTGGGATAAAATGTGAGAACTACACATTTCAGGAAGCATCATGTTATTTCTTAGAACTGTTCATTGCCCTGGGTTTATTTCTCAGGGACAGGAGGACAAGGCTCCCAGCACCTTACACAATAGGTTTCTCTCAGGAATTATTTTTGTGGAAAACACTTTAGATTTCCAGAACTATGCAAAGAACTTCAAGTCCATCTTTCCTTTGCTCAGCAGAGACAGCACCTTATAATTAATATCAGATTGTGCAAAATATCTACTTATAAATAGCAATAAATCTATATTTCTATGACACTCAAATAAGGGAGTACTGTACTGAAAGGAGAATTTCCCACTCCTCTAATAAGAAAAATAATGCAAAATTTGAAGTTCATAATATGAGGACAACATGGCATGAGTTACCTACGTAACTAATGTGTTCTAAATGAAATAAACATGTGAAAAGCTGAAACAAAAATGATGGGGTTTACCCAAGCTAAGAAGAGAAGAGCTGGGACACATCCTGCTAAATGGTTTTAGGTCATTAGGAGACTGTAAAGGAAGAGCAGCCTGATCTCCAGCAGCAGACATGGCAAGCACCCACCATTAAATAATGCTCTAGAGAACTGCAGAAGACAAAGAAAATCAAGATTTTAACTGCAACGGACAAAGAAATAATGAAAATTAACTCAGACACTTACAAAGCGGAATTGAACAGACAGGGACATGAAACAGAAAGGAAATTCAGAATTATTATGCACGGCACCTTTGGATAACTGAGCACTTAAGTGCTATCCTGATGAGCAGAAGCTTCATTAATCTTTCCTGACAAGTGACTTGCAAGAAACAAAGTTGTGGCAATATTTCTGCTACTAAAGGAAACATCCATGAACAGCAGCAGCTGCAACTAAACCAATATGGTAAAACCCACCAAGAACACAACGAAATGGCTTTAAGGAATTTCAAAGATAAATCTCTCTCCTGCAATATCATTTTCCCAGTGCTAAGCTTTATGGGGCATGCCATCAGAAGGAGCAGTGCTGCAGTGCCACTGACCCCACGGAGCTGCTGTGAAACTGCATCTGTCCCTCCACTGGGGTCTGTTGGTCCTTTAATAAAGCATTCTCCTCCCTCAGAATTCAGGTGCTGGTCTGAAATCACAAAGACTTTTCATTTATTTTCAACCAGCAAAGACACCTACTCATGTTCTGGGATGGTTTTCTACCTTGACACTTGGTCCTCCCCTAGGGAAGCACCTCAAGGATGGGGCTGTGAGAGCAGCAGGGAAAGGCCTGAGGAAACCTTGGTGGAAAGGAGGAAACCCTGGTGGAAAGGAGGAAACCTTGCCACTCAGCACTTGGAGGGAGACTGCCTCTTAATCCTCCTCCTCCATAAAACAGACCAGGTGGTTTTAAAGCAAAACTTTCAGCCTGCTCTGAAGGCCTGGGCTTCTCCTTGAACTTGTCACCAGTGGGAAGGAGGAACAGAGGACATGGAAGAAAAGATGATGTGGCTTGGACAACAAGGCCAAAACCAGTTTCATGCTCTTTGTTCCTGTGACAAAGGAACAATCTGACTGTAAAATTCTGAAAAAATGGGTTAGCTCCATAGCTGAGTCATTAAAAGGTGCCTCACCATTTAATTCTGTCAGAGGCAAAGTTCTTTTGGACAAAGCACTCTGCTTTTGCCATAAACAAAAGCAGGCACCTCTCCCCTATGTACCAAGAGACAAAAAGGAAAAGATTTCTTTCGTGGGAGTGCACACCATTGGATGAGGACAACACTGATTTGTGCAAAAGCTTATCTGTTTTCTTGCTTCTTCCATTTCAAGAAAGTTTGTTTCCTTGCCTTTGAGCCAGCTCCTTGCTATCAGAGGTCCAGGCATCTGAAGGAGAGAGCAGAGTCCTGCCCAGAGGCAAGAGGAGCCAAGATTTTATCAGAAATGGGCCCCTTTTCAGAATTTTGAGACATCTGGGACCTGTACAGACATGAGTTCTCATTTTTATTATTGCAGTGAGAGTATTCCCTTATAAGAAGCCTTCTGAGCTTCAAGCCACCTCTTGGTTTTATTAAACGAACCTTCCCTCCTCAGTGTGCCCCTCAGAGAAGGTAAATTTGATATCCACAATCCTTAATGAGGTGACAGGATTGTCTGTTCTGGAAAGGAGGTGTTCTATCAATCCTATTTTGGGTCTCTCCTTTGCTAACTAGAAATTAGGGCACCCTGAATATATTCCTGTCTATATAATACTATCATATATTCCTGTCATATATTCTAGGGCACCCTGAGTATATTCCTGTCCTTTTCCCCTTCATGACCCCTAAAAACAGAAACAAGGGACAGATTACCTCCATCACCTAGTGCCCTCACTCCTTAAAAATCAAGTTAATTTTTGTTTCTCCAACTCAAGCTTCCTTTTTAGGAGATAAATCCTACACCTCAAAGAACCATACCTAAAACAGTATGGCAATAGGCCAATTTCCCCATAAATCATAAAAGTGTGCTTTGTATTAGAGTTTTAAATGCAATAGCAATTCCAACTTTATATCTCATACATCAGGTCAAAATAGGAACAACCCGGAGAGCAGGAATGTCACAGCAAATATCACAGTGGAGACAGCCAGGAGACACAGATTGTCACCATACAATATCAGAGGGCTTCAGCCCACACAGAGTAACCCCTTACCTCCTCAGAAGGCTGCAGGGATCTGCCCACACAGAGTAACACCATGCCACCTCAGCAGGCTGCAAGCAGCTGCCCTTCTTGTTCTTCAACCCAGCCTTTTATCCCCTCACTGATGCACTGCACCTGTGTGCCCTCTGCTCCCTCTGGGATGGGTCAGTGCCCCTGGGCACTCCATGGCTCACCTGTGTGCCCTCTGCTCCCTCTGGGATGGGTCAGTGCCCCCGGGCACTCCATGGC
>LTAT01000016.1:12964267-12995161 GCA_003286495.1 Chlorodrepanis virens | reverse complement strand
AGTTTTGTCTTACATTTGGCATAAACCCCAATACTGAGTGTTTCTGCAGACAACTGGGAAAAGAAAAGCTACAGAAGAACCAGTTTTGAATTTATTTTTTTTTAATGAAATCAAAAGACAGCAAACCTTTGAATTGAGACACAGGGTAACAACAGTGCCCACAGAGAGAGAGAAGAACCAAGAGCTGCAGGCACCCATCCAGTGCTACTCTCTTATGCCCTGACCATTTTAACCTCACCAGAACTGCAGTCTAACTGTGATCACAAGCAGCAGGACACAGTGCCCCTCTCAAGTGAGGAAAAAATCAACCTCCTAATACACCCAAAAAGGTGCTTGCATAAAATATAGGTTTTCCTCCTTATAAGTATAGATTTTTACTTTGTAAAAAGCAAGGTCAGAATTGTGGGTGTTGGTTTAGAAGGAAAAGAATCTAATTGGAAGATATTTTTCATTGAATTAAGTACAAGGCAGAGAAGTTCATTTAATTCAATAAATGCAACAATAAAGAGAGCTCCAAGCATCAGATCTTTGTGGCAGCAGTGTTTAGGTTCACCCTGCACATTAGCAGCTGGAAGACAAATCAATCACAAACTGAGAAACACTTGAGCAGGGCTGGCTCCAGGAAACCCAGGGCAGCAGCACAAACACACCTTACACATTCTGCAAGGTGAAATTAATGTAAAGTAAATTCCTCAAGTTATGTAAATAAATTAGAGTAATTTTGTCTGACAGCTCGTATTAAGTGAGATTAATTCAGCAACCACAAAATATGCAGGGGACTCAGCAGCCTCACATATCCCTGTTCATCTCATGGCAAGCAGGCAGAGCTCCAGAGCCAGGGCAGCCCCAGCAGGGCAGGGCTCTGGGAGAGGTCCCTGCTGAGGCTCAGCCCAGCTGATCACGCACACACTGCCACCAGGCTGCAAGGGAGCCACAGCCTGAGCTCTGCACAGCTGCTGGCAAGGGGACAGCCCTGAGAAGTGAAGCAGAGACCTCTCTGCCTCTTAGAGAGCTGTAAACTGACCAGCAGGTAGGTTTGTAAGCTGTTCAACCTGTGTGAAGAGAAACCAGAGAGCTTCTGGGTAATTCAGAGGAAAAGGAACTGGGTTTGTCAAATTCAGGATCTCCCTCTCTCTCAAGCCTTACTTTTTTTTTTTTTTTAAACCATCTTCTCTCACAATCAAGACCTCAAACACAGACAGCAAAAAATCCACCAGGAATACCAGTAGAGGATCACTCCTCCATAATTAACACTGATATCGCCATTCTTCTCAAACACTGGGAAAATCTTCCTGACCCAAGTGAAACTTTCCTCTTTAGGGGAAAATAATACAATTCCATCAAGGCCACCAAAAAAGGATTCATCTTTTGTCCTATTCTCCCCCTTCAGCTAGGCTTGGTATCCAGTTTCTGGAAGGTCCATTCTCTGAATCTGCTTTTACACATAAAAGAATGTATTTCTGTAGTGAAAACAAAGCACCAAATAGACACATATATCCACACTGCTACAGAAAAAGGAGAGCAACTCACTGAACTCTGGGCTTTTGAATCTCTGCCCTAATCATTTCACCATTAAAAAAAAAAGTGATGAAAAATGAATTTTATTCTAGCGATTTTGTATAATAGTATTCAGTTTAAAGACCAATATGATAAGGAAAATATTTTCATTAAAGGAAAAGTAAGTGAAAAAAAGATTTGTTGGGAAACCTCAAAGTAACTTTATATGTGGATCACAAGAAAACTAAAGATGTGGAGACACTGAAAACAGCACTCTGCCCAAAACCATAAGCCATTCCTTCCACAATACATTACCATTAGATTAAGACTGACCTTACCCATCTATTCTGTGATCTCTTTGCAGGTGTGACTCGACCCTAGCAAGCAAAATAGTTCTGCTCTTGTTAGGTTTAATCTTACTTCTTAATCTTCCTTTCAAATTTCATCTTAAATTTCCTGCTTTCAAGTATCAAGCCAAATTGATTTGATGCTTAATGCTTGACAAATAAATAATGAGCCTTTGAATTAGCCCACATGTGATAAGGCAATGATCCCATTATTTCTCACATTCGTATAATCAGGCAATGATGAAATTATTTCTAATGCCCTCAACATGAATGCAAAAATACACTAAAGAGATCTTTAACAAAGCTCCCCACCATGTTTTTTTATTAAATGCTCTTAATTTGAGTATTTTATCACATGATTACACTAGCTGGGCCATAAGAGCTTATTTTAATGAGAATGGGAAGAGCTCAAACCGTGGGTGTTCTGCATATCTCTTTGACATCTTTACAACCATTTCCCATTTTGAGTGTGATTAGCTGAATAGCAACTATTAGGAAGGTTGATTAATACTTTTTAAACATGTCGAATCTTGGATAGCACTCAGCTTATATTTGGGGGAGAGCAGACTGAAACAAAGACTTCCACGATCTCCACCCAAGGACACAGCACATTTTAATGTGGGTAACAAAGAAAAGACCTCACACCCAGCTCAGTGCCAGCAGCACTGACATTTCTATTTACTGAGTCCTGGACTCATATATGATATCCAAGGACTCCCCTTGATTAATGTCATGTCCACATCAGAAGCATGAGCACAATTCCAGTTAAAGAAAAGGTGTAGGCAGTGTGGTTTCAATGGGTGCCTCCAGGACATGGCTATTGATAGCAGACACCTACTAAAGGGCTAAGAATCAACATGAAATGCCATTTAACATCCTATTTGTACAGACTTTAAAAAAAAAAAACCCCACATATTGAGCTTGCAGAACAAAGAAGTGCATTAAAAGTACTGGTGAGGGTATTCAAGGCAATATTTGATGTATGCTTATCTAGTACATTAACATTGAACCTGGCTGTGATATGAGTTGCACTAGTTAAAATTACATATTTCTCTTTTTCCTTGAATCAGAGGAGGCAATTAAAGGAAAAATCAATATCTAAAGCTTACAAAGCCAAAAATCTGCTTTCAGCACTAAGATATCATAGTGATAAAGGCTATGAAATAAAGGTCAGAATATATAAAATAGGTCTTATATGCAGGGAGACATTTGTAACACAGACTGAAATGAGTAATGCCTTGGTCTTACAGAGGTTTAGCCAAAGAGCTGCTCCTGCCAGCACAACACATCCTCTTCTCTCCACGAGCCCACAGGGATGCATAACATGCCAAAAGTGAGAGACTTTCCTGGAGTGAGGGCCTCGATTGTGGGAAAGAGATGGGGAGAACTGCCTTGATGGCACTGAAAACAACTGAACACCATGTTCTGTCACTGATGCTGCTATTCATCCCGAGGGCCAGCAATCACCCAAGTGAAAATACTCTAGAGGAACTTCAGGATGCTCCAAGTCTCTGTAGGTGGCAAAAAAAAGAAAAAAGGCAGAAGGCTTCATAGTTCACCAGGAGTTTCTGAGTTAGTGCAGCCCTTTGTGAACAGGTGAGAGAAAAAATTCTTTGAAGATGTGGGAATGGATGAAGTGACACAAAGCCAGAAAATAATTTCCACGTGTGTTTTCCATTGGCTAGAGCTCATGCCCAGCATGAAAAAAGTAGATGGAAAAATCAGACAATTGGCACTGCTGATATTTCTGTGAGGAAGGTGTCCGTCTGAATTCCCTGCAAACTCCTCTATGCCTGCAGTTTGCCCTGGTGTGCCTTCACATTTAAGGAGAAAGAGGCCGAAAGTAAGACTGAAAGGAAGCCTGGAAGAAAAGGTGAAAGGGAAATGGAATAAGAAACAAATCACTGCAAAAGGCATGAGTGCTAAAATTAACTAACAGAGATCAGCATGTGCAAGCCAAGTGGGCAAAGAGGAATAAAAGGAAATGGGAAGATGGAGCAAAACCTAATAACCATCACCAATGTCTTGTATTGCCTGTCTCAAGACCACAGAGCAGGAGGGAAAGGAAGCATTCCCAAGGAACTTGCCTATTACTTCTCAGGCAGGGTGATCTGACTTTTTAAATACATAACACAATTCTCCATTCCTGCTCTCCCTACTCTTTAAGGAAGTTGTATTTATCATGACTATATGACAATTCTGAAGGAACAAAATTTACATTTTGTCCCCCAAGCACTGAAGGTGGCAGAACATACTAATGCCAGGAAAGGGGCTCATTTTTAAACACAAAATAAATGGAGAGTGTAGGCAAATTGAGAGAAGGTTACATTTACCTTTGAAGAATGAAGGAGACAGATAGCTCCTTTTCCAAGATGACCTTGCAGCTCCTGCCCTTGAGGGCCCAGCACTTGCAGATGGGAGCATCAGGCATTGCTTTCCTTGGCCTGTGCTGGTACAGGGGCAATTTGTGAAAATGTCAGAGCAGCTGTGGAGGCATGAAATCTTCCCACAAGCAAATGATTCTCTATTAGCATCCTACTACTTTAGCTTTTACATTGCCATCTCAAAAACTTCCTCCAGCAAGCTGCCCCATCTAACAGCCCTTCAATCAGATAAGCTTTCCTACAGCAAAGCAGGTACTAAAGAAAGAACTCTCCTTTGATTTGGGTGCATAGGAAAACCATATTTTTGCCATCACTCTCTGTTTTTCATGAGCAGAATGAAATGGCCAAAACATTGAGTGTCCACGAAGGAGCAGTGAGCATGCTGGTCATTTTGCAGCAGGATGCTGAGCTGCAGGTGGAACAACTGCCAGGGCTCCAGGGCTGCACTGCCCCACCCCTGTCTGCATGTCTAAAGCCGTGGAGCACAGCAAACACCTCCCCAGCAATTCACAGCTAAGTTCACCCACAGCCATTTGCTTTCCAGCAAGGAGACAAGGCCCTGTCCTCAAAGCTGATGCAGTGAGTGGTGAAATTGAGGGCACCACTTAAAAATGTTCCCCCCAAAAAAATGTAATGAAATGCAAATATGAATGCAGCTCGAAATTGGTGGGAACTTACAAGTAGGTACATACTTATTGTATCACCTGGCATCCAGCACTAGAGATAAGAGGACAGAACACACTTCAGAAATAGGTTGGAGGTATGGGCAGCAATAGATTGCTGCCATTAAAATGACATTTATGAAAACACTATCAAAGAGTCTTTAATTTCAACTGTGAATAGCTGGCCCTTAGTAAGATTCTGAGTCAGAAAATATACACAAGTGGCCAACAGCCACATTCATGCCCATAGTACTCAGCTAGTTATTATGACAAGCAGCAAAGTAGTTATAAAACCATCTTGTCTCATTTCCTCCAAAATATAATCCTACTACCATTAGCATTTGCTGTGTCCTGAGAGTGCTTCATATGAAGCACTCTGCAAAGAAATGGAGAGGACAAGCAGCATTTACCCACAGGACAAGATTAATCCAGTAACACAATCATTTAATGAAGGCTACAAATCCTATAAGTATTTTTTCATTTATAAGCTCTAGATAAAAGGGCAGGACAAACTGTGGTTTCCCTCCAGAATGCTCCAGACAAAGGCAACGGCAATTTTGGCCTCATGACAATATGTTAATACAAGAGTATCTGCAATAAAGTCTTTACAAAGAACACCACAGAGTATATGTTTTAGTGACAGTGCCACAGAACTGGCGTGTTTTAGCAGCACAATTCCCCATCATTATAGTCATGCTTCAGTGAGGTGCAGTCATTTTCCAAAGATAACACTCTTAACAGCATTATTCCATTTCTTTTATGCTGTGTAATAAACAGGAGTTTCAGTTACTTCATTTGGCAGATGCTGGAGCAGAACCAAGCCTGTTGTTCCTTGCCACTGAAGCTGTTATACTGCTTTACAAAACATTCTCATGTGCTGTTTTCTCCTTACCACATCAGTCCATGGGACATTTCCAAGTCAGTCTTTACATTATCTGATTACAATAAAATACATTAAAGATAGAGGAAACAGATTAGAACAAACTATAAATTAACTCCCACACTCTTCTAGTCTCATCTCTTGGATTTGAGATTTTACAAAAACAAACCAACAAGCTGTTATTACAGGACACAGAAGAATCACTCTGCTCAGATCCAAAGACCTTCTCCAGGCCCTCTCACTAAGAAAACAACTTGCAGTATCCACCTTCACACAGTAACTATCACAACATCCTCAAATATCAACTCACACCTGGAGAAACAGAAACTTCTGAGATATATCCATGACAGAAACAGAAACGTAGCCCAGGCTGCACTCAGCTGGTAGCCCATGCAAGCTTAGCTTCACATTCTGCAAAAATAAATGAAGAAAAAAGTGATGGCTCATTTTCCCTCCAGGTTACCTTTGCTGCAGTCTCCTTCATGTCCCACCCAGACTGCTCCCTACCAGGCAGCCTTCAGCAGAGCACAGACTCATCCACATGGTTCCTTCCCCATCCATGGTTTAATGTCCAGCATTTAATGCTCAGCTCCACCCTGCTTCTGTCACTCAGAGAGCCTTTCCAACAACACATAAACACGAGAGTTAACTTTTACACACAATTTCAATATTATTTTCCAGTCTCCAGGATAGCACTGGAGGAAGAACAAGAAGAGTTCTGTTCCCATGCCAGCTGTGAGCAAAACAATCACATTTATCGTTCCCCTTTCAAAAGGCAAAAATCCCCACTACCCTCTCTCAGAGTTGCTCTTAGCTTTGCTTTCCTTTTATCAGCTACAAAAGACTGGCAGCCAAACACATCTATCCCACTTAAGCTGCAGAGCTCCTGCTTCCCCCTGCTCACTGACAGAGTGGGACTGAGGAGTGGAGGCTGCCCTGCTTCTGTACTTCCTTTGACTTCAATCTCCCCAGCAGCCACACCAGCTCTTGCCAAATCATTTTCATTACAGGAGCAGGGGCCCAAAACTGTGGGCTACAGCTGACAATTTAAGAATTAGGCAAAAATGGTCTATTTTACTTGCCAGTGAATGCAATAATAAGAACATTTACCTCCAATTTCCCCACTGCCAGAATCTGCCAAGAGGAACCAACTTTTATGGATACTGTCTTTATTTAGATTGACTTGATAATACTTCTTGTGCCTATAACCCACACCTGTCTGTGTACCTCCAGTTCCCTGTACAGTGCTCCAATGCAGAGAGAAATAACTTGCTGGGGCTTTAACCACACATTAGTTTGCATTAATCAGCACAGACACACTGAACTAGTGAACCATGGGCACTTACCCTCTCAACCCCCTTCAAACACTGCAAGAGCTGATAACACACTTGCCATCCAAACTGAGAGACAGCAGAAGTTTATCCTCCCTCTTTGCAATAGGGTAGATCCTGTTCTTTGCAGGGCAGTGCAGTGTCACCTCACAGCAGAACACAATCAGGGACAGGATAATGGCACTGGAGATGGGCAGCTGCATTTGCTGTAATCCACATTCCAGTAAGCCCTCCAAGTGGATCTCACTTTAACATCCATCCTCTCTCCATCAGTTAGTATCACATTGACAAAGCCATACATATGCATATGTGTGTTTTCTTTTTACATATGCATGCCTGTCTGAACTATCTGCTCAGCAATCAATCCTCCTTTAATCAGTTCCCCATTAAATACAAACTCCTACATCTTCACACCCTGCTTTACCTCATCACAACTATGAAAATCCCTTTATAATGACTAAATTGGCCTTCTAGCAGAACAGCTTATCTGATGGAGGAGGGAAGGGGACACAGGAAGACACCAACTGTGCAAGTCAGAGTTAGAAAACAGGAAAAGTCTTTGTACCCTTTAAAAACATTGTTAATTAAAGTAGTAAAGTCATCCTCAGCACTTGAGAATTCTGAGAAGAAGCTTATTACATGAAAAGTGCTTGACAAATCTGCTACCTCAGGTTTTCCACTTAAAGGTTTCAGAAATTCCCATCCTTGGAGAAAAGCATTTCACCCTGTTTTTCCCCTCCTAAGACATGGAGTGATAATAGGGTTTATAGGGTTATGCAAAGATACCATACCCTGATTTCTTAAAATCATTTCTGTAGATTTATCAATACAAAATTTTCCAGTAGACAGAGAACACAGGGGAAAATACTATTTCCACAGGAATGAGAAACACATCACTCAATCTGCTCAAACTGGCACAAAGAAGATGCAAAAAGATAAAATTTGGGGTGAAGCTTTCTTTCCCCTGAATACACAATCCCTGTATTTCCTGAAATGCCACAGACTTGTCGCAACAGGCTTAAAAAATTATGTCCAAATTTTTGACCAGCTTGAAATAAAAAGCCCTGATTGACAGCAAAAATAGGTCTTTCCTAGCAATCAACATGGTTTGTTTTTCAGCCTCTCTGCATTTTGTGGACAACAGCCCAGATTTTGGCAGATTATTTCATTAGGGGAAGCTTGCAGTTTAACTAAACGTGGCTTTCTCAACAGAAAATTGGTATCAATCATTTCATATATTTTAAGCTGACTCGATGATTCATGTCCAGGAAATCTGTATGAAAATCTAGAGTTATGGCTCATCAGACAAAATTAAAGGTGCCCATCAGTTCATTTTTACCACTTACACTATTATATCTTTACACATACACACTCACAAAAAGCAACAACCCAAAAAATCCCAAACCAAGTCTGTTTCTTTACTTGTTCTCCTCCACCTTCCTTCCTGACCTTTAACTCCAAAGACATCCCCTGCAATCCACAGATCTGAGGAAAGGTAGGAAGAATCCCAGCTATAGGCAACCATGAGTCAGCTGCTGCTTTACGAAATGTGATATTTCCCATTCACAGTAAACTTTGCATAAACCTTTCTGTGGCCATGTTTCAGCTGAAATTTGCTCCCAGCATCCTGCTTAGATACAGAGGGTCTGTGCAAAACAGCCTATTACTGTCAAAGGTGGGGGATAAAGAAGAGGGGGGAGAAGAGCCTTATTAAAGAAATTATGAATGGTTCAATACTCAGTCATTAAGCCAGGCTTGCCAAAGAAATCATATTTGTTCAGTGTCTGACGGCTGGCAACATTTCAGGCCTCAGTAAACCCTCATATGAACAATTTTACTTCTCTAAACTCCAGTGAACTCAAGGGGGCAGAGGGCAAATTTGTCCCTGAAAATAGTTTTAAAGAAACCTCAGTCTCTTTTCCAGCTTCAGTAAATATGTGATATGTACCTAATCCTGCTACCATATTTACCATTAACCGGAACTCTATTTAGACCATTTTCTACAACACATGCCCTAGGTGAATAAATAGCTTTACCTGAATTCTGCTGTTCTAGATACCCACTCAGAACTTGGAGGAGGGTCCTGCATCTCCTCAGGCATGGGGCACAATAGGAGCAAACACTTCCTAACCCAAATGGGGCTTTAAAAAATAGGTGATGTAAATCTGATAGTTTAAGTGCTGTTTCATGCCCCACACCTGATCACAATCCTTTCATTTGCCCACAAAGAGGGACAACACAGTGACTCCATTTGAAAGATGATTTCATTTGCTCTCTAAGAAATTTTATTCTTCCTTAAAAGAAACAATGGGTTCTCCCCACCCTACCATCTGCAATTTTCTTTGCAGTCACTGTTTTACTTAGCCAAGGCATTGCTGGGTCAGACAGTCACTTTAAAACTAGAAGAAACCAGGTGCTTTTTATATAAACATAATTAAGCAATTTAATGAAAATCTGTTGAGTCCATCTCTCTCTGAGATTATGCAGGGCTCAGCTTGGTTTATTTCTGCTTGTTTTTCAATGCATGCTGCACTTAAATGTAACGTTGCTGTCACCAACAGGTTGTCATGAGAATTAAATATTTTCCTTTTTTTTTATTTTATACCTCAGGATAAAAATACTAATGTGACTCACCCAGACTTATTCTTAGTGAGCATTGTTTTAATTTGCAAGTATTGCTGTTAACTTTGATGTAATTAACAATGATTTAGTAATCTCTGCCTATGGGAAGGCAGATTAAAGTTGCTGCTGTTCAAAACAGTACAGACAAAGAGAGAACATAATTAAATTATCTATCTGATTTTTCAAATTGCAACAGAGAGATGCATCACACAGCATGTCACTTCTGGTTTCTCAGAGAGCTTATTCTTCTTTCATTATGAACAGAATCATCTGTATCCACTGCATGAGACAATTGATTGGTTTCAGTGTAACTGGATGTTTTGCCAGCCTTCACTGTGCTCCCACTCAATATGTCATGTAAAATAATGTGCTGAAAACTGGCTGACCTACCTGTCTGCTTGGTGTTTATAAGGAGTTTGTCTCCATGGTATTTCAGTTCTTTATCAGAAAACAAAACAGGAGATACAGGAAGCCAAGGAAACCTTGAAAGGAAAGCCATAACAGTGATAAATAAGATTTGATGGCCCAGACACAATCCTGAGAGGCTAATGGCATGTCAGCACTCTCACCCTGCTTCCTGAGCAGCCCTGGGAGCACAACAATTCTCTGCCTGCTTCCACCTCGCTCAGGGCATTTATCCCTCATCATAAGCACATCACACACAAGGGGGCTGAGCTGCCAGGCCCTGGAGGAGAGCAGAGCCAGGGTGGGACCAGGCATGACCACCTGCACCCTGCCCAGCCTGCTTCCTCCAGGGTCAGATCCTGGTTTCAGCTGGGAGAGAATTAATTTTCTTTTAGTAGCAGCTATAGTGCTGTGCTTTGAATTTAGTGTTAAGATATGTTGGCAACACAGAGATGTTTTGCTCTTTGCTAGGTAGTGCTTACACTCAGGGATTTTTGGTTTCCATGCCCTGTCAGCACAGGGACACAAGATGGGAGGGAGCAGAGCCAGGACAGGTGACCTGAAGGTAAGGCAAGAGGGATGCTCCCCACCACAGAATGTCATGTCCTTTATATCAACCGAGGGAGTTGGCTGGGAATTAGTGATCACTGCTCAGGGATGGGCAGGACATCCACCCGCGGGTGGTGAGCAATTGCATTGTGCATCACCTGCTTCTCTTGGGTTTTAGTCCTCATACCTTCTCTCCTTCTCTCATTTTTCTTGTCTCAAATAAACTGTGAGTATCTCAACCCATCTTTTCTTTTTGATTCTCCTCCCCAGTGGAGGGAAGGAGGGGACTGAGTGAGTGGCTACGTGGTGTTTAGCTGCCAGCTGGGATTCAACCACAGCAGACACGAATACTGCAGACACAAAAAGCATCAGCTAAATCTTGAAATACTTGCAGGAAGCTGCCTGGTAGCAGCTGTGTACAGGAGATCAGACAGCTGAAAAGCTGAAGAAATAGGCTGTGTACAGAAGCAGACACTGAGAGCACGGGGCACTGAGATCCAGGGCTCTATATCCCCCTGCTGGGGCCAAGCTGGATCACTTTTAGGAGCTGTAGCATGAGTTTGTAGCTAACTCCATTTGTTAGTTCACTTGATGCTTTGTCCAAGGCTCCAGTACCTTTTGCACAGAGTGCTCACTTTATCATGCACAGAAGGGCTGAAGAAACAGAGAAGCAAAATGAAAATACTGGAAAAGAAGACTTAAATTCTCACTTTCTTTACTCTCTCATTTTGCATCTAATCCAAGTTCAAGTGAATAATAAGGTAAACAATTACTACATTCTCTAGTAAGAGACACAGACTTCTTCATATGGCTTTGCTTCAGCAATATCTAAGGGTAGCAGAGAAGAAAGAAACTTTATAAAATTTGGGTTCATGTATAACTTACCAAGGAATTTTTAACCACTTGTTTGGATTCTAGGGGTCTAGCACATTAAAATGTAAGGAAGTTAGCCTGATGAGAGTTATGAGTTCCTGCAAGTCTCTTTAAAGGCTCAAAAGTTTTGGCAAAGTGAAACTGGGATCAGAGGCCCACAAATGCTCAGACTAGACAGCAGCTGCTTCTACTTCTGTTCCGTATTGGCCTCTAGGAGTGGTGGTGCTGTGAGTGTCCCTGCAGAAGCTCACATGGTGAAGAAGAGGGTAATGTCACAGATGTTGTCAGAGAGTGCCAGATGGCCATGAAGCAAATTTTTTGATAAAGAAGTGGAGGCATCCAAGGAATGTGCCTGATGAAGAGAGTTGCTGGAAGGCTGCAGCTCATCCCCACGGCACCTTCCCACGCACAAGGCACTGTCCAGAGCAATAGAGCAGCCTGACTCCTGCACAGGTGACACCCAAAGCAGCCCTGGAGCCTGTCAGCAGGGCTTGCAGCAGGGAGTCCAGTGGGTCTGTCTTCCCAGATGGCCTTTAAACCATGGCACTTGATAAAGGTTTTTTATAGCTCTGCAAAACCAAAGAAATTACTGCTGTCTCTTGTTCCTCATCACCCCACTTAATCTACCTTGATTTGTGTCGGCTCCTGAGACAGCTGCCTCCTCTGCTTGCACACTCATACTGTAACCAAGTTGGGGTGTAATTCCTAGAATGACAGAGGTCACAGTGATCAACAGACCTCTGGAAAGCACCTTCTACCATAGGGCTTAGTCCTTTTGGCAAACAGGAACAGGTCATGGAGCTGAAGTGTGTGTACACCGGGTTAACTGCACCTGCTGCCAGGCCTGTGAGGACAGAAGTGATTAAGTGACACCAGCAGTGCTAAAGTGGTACAACATTTATGTTTAGGCGGGGTAGTAGGACCCCTCCAGCACCTGCTGCTTAAAGGGGAATCAGGACAAGAACAAGAAAACAGGAGTGGGTGAATTTCAGAGCTGTCACGTTAAAATGGCCTCGCTGCTGTAGCAGCTCTGCTGAGAGCTCAGCCTGCTCAGGAAACAGCTGAGCACAGGCAGAACAAAAACAAACACAAAAAAGGAACTCACTCACCACCAGGAAGGGTTTTCCCTGGTGTCCTCAGCTAAAATGTTAACCTGGATGTCTTTCAGGATAAATATCTCAAGAGTTATTTGTACACAATGCTGCAGTGTTTACCTTTTGATTACAGATCTTTACACTCTGTCCATTATTATTGAATGCCAGGATGAAAGGCAGCCTAAGGGCCTGAATGCAATGTTCTGTCACAAAGAAATACAGCAAAAGTAATGGCAGGCTCTGAAACTAGAAATATATTAGGTTGGAAAGAAATACGAGCACAGTTATTGGGGTTTCTTTTGCAGAGTGTTTGGCTTTTGTTTTAAGAGAAAGATTGATGCAGTTTTGCCTTGACAGTGACATGTAAAGCCTGGATTTGGATATAAATTGAGGATGTGGGTATAAAATCCTTGTGACTAATTTCTGCCTCTTCATTTCTGTCTCTACAAATAAAAAGGGAATTACAGGGGTGTCACTCTACATGCCCTTCTATCCAGAACCACAATGAACACTATACTCTGCTTTAAGCTATCTAGAATCCTGATTTTTAAGCATCCTAATGAAGTTTCATTTGTGGTTATACTGCTAATGTTTCAAATTACTCATACAAATATATATGATTTTTTATTAATCTTCTCTTCTTCCACTGGCGTATTGTTTACTCCTAAGTCTGATGCCTGAGTCAGGCAACTCATTTGCAATTTTTATGCTCATGTTCCAGCAGTCCAGATTTGGATTTTGAAAAGCCAAAGCCTGTTTCCAGAAAGTATTTTGATGTATCACCTGATAGAGGTAATTCACATTGTCAACAAGATCACCTGTGAAGTCTAGACAGCAACAGAGGTGTGCAAACTTCTTTTTAAAATTGCATTGTGATACTGCACCACTTATCACAACACTTTCTTCCACTGGCCAAATTTTGGCACGATTTTGAAAGAAAAACTTTTCACAGGTACTTACTAGTGTGGCTACACTGACTGGTTAGTGCAGATTGTCTGTAAATCTTGAGCCTAAGGGCTTTTTTTGGTTCTCTTTTACAGCATCTCAGTGCTTGCTGCAATGCTTCTAGGAATACCAAACCCTTTTACTACACTTAAAACTTTCTGCCTTTCAGATTCATCTGAAAATCCTCCTGTCACAGGCCAGTTAGGCTAAAATACCACAGCACCACCTGACTTCAAAAACAAGAGGAAGCTGACTCCAGTACATCCAACTGCTTTAGATTGAAGGGTAGGAAAGCAGGCAGTAACAATTTTCCATACAATCCTGCATTAGATTTAATTCTTACTAATAAGAAATGAGAGTCATTAACACTATTAAAATCTAATTACATCAGCAATTTTCTATCAAGTCATATATGAGTAGTTAAGTATTGATATTTGTTTTTTCCTAATGGGATTCAAAAGTCTAATTAAAAGTCTCTCTTTTGTGGTTATGGTGGAAGGAATCTTTATGAAAAACAAGACACTTCTAATAGCCAGAAATTGCATATTCCCTTAAATATCATACTTCAAACTACCTTCCTGTTCAGCACTTTAACCAGAAGAGAAAATAAAATCAATTTACTTGGTGCTGCAAGAGCACAGCTGTGAGTCCCTTTCTCCTCTTCTCAGCCTCCCTCCATGCCCAGCTGTTTTACAGTTTGTAAGACCTGAGTAATAACAGGTAAAACAAAACATTTTGACACTTTAAGGTAACACTAGGAGCAGGATTTTGCAACATTGATTAGTCATGTTTATAATAGCTTTGTTGTGGACAGAGTTGCAATGGAATAAATTGAAAGAAATTGGAACGAGACCGAGCAAAAAAGCCCAGTTTGCCAGAGAGCTGCCCCACAGAGTTTGTCAACACTCCATGTTTCAGCACAGCTATTGTAGCCACATTGGGCTGGATTAGGCTGGTCTCAAATTCTATTTTCTAAGCACAAGTTGCAACAGATTGTAAGCTAAAAACATCCTTTGCCACTGGAAGCTTCCTTGCTCCAGAAAAACACACACTGCCTTCAACCCAGTAAACATTTCCCAGAGACACCTGACCCTGGCTTGTGCTGAGCACTGAACCACACCTGTGGGACAGAAACCCCTGGAAGCTGGAGAGAGATGGCAGAGGTAAGAAAGAAAAACAATGGATATTCAGGACATTCAGGACCTCCCAGAAAATCAAGAAAAAGATTAAACAATTATTTGAGTACAGCACACCAGTAAAATCAGCCATCCCTTAACAGCTCAGGACTTCTATTCCACCTGTGGACTGAGCCAGCAGTCAGTCTGTCCTGAAAGCAGCTTGTCCTTCAGTTGTGCCACTGATGATATATGGCTCTGAGTGTTGCTGCTTTATTCTTCAAAACTCAGAGCACTTTACCACAAATTGCAAATCTAAAGTGCTCCTCAGCATGCTGGCTTTGCTTTTCCTTACCATGTACAGATCAATGACAGGTTAATGCTTAGTTAACATTTATTAAGAGCAACATGGTTTCAGAAAATTCAGACTAAAAGTGTCAATTAGATGACAGATCCTTCATGAAAGATGAAAACTTCTGTGGTGGGCAGATATTCTTATGCTTTGCTGTCCAAGGTTTATCAGTTACAAGGTCCCAAGTGTCCAAGCTTATCAGGAATAAGAAAAGCAAGTATGAACTAAAGGGTACTGTTGATCTTTTATTTCACAGAACCTCACTAACAATGAATGGTGTCAAAATAGTCCAGAAATTATGGATTCACACAGCCTTACAATGACTACCACAAAGTAACATAGCAGACAATGGTTTGGGTTGGAAGGGTCCTTACAGATAACTTCATTCCATACCCCTGCCATGTCAGGGACACCTCCCCTGTCCCAGGTTGCTCCAAGCCCCATCCAACCTGGCTTTGAACATATCCAGGGATCCAGGGGCAGCCACAGCTCCTCTGGGCACCCTGTGCCAGGGCCTCCTCATCCTCACAGGGAAGAATTACTTCCCAATATCCCATCTAATCTGTCCTATGACACTTTGAAGCCACTCTCCTTTGCCCTGCCACTCCAGGCCCGTGTCCCAAGTCTGTCTCCAGCTCTCTTGGAGGCCCTTCAGGCACTCAGGGCAGGGGCTCTCAGGTCTCCCAGGATCCTTCTCCAGGTGAGCACCCCCAGCCTGGCTCCAGAGCAGAGGGGCTCCAGCCCTTGGAGCATCTCCATGGCCTCCTCTGGACTTGCCCCAGCAGCCCCCCCTCCTTGTGCTGTGCCCAGAGCTGGGCATGGTGCTCCAGATGGGCTCTCACCAGAGCAGAGTAGGGGGGCAGAACCCCGTCCCTGACCTGCTGCCCACGCTGCTCCTGCTGCCCAGGACAGGGCTGGTTCTGGGCTTTGAGCTCCCACTGCCCCAGCTGAGGTTCTCCTCCCACACCCACAAACCCACAAGTTCTTCTCCCCAGACACAGCACCAGGGGGAGAACAGCGTGCTGAAAGCCTCTGGAAGGGCAGCCAGTCTGTACTCAAGGTCACTCCACAAATCAGAACCATCAAGGCTGATTACAAATTAAATTCTCTACTGTCTTTTATGTTGGTGCAGACACAGACTGTGGGAAGTGTCTGACATCTGTACATAATTACCACCAAATCTGAATGGGAGAGATGGGTACCCACTTGAGCAGTGTACAGATGCTGGCTTTGGGACAGGACAGCAGAGAGTCAAAATGCCTGACTGGGCAGAATCTTACACCCAAGGGGTTTTCACACCTTTTCAATTTGGGAACTCTCCACAGATTGCTCAGGTGCAGCTGCCTGAAAATGCTCTGGCTTTACCTGCTTGTGCCCTGGAGATCAAACCCCACAGCACCAGACTCTCCCTTTGCACAAATCACAAAAATTCAGCAGGAACCCAGATGTGCAAGTTTGATCTTAGTTCAGCCTTAGAGCACAAAATTCAAATAAAAGCATGCTATGAACAACAGTCAATATCCAGAGCACCATCAAGCAGACAGGAATATTAGAAGCTCCATGCTATCACCTTACAAGGAGGAGCATTTTGGAACATTTTTGTAGAACCGACCCATGTCTTTGTGTGAACTGACAAACAGAGCTGACTCTTTCTCTTGTTTACACTAAGACAGACTTATCAGTACCTCCAAAACCATCTCCTAAAGAAATATCACAAAATCTATCTTAGAAAAGACGTAATGCAAAAATAATTTTCCCCCATATTCTGTGTGTGTGTTCCAGACTCACCTTCTTTCACAGCAGAAGAATTACAATGATAATCATGCTAAACCTGCAGGAAGATTTCCATTACACATATTTATTTTTCAGTATGTACAGGACTGAACCTGACCTTAGTTTATCAATATCAGGAATAACAGGAATACCTTTTGGTGCGGGAAATTTGTTCTTTTTTAATCATTACCTATCAGGAGAATAAAATATCCCTAAGCAATAGAAATAAATCAATAAATTGGACTGAAAAAAATTTTAAAAGGGGAGAAAACCAGATCTTTTTGCAAAAATAGGGACAGTAAATTATTTTACAAAAAGGTATTACCAGAAGCTCTTCTGCATCTCAATCAAAGGGCAACAAGCTACAGCCCTGAATTTCAATTGCAGACAGTAAGATGACATACAATTAATATTATTCTATTTATGTAGTCTAATCAAAGCATAAGAGAACAGGAAAAACAAATGTAACACACTGTGTGTCTTCAGTTTTAACCTACAATGCACTGAGGCCATTTGCATTTTAGTACCAAATTCACATTAATTTCTCTGCATCTTCAAGTGTTCCCTTCTTCCTCAGCACCATCACGCCATCCTGAGCCAGAGGCAGCTCTTATCTCTGAGGTGTTTACAGAAACTGCCAAGAACACATTTCTTCCCCTCTGGAATGCGCCAGATGATGTATCAGGTGTCAGATTTTTCTGCCAAAGTTTCCCCAAGTGTAGATCATAAAATCTTCTTTGTTATATGTCACTCATCTCATGTTTGACTACCCCCTTCCCCTGCTCCTCCATTACTCTTTGTGAAAAAAAAAAATAAAAACCCAGAAAACCTACTGGAAGCACAATGTTTGCTCCTGATCACACTCTGACGTCTTCACTTGGTGTCTCTGCATCTCCTACAGACACAAAACCCTTCAATGCCTCCCTGCTCACCACATGCACCTGACTAAAATCTTAGCATTCGGCGCTGTGATCCTGCTCTTTGTTACAGTTTTGTTTCATTGCAGTGACAATGGATTTCTGTCCATCTGGATTACTGAAAGCTACAGAGAACAAGGGGAATGTTCTGCAAGGAACAATGGTGCTTTGGTAAAAAAAAAAAGAGAGGCATTAAGATGACTAATAACTCTTTTCTATACCCTATAATGCACAAGCATAGTTCTTTTCCTAAATAGCTCCTTTTCTTAAGAAGCCTGTTCTTAGCATAATAGAGCTCTGCTATTAGCTACCCAGCTCTGATTTTCTGATATATCACCACATCAGGACATAAAAAAACAACAGCCACATAACAGTGAACTGACAAGGAGACACAATTCTGAACATAAAAAAACAACAGCCACATAACAGTGAACTGACAAGGAGACACACTTCTGAACATAAAAAGAACACATTTATGTATTCTGATCGTGGATATACACAACTTATTTGTGTTTTAAATTGGGATTGGCCTCAAAAAACAGGAAAAAAAATCCCACCAAAAGATATCTTAAACTACAGATCTAAAAATGTTGAGAGAATTACAATTTACTGCTTTTTTTCTCAGTACAGCATCATATCCATAGAAACTATTTGTTTATTGCTCCCAACCTTGTCTATTTTTTTCCCCTCCTAATCATTTTATTGTACCAATTGAATTATTTCACTGTACTAGATGAGGTACCGTGTGCCCCTCTGCAAGGTGAGAATGTTAAAACCTTGAAAGAGAAGCTTGTTTGCTGCATCAGCTGCTGAAAAACACCACCAGTTACTGGTTTGGCTGAAGAACTGTCCATAAACACAACATCCCCCAAATGGAGCCATTTCTCCAGCTCAGATTGAGCACAAAAGCCACTCAATCCTTCATGCAAATGCATTTCATTCATCAGATGCCTGGCAGACTGGCATTACAAGAATTCATCACCATTTACCAGAGCTGGATCTGTCTCTGTGAGGATCCAGGCACAACCAGCCCTGTGCTCGGTATGGGGCTGCTAATACAGAACATTAACAGAGCGTGGGTAATGGTCTGTACCACTGCACAGGCTGAATTCCATCCTTTTAGCTGCATGACAGGTCATTTGGTACTGCTTCTGCTCCCCCTTTGCATGAGAATTATTGTGCAAGCTCTCAGATCCAAACTGTGCCTGCTTGAACGTGCACACCAACCAAATCTGCCTTCTCTGAACCTCCCAAAAATATACAGAAAGAATTGTTAGCTAATGCAATAACACACTCCAGCATCAGCTTCTATACAAGTCTTTACATAATATTTTCCTGTATTTTAGGCTGATCTTTGTCTGACTTTGCAGCTCAGCTCAAAAGCTCAGCTCATTCTTAGTGGCTTAGTCAAAATTAATTTTCATCCTACATCTGAAATGAAGACCACAAAGGCCATTGTGCTGTGAGACACAACACCCTTTTACATCCACTACAGGTGGTGCTCCTACAGAGCACAACATATGTATATGGCAAGCATGTAGAATGTTAAATGAAACAGGAAGGAATAATTCTCCCTCTACACTTAATTAATCAATTTCCAAGCATATAAGTAAATGTTAATAGCAAAGGTTTAATGCCAGTGCATAATAAATAAACTTAAATATCACTGGCATATATTTTGAAACATCAAAGGAAGGAAAGGAAAAAGGAATTGTGAAAGTGAACAGTTTAAAAGAAAATGAAGTTTAGGTGACCTAATTAAAGGCTTTTCCTCAGCTACAAAAAGACATCAAAGTGCTGCTTCTGAAGTTCTTTTGCCAAACCAACAGCCTCAAATTAAAAGACTGCATTAATTTCAAGGAGTGAGTCAGAGAACTACTACTTTAAGAGCCTTCAGTCCCTCTGTGTTGCCACAGAAACAGAACATTATGGCTAGTTTATAGTCCAAGTACTCCATTTATATAAGAGAATTTATTTTTATTTTCACCTTTTCATTTACTCTTTCAGATATATAAGAAAGTCCCTCAGAAATTAATGCAGCTTCTCCCATGCCTGACAGCTGGAGTTTGGATGCCAAACAATGCTGGGTTTACATTGCTTTTTTCCTAATGGCTTTCTGCAGGAGCAGCAGTGTATTTGCACAGCAGAACAGCCAGACTGGCGAGCCTCTGGCAAAGCTGGGCTCAGTCCTCTGAAACCAAGCCAGGGTCCAGAGAGTGACCAGAGCTCCCAGCAGCAGCGTCCCTGGGGGTGTCACCATGGAGCGACACTCCCACTGCAGCAAACATCTTTCTGGCAAGCCCAGGTGTCACCAGAATATTTAGGGGATGCCTGGGGCTGTCACCCACGTTTGAGGCGCACTGGGTGCGGTTCAGAGCACACCTCTGCCCCACACATTGCTTCTGCAGGTGAAATTACTTTTGCCACTGCTGTTTGATGTCTTTAGTGGCTCTATGTTGAACCTGGCGTAATGCAGCTTCCAACACAAACAGAGGAAATGGGGGATAGATGAGCTGCTGTAAACTCCATCTAAATAGCTCTTTTCAGGACAAAATTGACATAAGCTTTCATTCACCCATCCTGTGTAAACTTTGCTAAAAAAGACACAAACCATAAATTCTACACAAATTCAATATATATACTATGCTCAAAATACAAGTTAATCAGGTTGAGTGCTACCTTTTTGGAAACAACGAGCAACATGTCTTGTTTCTCTGGCTTTTAATGAATATTCTAAATTGAAGAAATGCATAAACATAAGGGTAATTTACATTGCTAAAGTTAATCAGTTTTCTTATACATTTTATGCACCCTCATGATTTTTCATCTGTATTTCATAAATGCACCTTCTCATTTTTAATATGTATATTACATCCAAAAACTCTACTCGTGCCTATTTACTTTTACAAATTTCTAGAACCACACCTGTCTTAAGATTTAAAAAGTCTGTGGTTTACAAGGAAAAAATTTCAGCAAAAGGTTGTAAAATACTTACAGATTCAAGGAGGCATTTAAATTAGCTGTGAACCTGCCCTTTTGTAACTCGTTTTTTCTATCAGTGAGATGATAATAGAAGAATCTCCTTCAGAAGCTGGCATATCAGCAAATGTCCAATACAAAGGACACCTCCATTACAGAAATGGGTTTGTATATACAATTGTTAGGTGAGAAATTTCACAAGGATACAGCAAATCTTCACTGATTAGCATTTGCAAACGTCCCTGAGATGCAGAGATGAAAGGTCTTCACAATGAAACAAAACACATATTTGTTATTAACATCATTCTGCATTTAAAAGCTTTCCCAGTCCACCCTAAGCAGATACTAATGAACCTTCAAGCATTCTCTAGCTCATTCCAGCACAAAATCAAGGTCTTGGCAGGGTCAAGAGAATTAGGTACCTAACAAAATAACTTCTGGTTGTTTTCTCAAAAGGGTTGACCTTTACCTGATTTTGTTTAAACTACTACACATCCAAGTCAAGTCCCCACCATCTGACATGGATAGAACTAGAAGCATTATAAACTTTACATTTTAATATGCAACAATTCATTATTTACAAACCAACAAAAGAGGTTTAATAATAAAATTTGGGAACTGAAGCACACCATCTAGTTGAAGGGACTTTTAGATCAGTGAAGCTGCTATTAAAGTGCCATCAAAGCATTTTTGACTCCATAGAATTAATCATGAAATCTGTTCCTGCCAGCTCACTTATCATATCCGAAATATTAATTTTGAGCAAAATTAAATTGGACACCTACCGACAGCAACATTTTGCCCTTCAGAACTCCCCTTCACATTGATTTATTAACAGCTGCCAGAACAGTGTACCAGAGCAATTTATTACTTCTTTCTCGATGTTTCCCTGTGCTTACAAATAGTTCTTCAGAGTGAAAGGTGCTACCTGACAGCATTCTGACAAAGGTGCATTTTTCAATTTGCATAATGTTCTTCAGATTTATTAGGATGTAGGGAAAGGTATTTCTCTTCATTATCAATGGGAATGGGTGATTCACAGAGTGGAGATTCTGTGTTGAGTTGCTTTCCAACAAAGCAGACCCAGCATTTCCATTAGTACTTGGTGTGATTGCAGACAGAAGAGTCAGCAAATTCTTTTGTTTTATTCATCATCATCACTTTCTTGGCTTGCAAGACAGCCAAAGGCATTTGTACTGAGCAGTGGGTAGAAATGAGTCTGAAGATGCAGTGTTAGCCCAAAGAGAGGTTAGGGCATAAAAACACACGTGCCTTACAGCTTTTTGAAAGATATGATGCTAGAAAGGCACTTTTCATTGGGTGAAAAGCAAAAAAACCACCAAAGTTCCACTCTGACCAAATTGAGGTTTCTTCCCTCCACAGCAAGAAGCCTTGGGATAGATCCACATAAAACATGAAAGTTTGGCATGGGGTGTTTTAATTTGATATCATACAAGTGCAGCTAATAGAAAGGAAACTTCAGGCCTTGGTAAGCCTGGTCTGTGTTTGAGTCAAGTGTTCAGCCTGATCCACATCCATAACTTTCAAGCGGATTCTTCAATCTCTGAAGTACTCAGTGTGTGGCAGAAGATTCTAATTCAGTGGCTTTTAATTCCCTCCTGTAGAAGTATCCCATCCTTCCTGTTTCTTCCATTTCTGTGACAGCACAAAGCAGAAACAGGCCCACTCTTAGAGGCACTGGTTTATGAACTTACTGCCTGAGAGAAAGACAATTCATAACTACCATGGCTGCTGCCTGTTAATATTCCTGGCTCCAATCCAACTCTTCAATCTACGTGCTTATTTTTAAGTGTGAATAGTCCCATTAATGTCAATTGGGTTGCCTGTGTTCTCAAGTAAAACAGGTGTTTAAACACTTTGCTGCATCGGAGCCTATAAATGCACATCTGCCATTTTCTCTGGCTCAGTTAAAGGTTCCTTCCTAATCCTTATACATTTACCCAGGAGTTCCTCTAGTTTATACAAGCATACACACATTCAGATTTTGCAACAGGCTACTTGACACATTTAAAAGCAGTTGTGTTTGTAATCAGAGACAAAACTGTCTAGCAACACGAATTTGAATATATATGTTGAAGGAACACATGTAGCTGAAGGTGTAATGGGGAGAAGAACACACGGTTGTACATTAGTGGAAGTTTCCAGTAATTGACTGGAAGGCAAAACAAGTTAAACATGCACAGAACCAATTAAGACACTCCAGATGGGGCTAGAAAAAATGTCACCAGCATGTAGCAGAAAGCAGTCTTTTAAAACATAAACATTAAAAGTAAAAAACTGTTAATGCTCTTGTCAATTCGAAAAATTCACTGAATACAAAATCTCCTGTCCTTTCTAGAGCCACCTATGGAAAACCTGCTGCTAGCACTTATTAGCATCATTGCATGTAGTTGAGGCCAACGTCTACAATTCAGTGTGAAAATGGAACTCCCTTTTAACAAAATTTACAAATTCTCATGTGTCCCCTGCCATCCCACTCCTGGGTGTATATGCAGCATGCTATGATGTTTTACACTCTACCCCAATTGTCATTAAGTGGTAAAGTTCCCTCTTGGGAATATTTAACAGGAGTTTTGCCAGGCTTTGACAGCCTGCCAAGAGCCAACATCCTTGTAGCCAAGCTGGCTCTCTCAGAGTGGGCAGTTCGGTATTTTGACTCTAAAACTTGAGCTGCTTGGCTTTGTCCTTGGCCTTTCAAAGAAAAATTAAGGAAGAGAGGTACATCCCCAAAGACTGATGTACTGATGTCCCAAAGGTTACAATTCTGCCCAGCAAGTGCTGATGTGTAAAATGACTATGGCAGGAAAAGGGCTGGCACAAACCAGTCTCTGGGATTTCCCCATCTGCTCCTGCATGTGGCAGACAGAAATCATGCCCCTAATAGAGGAAAAGACTGAATTGAAGTATGTATTTCTCAAAACCAGCTCCAAAGCCCCATGGATTATCTTAGTTTTACAATGGAGCTCTCTTTCTAGTCTTCTGATTTGTCTTTTGGAAAGCCTATTTCTTTTTAAAGACTTCAAAGTTTAGCCTTCAGAGTATTTTCTGCTGTAATCATATTGTCTACAGCAACCCTAATTTTATAGTCTTCACCAAGATCAGTTACCTTCTGTCTTCCTATTCTTTTTGTTTCCCCTCCCAATTCCAGACTTCATGCCATGTTGGTTGTACTCCACACTCCATTTAAAAAATTATTAAACCTACTTCCACTCTCAAGTTATTTATACCATCTAGAATAATTTACTCATTACTTTGATAAATATTGTTTGATTTCTTTTTCTTCTTGTTTCATAGCACCCATTATTCCTACTCATAGTTTAAGTAAGCTGGCATGTTTTCTAAACCTAGCTATCTGAACAATTTTTGGTGAACTTTTCTCCTTCACTTTCACTTATAGTAATCGATGTCAACTTTTGATGTGCATAAGAGATGAGTATGGCCAAAGCAGTACTTACAACTTAAGTCTCAAATATGCCAGGATAAGGTTAAAACCATAACAATATTTTAAAAAATACATTAATTTCTGTAAGAGATTTAGAGCTCACAAATGCCTTAAACAGTGTTTAAGATAACCAGAGGACTTTGCCCACTGTAGCAAACTGCGCAAAGAAGCAATTGCCTGGCTGTGGCCACCAAACTGCCCCACCCCTGAGCACAGGACATCCACACTCCCACCTAGGCCACGGGCATTCACCCCTTCTGAGGGAGCAGAACTGACTCAGCTGCCATGTGAGAGGCAGCTGTCGTGTTTTACAAAGTGTCATGAAGCACCAAAGACCCCCAAAACACCCCCAGACTCATTTTTCACCTAAGGACTGTGCGTGACCTCCAGTGTTAGAACAGATCTAGCATGTTGTAAAAGACAGTGTAAAACTTCTCCCAGTGGGGCTGCTGGCCATTTCAGGTACACCTGAATATACTGAACCCATTGAATTCTGTGTTTTGTGGGACCCCCACCACCGAGAAGCACAGAAGAAGAGGACCAACAGGACACATGTTGGAGCATGTGGAGCATGAGAAGTGACATCTTTCTATTAAATCAATCTCCCTGTACTCTTTCTCCCCCACTACCTGTTACTTTTCCATTTATTTCTATCCCTACCTCACATTTATTGTTAAATAAAATCTGTACTACTGACTTCGGCCTCATTTGCACCTTAATTCAGGCAGAGGCATCGCTCCAATAATCAACAGTTTCTTTTTACTTGTCTTATGAGGTAATTCATTTTCTTTATTTAAATGCCAGAAGCTAAAAACTCATTGAAAATAATAAATGAGACTCTTATAATACCATCAGAAACATAGGAGCCTTCAAAAAAGGAGATACTAATGATTTTGAATTTCATTTGCCAAATCCTCAGCAAGTCGAAGCAACTGTATGAATTCAGTCTTCACCACTATTCTACGCCTAGTTTACTACATAATAGTCCTCTAACTATTCCTTGACAATCTCTTCTCCATTATTTCACACACATTTCACATTCTAACACCGTTCTGTTTCCACTATCTCATCTCCTCTGTGTTGAAGTATTGCTCTCTTATTACATTAAACACCAGTTTCCCCATTTGCATACTTTCTAGATGACATTATTTATTATTTTCTGTTCTATTTCTAACTGCAGGATCTTTAAGTTATCATCCAATCTCACAGCTCTTCCAAAATGTAATACAACCTGTGAATTTATTTGCCATGCAGCTTACAGTACCTTCTGGATTATTAAGGTGTTAAATAAAACCAGGTGCACCAATAAACTCAGAAATATCTCCCTATATAACTCAGTGCATCTATTTACCAACTTTTGTGACAGATAGTGCTCATTTCTAAGATAATTTAAACTATTTTTTCACAAGTAAGCTATGGCAACCTATGAGATTAAGTTCTTCTCCTGGATGTTACTATGCAAATACAAAACATAAAACCAGTGGAGTCTACGGAGATCAGTTTTGACACAGATTTCTCAACCAACCATAGCTGTTGATCTTCCCTGCATTACTAGACCTGTGCTTATTTTATAAATAGACCTATAATGACACTAGGAAATCTGTTCTTTCCTTAATAGATCCAAAATACATGTTGCTCACAAACACCTTCATACACTACTTTGATCAAATTTAACAGAAAAAATATTACAATATGCACATGTTAACAAGACACAAATTAAGAGCTTATGACCCAAAGCATACCACTGTCAGAAATAGTGAAGGAATACAGTAATCAGAGGGGACTAAAATAAGCCCAAATGATCTATTTTCAACATCCTAAAGAATGAATGAAGGATGAGGACAGACTCATTTAGTATTATGAGTATAATTTATATAGTACAATTTAGTACAAAATTTAGTACAAAAAATGCCTTCATCCTGAGGTAGGAAGAATTACTCTGCACTGCCTAGTCCATCTTCCCTTCCTTGAGTAAAGATTTTTGTGCTTTGGTCCCTCGTGCATCCATCAAAATTAAAAATAATCAAGGCAGGATTTGTCACTGAGAAAGATTCTCCTTTCTTCATTACAATCAAGCAACTGCTCGCCTCCGTGCCTTAATGGACCCTGTGCCTTCGACACTGGTGGAAAAAGCCCTGCCTATCTTGTTTCAATCTTCTCTAAGTTCCTGGCTTCAATTTACTCACGGGGATGAATCTGACTTGGAATCCCCCTCCTCCAGTTCTTATCTATTTATCTTCCTTAAGAGAGAGAATTTTTTCTAGGGAACCGGTCCTTCAGCCCGAGTTGAGCAGTGCAACAGTGACATCCGATGGCTGCCTACAGCAGGCTCCAAAAAGCTCTCCTGGCTTGGCAGCAGCCTCCCCTACCTCGGTAAAGAAAACTGATGATGTCCGAATATGACCTGCCCTCAGTGCATTTTATCCATTTACCTCCACAAAAAAACTACCTCGGCATTTTTCTCCATGCTTCCAAAGCGCCAGAAATTGTCTTCAGACACAGCCTTAGTCTCAGACTTACTGAGCTCTCCCTGCACTGCATGTCAGCAAGCAGACTCAGGAGCAGACAGGTGTGTAGTGTTCTTATTTCCTCATTCATGCAAGGGAGACACATGTGAGGCAATTTTTGTGATGCACTGGAGCCTAACAGAAACACGAGGGGCAGGGTGTGGTGTGCAGGTACAGCAGCGCTCTGTATGCAAGGGGAGTGGAAAGGTAATGGCAGGTGTTAAATACAGAATTGCTGTTTAGATCAAAGAGATCCAAAATCTACATTCCTCAGAGACCATTCAGTTCCAAGGCTGAGCAAACTAAACCTGAGCTTTCCATTGCCTCAGGTCTGAACCCTAACACCTGAATGAGGAATAGCTTCTGTAGTTTGATGGCAATGCATTTAATTATGCAACTTTTGTGATGTTTATTGAATGCTGCAATACAATGTGACAAGGACTATACAAGTTTTATTTTCCTTTCCCTTGTACTAAGAGGGCTCTATCCTGATACTCCCCAGGGTGGCTGAGGGCCTCCACTGGCCTTACTATGTACAAATGCTCTCACACTTTCTCTCTACAGACATAAATTATTCAATCTTAAATGAACAGTTTGGTAACTTAAGTAACAAAACCTTCCTCAATAAAAGATAAACCTGACACAACAGCCAAAGAGGAGCAGCCCAAATAAACTCCACCACACACAATCAGAGGGAATGCACAACATAAAGCTGTAAAACAAAAGAACCAGTGGCTGTCCTGATCCAGCGTTCTGTATTTGCAGACAACCAATCCACTTTTAATTCAAAATATTTACTTCACATGCTCACATAAAGCACTTCATAAATGAAGAAAGACTGAGACCAAAAGGCCACGAGTCACAGGTACACTGTCTGACAGGTGGAGTCAAGGTGCAGCTCCATTCTTTGTTGTTCAATCTCTGCTGCACATGAAATACTAAAACGTGTGGCACCTTCTACTCCATGCATTTCTATAATGAAAAATGTTACTTAGAGAAAGCTTTGTTATTAACTAATGCAGTAAGTGGCTAATATTTTTTAAAGCCTGAAACCTCTACAGCTGAGCTGTGTTCTCTTTATAACTCGTGCCTATTTTGTTTGTTGGGAAAAGTCATCATGAGGAGCTGCCACTCTTCCCACAGACTATTAAGAGGACTGCAAGCCCTGTCTAACTATCCATTTTTAGTCTAAAGCTTTTCCCTTGTGTACAGAATGCTTTCCAATTTATCCAGACACTCTCCTTTCAAATTAGAAAAAAAAACTAAAACCCAACCTGAAGCGAAAGAATTGCCTTTTTCCTTTTTTCTTCCTATTTCCCCCACTTTGTGTTGTCTATTTTATTCTGTTTTTTCCACTAATGAATCTTACTTTGCCCAAGTCTTATTGTCATTTTGTTGAAACTATTCAAAGTGCCTCAAGCTGCTAAACAGCTGGCAAAATACACAAACGTTTAAGACTTTAGTCTGAATATTAAATCAGGGTTTCTATGAGAGAACAATGTGGTCCTTTCTGATTTAATACCTTCTTTTGAACTGCATGTCATTTTTGCTTTCAAATTAATCTGAGCATAGAAAACAGGTTGAATATATTTTTATTAGAAGACACTCCAAATATTTAGACAGTCATTTTAATCATGTTGTGGCAAAATTATTATGCATGTCAGTCTGAAAACATACAATTTCCATATTTCCCTTACATTAACTCTCTTTAACAAAGGATTATTAAAATCTTAAATGCTATTTACTCTTCTTTTCCCCTCCCTCTCTGGCATGCAGACTTAAAAGAAGCCCTAATAAAATATTTGGGCTGCATTAAGAAACATCTGAATTGCAGTTACAATTCTAGTGTAGTCACAAACTTGTCATTAAAATGCATAGCACAGTGCTAGTGCAGCTGTATACAGCTTTTATTATTCAGACTGCTAAATAGATGAAGCATATTTTAATTCAGTGTAAACTGTGCAAGTAGAAACATGAGGGTTTGAGGCTTTTTTATTTCCTCAGGAGAAGCCCCGCTCCTTGAGCTCAATAACTGCTCCTGGCCAAGGGCCAATCTAGATTTATTGCAGGAGTCCCTGTACTGCCTCTCCAGACACACATTTTGTAATACATGAAGAAGCTGGTGGCAAAGGCAAGCTTTCAGCCTCCGCCACCTCTTTTTATTAACATGTACCTGCTAATACTTCCAGGCTCTCACTCCACATTCCCCAGGTAGGATAGAGGCAGCCACCCTCAGACTGGGAATCAGCTCTGGCACCGCAGGAGTCAGCCTACAAGGGGGTGCACCAGAGGCCTGGGGCTGAGTTAGAGAACCAAAATGTCCCCAGTTCCGCAGCTTTAGACACGTACCACACCTTTTATTAGAGGAGTCCATTCTTGCCTAAACACTCTCCTGCAAAGACTGAGCCAGTCTCTATCCTGACCAAATTCTAGCAGACCAGCGCATAAACAAGCTTTGATACAAGCTTCATGTCTCAAACATTAATCTGTATTACTACCTGCTAAGCACCAATTATTTAAAATCACAGTCTGTGTAATCATCCCTAATTTTTATTTTGAATTTAATATATCAGGAGAAAAATAAAGCAGAAGAAAAGCCCAAAGGCACACACACAAATCTTCAGGAATAAGTTGGTGGAAAAACAAGGAAGAGTCCTAGAGGTGCAGTAGAAGAGACAGCAGCAGATAAAGAGTTTGGCAGATACATCCCCCTTTAAGTCAGTTGTGCAGCAGAAATGCAGCAGAAGAAAAGAGTGCAGGCTCTAAAGGACAGTGAGGAGAGCCCATGAGCCAGATGAGCCATCAGCGTGAGAATTAAAGGATATAGCCCTGAAAGGAAACAAGTCCTTTGCCAGATTTCAGCCCTCTGTCAGCTGAGCAACAAGGAATTTTCTGGCCCATTGTGTGCCCTTCTATTGAGGTGGCAGCAGAGTCTCATTATCTCCATGGGCTGTAAAAGTGCCTCTAATTAGCCAGTCACCAATGCTCTACCAGAGGGTATTTTGGAGTAGATATATTCTAATTGTCTCTGCTGGGTGTCTACAGCGATTCCATAGAAAACAACCTTCACACAGGGTACTCTCAGCTTGGAGGCATTCCTGCCTGCTCTTTCACTCATTCACAGCATTTTAAGCCTGGATGCCACATAAAGCTGAGATGGACGTGCCACGATTAAAGACAGAATAAAAACGAAATGAACCAATAGAGCGAGGTTAAAAATTGGAAGTAGCAACAGTTAATTAGTTCCATAGCTGAAAAGAGAGAAGCCACAGTGCTTCTGCTCAAGAGGCTGGTGCTGCTATTAGACTATGCTTTAGAATGTTCCAGGAATGGATTTCTACGTTTCTATTATTTAAAAAATAATGTGTATTTTATTATTGATTTCCAATAGATAAAGCTTCTGTATTTCTCAGTCTTCCTATAGCAATCTGTTGCTCCTCTGACATGTACAAAGACAGTCAATACCTACTTCTCCCATACCACAAAAAAGGGCTCTGTAATGCAAAGTAAAAGAGAACATTCATTAGCTATGACAGAAAATTACTTGACTCACAGTCTTCATCCTCTTTTCCTCTGCTCTCTAAGGCAGCCATAAACATTCAATTGACTTTTATCCCTTCCTTGTCATATTGATGATAGAGATGCCCACTTAAACACAACAGGCTTTCCTTCTTTCATGTAGATCCAAAGGGCCAAGTTTTCCTGCAACCCACACCTACAGGACTAGGGGAATGCATAAATGTCTTGCTATACGTATGTATTTATGAAGAAAGACAAAAATATTGGTTACTTAGAAAAGCCCTTATGCCACCCAACTTTCAGAATTTGCAATTTCCAAGGACCTCAGTGATAGGTTCTTGGGTAACATCTTTTAAAGTGCAAATTATTTCATGATGCACACATTCAAATTAAAAAAAAAAAAAAGTTATGCTAAACAAAAAGTCATATATGTGCATATATATATATATATTTATAACACAACATGTAAGTGACTCAGATTCCAGACATTTCCATTTCACTTTAAATATGTGAAATGTGAATATCCTGCCTGCTAACAGGATTACTGGTGATTCTGAGAAAGTTATCAGTCTTTGTCTTGGCTGTTGTTTTTAAAGCAGACAGTGCTTCTCCAAGCACTGCCACTGGACCTCCCTGGCCACCAGGCAAACTCCAGTCTAGACCAGTTTGGGCTACAGCAG
>LTAT01000016.1:12936094-12964250 GCA_003286495.1 Chlorodrepanis virens | reverse complement strand
GTGCAAATTATTTCATGATGCACACATTCAAATTAAAAAAAAAAAAAGTTATGCTAAACAAAAAGTCATTTATGTGTATATATATATATATATTTATAACACAACATGTAAGTGACTCAGATTCCAGACATTTCCATTTCACTTTAAATATGTTATTATCTGCCTGCTAACAGGATTACTGGTGATTCTGAGAAAGTTATCAGTCTTTGTCTTGGCTGTTGTTTTTAAAGCAGACAGTGCTTCTCCAAGCACTGCCACTGGACCTCCCTGGCCACCAGGCAAACTCCAGTCTAGACCAGTTTGGGCTACAGCAGTTTTGGTCCCGTGACAGGTTCATTTCCAGCACCATCACTCTGAGCTAACTGGCCCCCAGGCAGATATCAGCCACTTGTAGCACAAGAAAGTTTTCACTCTGGTGAAAGAAATTTTACTTTTTTAAGTCTGCTTTGTCATTCCTCTGTTCGATGATTATCACTCAAATTTTTTAGATAGGAGCAAAAATCACTGAATAATGCTGTCATGGTAGAGGGTCAAACTTGCACCAGTAACTTCAGTAAGTTTGTATTAATCTTGGCTACATATATGTGTCATATCCAAGAGTATTCCTATTTACAGCAGGATGGATATTCCTAAAAGCTTTCTCATTTTCCATGCAATTCACTTTTTATTGTGGGCTGTTTATGAGAATATTTAATCCACTTCCTTTAAGTTTGAAGGTTACTGGAGTTGCCATTCGCATTTCACAGGCTCATGCATGACTTACACTTTGATCACAAATGCAAATCAGCAGCCTATTTTCATGAATTTATTGCTTTTAATCAAAAATTAGGCTTTCATGTCTGGAGATTTATCTAGATACTTCATCACTTCAGTAAGGACACATCTTAATGAAAAATCACAGGATGCCGACAACAGTGCTTGAAAAGTTACTATTTTGTCTGAACACAATGTTCTGCCATCCCTTCTCTAAATCAGATGTCTATATGTCTAACAATAAGAATATTTTATCAAAAATAGCACCCAAAACAATGTCTAAGTTCCCTTCAGCTCTAAGAAATGTGTTTTGGTTGACTGAACAAATTACTTAATATAAAGCATACCATAACTGAGTTTTCTCTGCCTTTCACTCCTTTTAATCTTGCTGATATGTTATTTACATTCTGTTCAATAAATAAAATCAAGATTAAAAAGTTGAGCTGCCTGAGGGCACTCTTTGCTAACAGAGATTTTCAACTGTACAGCTTGTTTTCAACTTTTAATAACATCCAGAGAGACATTTTGTTCTATAAGCTACCCATGTGATGTGTGCATGTAATCAGTGAAACACCAGGAATTATTAACATTTTCTCTTCTATGTACCTGCCGTCTACTTCTTGATTGTTCTCTGTGACCTGAATGAACACTGCACTCCAACAGCACCTCACCAGCTGGCTGGGTGAGGACCAGGAGAGCAGAATTCATGGTAAGAACACAGAGAAGCCCTCAAGGAGAGTAAAGGTGATGAAGCAGTGTTTGAGAATTACAGAGCTGATGCATCTCACCAGTGGAGACAGGGAGCAGCCTCTGGGAGGTAAGCTGGCTTGGTTTGGGGGTCTGTGTTGTGTATGGACCCAAGCTGAGCGGGATTTGTTGCCAGACCAACAATCATCACTGTTTATTATTGCCATTTTTCCTCAACCAGTGAAGTGAAAATGACAAGAAACTAAACAGTTGTCTGAGAACATAAGGGACCAGAGAGCAGTCCTTTGCAACAGCATGAAACAAAAAAAAACCCCAAAAAACAAAAAAAGAGCAGCCATTTAGCTTCCTTAACACAGCTGGAACTGGCTTGGCTTCTGAATTGCTGCAGAAAGCAATGGAAAAGCCCAACTGAGAAAGAAGTAGCTGTAGAAGCCAAATTACAAACGGCTTGGAAAGAGGCCTTTTGGCTGACACATTCTTCAGCACCCTCTGAAGATTGATGTAACAAATGGTGCACTTCCTTCCCAAATTGGGGGTTAAGTGTGCCAGAAGGACCTTGTGCACAAAGCTGTCCATCAGGGTTTCTACCCACTTCCCCTTTTTTGCCTGGTTTCTGCTGCTTCTCTCAGCACGCTGCAGATCCCAGCCCAGAGATGTGCCTTGTGCCATCCAGAATTTGTGCTGGTCCTGTCTGTAGGATACATATGCCACAGGTCACCTTCCTCTTCCACTCCTCGGGCCTGAGAGAGACCAATCTGATTCTTATTTATGCCTCCACACGTGCTGTACACGAGGTGAAGGATTACTCGAGGGGCTGTGGCCATGCTGGCAGCCCTGTCCCCAGGGAGGGTTTTCCTGGCAGCTGATCAGGGGACAGAAAGCTTCCATGACTGACCAGGGGACAGAAAGCTTCCATGAGCAAGTGCCCAGCTCCTGGTGGGGCACACACCTGGGTACCCGGGACATTGTGCTGTGGGAGCAGCTTTAGCACATAACAGCAGCTAACTGTGACACTCGAGTGTTAGTTTGGCCCTACCCCCTCCCCCACCTTTTTTTTCTCTGTGGTCCTGCTCCTTCCCCGGCTGTGCTCCCCCCGAGGTGCCCTGCCACCGTGACAACCCTGCCACCGTGCCCCACTGTTTCTCCGGAGGAGTGGAGCTGTCCCTGCCTTCTGTTTCTCTCTCTGGCTCTCATTTCTCTCTCTCTGCTTTCTTTTCTCTCCCCTTTCGGTAGGAACACCTACCCTTCTTGATCTGTAAGCAGTTCTCAGATACAATATTGCCACCCTAGCACTTTACTTTCATCTGAGAAATCTATCAAAAAGCATCCTCCCTGACTCCCCTTTTTGCAGCGGGGTGGGACAGTGCCACAGATGCATGTGAAGCTCAGGAAGCACATCTGACAGAGTGGCACAGCTACAGAAAGTGTTTCAGAATTGTCCTTGTTGGTTCCTCCCTGACAGATTATCACAGACTGGCATTGTTTGCTTTCTGAGGTCAGAACAGCTCCTGACAAATACACACAATGGCCTCTGTCCTGAGCTGAACAGGATCTTAGAGCAGCACCAGGACACCAAGAATGAGATCATGCAAACCATCTGCTCCTCTCCCTTTCTGGGAAAAGGGCTCCTTCCCATCATGCGTCTTGTCTCATTCCTCCCTTTTCTTCTTTCCCTTCCCCATTAAGAAAAAAGTTGTAACCATGATAATGCTGCACCTCAGCAAAATGGGAAATGGCACAGGATTACTTTTATTATACCTTGAAGTGTCCAAGGCTTAGGGACTGCAATGCTGATAAATAGCACTTCTAGCAATTCTGCTAGAGCTCATATGACATATTCTACTTAGCTCATTATGACATAATTGCACTCTTCCAGGTGTACTACTTAGCCTGCAACCATTCCAGAGAATTGCTAAAAATTGAGAAATTATTTAAAGGTTCACCAGCTCATATAAAGGTTCTTACTTTAAAAAATTAGCACTGAACTCTACTTTAATTTGGGTATTCCTCAGAAAAAGAATCACCAACTGGCTGAGAACCCATTTACCTCCATAAAGAAACAAACTGAAATTACTACCAAATAGTTTCTGAAAAAAAAAAAAAACATTTTACAGAGACATCTGACCTACTGTTAATTCCTGTAGATTTACTAAGAAGCTCCAACAAGTATCTGAAATTCCACATTCTTGATCATATTTCTTAAAATACACAGCCCGCAATCAAAACCTTGAAATCAAAATCCAGTTAATTCTGAGGTTTTCCTTTTTATACATCATCACATTTTTCATCATAAGGAAGAATTTCTTTAAAGAGTTTAAAACTTGCATTAAAAGTTTAAATTTACATTTAGTCCCATAATGTTTAATAACTGACTTACTTAAATGTTTCTTAACAATGAAGAGCAAGGAAGCTTCTTGAGAAGAAAGAACAAAAGAAACAAGGAGCAAATAAAAGTGATCAGCCACATGACTGTCTGGAATTGCATCAATTCATCTTTCTGTTTTTGAAACCAGATGACAATCACCCGCTGTTAGGCCAGCTAGGAACTGTGAGATTTTAAGAAGCATAACTCATTAATTCTTCTTAGTAATTACCTTCCCAGAACTCTTCCAGTTTTGCTCTGTGCCCCACAATCCAATAGTGCCCCTGTTTCTAGAGCACAGTCTGAGCAATCAGGTTCAGTTTTTATCTGTATTTTAGTAGAAACTAATTGAGTTGATAAGGGTCAGAAAGGGTGACCACTCCCAGCTGAGAGTAGGACCAGCCCCCACATTTATCTGGGTTTGGTTTTGGGTTGTGCTTTTACTTCTTGAGATCCTTTCTCCTTTGGCTGGGATCAGCAGGTCCCACCAGCACCCAGAGATGAGGCTTTCCCCACCACCTCCTGAGCCAGGCTCACAAGAGGCTCCCAGGCTACCTTCAATACCAGCAAACACATTTTTTTTTCCTGGCTTCAGAAAAGTTTTCTCCTATGAAGTAAAAATGAGGGATCTATTTCTACTAAATCTAAAACTTTTTTTAGATTTTTTTGTTTTTTTCCTTCCGGCTTCACACTCCAGGGCTGGCCTTTGCCAGTGCTCCCTTGCAGGGTGGGGTCTCCCTCCACAGGCTCTTTTTGAGCTTTCCCAGGTCACACAGCACTTGTCTCCCTTGTCCCACAGCTGCTTCCTTGCCACCCATTTCTTTTATCCTGTGCACATCAAGCGAGGTGTCATTTAAATAGACTGCATTGGCCATCAACATGATTTCTGATTATTCATCCAGCAGGATGAAATTGTCATACCCCACACTGGTATCTAAATATTTCCCTCAGATAATGACTGAATAGTCCTTGAAATTGTACCCATTATGCTCCCGACCCCCATTTGCCACCTGCAGTCACCATCTTTGTCCATCTGCACTCATCTTGGCTGTTCATCTTTGTCAAATTTACAGCAAACAGTCCTGGAAGGAACAATGCACCCAGCACAGTTGTAAAGATGAGAAACCAAAGTGGGGGGTGGGGTTGGGGGTGTCTCTAACAAAAGCCAGGTGTACAAGTTATTAATTAACTGCAGAGATACAGCACAAATTACTCAAAGTACAATTTATGTAATTGGCACAACTCATTTTCTTGATGCAGCCGAGAATTGCACGCTCCTACCTTCTCACTAAAGCACTACAGAACATAAAATTATTTAGGAAAGCATGTTCATTAAATTCTACCACATCGTGAGAAGCAAACCTCAACCAAAGTATTTAGAATAAAATATTCATATTTCAGATGATACAGGCAGTAAATTTTGACAGCATCCAAACTTAGGATCTATACTCAAGGCCCCAGAGTAGTTGTGTTAATTGTTTCTTTCTTAAAGCAGTGCTTAAAAAGAAAAGCTTTAATTTGATCAGATGAAACTTAATGAAGGTGATTTAGCCTATAAAGTTAATCATTACTTTGGTGTCACTTTCAGAGGATTTGGAGAGTTTCCATTCCAAGGCAGGAATGGAGCACACAGAAAATGGCACATCCGTGTTGTTCCACTATCAGCTCTGCAGATAAAGAAGAAGATGCAGTGTCTGATTCACAGGCACACTGCTTCTCCCAACTGCTTTATGATAAATATAATCTTCCTCTTCTTGGACTTATTTGTAGATAAGCCTCTATTCCACACACCTATCTGTGTGCTCTCCAGGCTCCCCAGTGTGTATTCCTGCACTTTCTAGAGCATCTTAAAGGAAGGAAGGTCCATTAAACCCTCATCTGCTGGGCCAAGCTCTCCCCTGCACTCTCAGAGCCTGATCCAATGTCCACATTAAATCAGCCCGGGTGCTCCCAGTAAGAGCAGGGTGCCTTCACTCCCACCCCTGGCTGCTCAGTCTGCCCCCCATTATTCACCCTGCAGAGGATGCAAATGTTGTGAAGGCCTCACACACAACTGCAGTAAGGACAAATTATTTCCCCCATTTTAAATTATCTTCCTGAAGTGAATGCAGCCTGGGGCTGTAGGAGCCAAAAGGACTGTCCAGAGATTTCCATGCTATTTCACTTTTATCCTAGCAACCCAAATCACCAGAGAGATCATGAGTGCAGAAACTACAATTAGAGTGGCTACATATTTTAAAACTGTTTTGTGCATCACGTCCAAAAGTAATTTCTTTTCATTACATTCATATTGGTAATAATAAAGAGAAGATAAGGTCTGGTGCCAAGGTAGATTATCTTGTTTCTGTAGGAGAGAAATTTGGCTTTGTGAATCCAGCTATTTGGTATCATCCACATATGTGTTCACAATACTCTCCTCCCCTAGCCAAACAGGCCAGCATGAGGGGGCAGCAAACCCAGAATTGTGATTAATTAATTAGCAATGAACAGTAACTGTAAGGATTGGACTTGAGTCACTGCATTCAGAACATACAAGGCAGTTCCTGCAAAGTGCTAGAACCCACAGTCTCATATTTAGATTGAAAACTCAGTGCCATGTTTGAGCTTTCTCATGTTTCCTCTTCTTCTTGTGACATGTTTCCCACTGCTTTACTACCCAGTAAAATTAACCTGAACAGAAACAGAGAGGCACTTTCATCTACCAGAACCAGTTCAAAGCTGTCAGATCTCAGCTATGAATTCTTTGCTTTTGCTCATTCACATTCTATCAATTGCCAGCAACTGAAAGTGGGGGTTTGTGTATCAAATGGCTTTTACTTGTGAAATATGTAACATTTCGATAAATACTATAATTTTAAGTGTTTTAAAGCCTGCTTTATACTGTTAATGAGGTCATACAATAAAGAAATGGCAATTACAGTGAATTTCTTTAAAGCTACTTTGCTTAGAAAATAAAATGCCTGCACAAATTTGCCAGTTAAAAATCAAAATTGTCCTATACTACATGTAAGCCTTTAGTACAAATAGAATTTCTGACAGATTTATGTTCAGGATAAAAATGTTACCTGTCAAAAACAACCATAAAAAATTAAATACCTGCTTAATGTGCAGCTTCAAGTATTGTGAATGTAGCATTCATTATCATAAACACAGTAGTATGATCTAATTATGTATTCTCTACTAAGTTTGTCAGATAACACAACTTAAAAATGGCACAACTAAATCAAATATGTTCTACTTACCTATTGAGTGTTAGTGAAATTGCACATAAAAAAGCTTCTTTGCAGTCAATTTTAAGATGCTGCAACTTTGTGACAGATTTTATTTTATTTTAGGATTTTATCATCAGTTTATCAACTAATTTTACAGTCTTTTCCAACATGAGAGGATCTTCATATCCAAACACAAATAGATGAGTTGTTGTATGAATCATCCATCTTATTGATGTTTTTCTTCATCTCACACACACTGACCAAGAGTGCCCATCTTTTTCCCCTGTGCTGTGATTCACAATTTAGGCAAAGGCAAGGTAAGCCTTTACAAACCATTCAACTGAAATAAAGCAAGGCAAGAATCTGAAAGGGCCATTTGGCTTGGGTTTGTCCTGCTTTGGGCTGGGATAGAGTGAATTTCCTTCCTAAGAGCTGGCACAGTGCTGTGTTAGCCCACCCCTGGGCAGGCTGGGGGTGCACCAGGAGCTGGGAGGGGTCACAGCCTGGACAGGGGACCCCAGCTGGCCCCAGGGATAGCCCAGACCATGTGGTGTCATGGTCACTAAACAAACTAGGGAGACACAGCTCACCAACGGGCTGGACAGAAGCAATCGCATTGTACATTGCTTGCTTTCTATATTTGGTTAATTTTTATTAATAATAATAATTATTATATTTTCAACCTCTGTCCCATTAAACTGTCTTTATCTCAAGCCACAAACTTAACAAATTTTTACCCAATTCTCTCCCCTATCCCATTGGTGTGGGTGGGGAGCAAGCAATCAGCTCTGGGGTGTTGAGCTTCCTGTGAGTTTAAAGCACCACAGGTTCCAACATCAGCACGACTGACTTCAGGGGCAAAAGAAAGTGGTTTGTACCACACCACTTAGACTACATCAGAAATAGCCTGTCCTCTTCAACTAAAATCAGAGGTAAGAAACTGTAAGTATAATTGTTTTCTCATGCACCAAAGAGGCAGAACAGGGCAAAATAAAGTAACTAATCATGAGTTTTATTCCAGTCATTCTAGTCCCTAATAACGGATCCCTGAGATGTCACATAGGTCTGACTTTTGCTTTCCTCTCGAAACTCCTATGCCCTTGACTGTTTCTCTCAGTGTCAGTGGAAAAGCACAACTTCTGCTGCCTCACCCTCCAGCTGGAGTCATTTTCTCTGGAATGGTACCTCCCCTGCCTCTCTCAGGTACAGGTTTGCTCTCACAGCCTTGTGCCACAATCCTTGTTCACCAGGTGCATTTTTAACTGTTCTTCAGAAATGAACAGCTACACCTGCTGCCTGGGGTGGTCTGGATTTTCTACTCCTTCCATTGCTCCCTCCCTGCAGTCAGGTTTTGATCATTGCTTTGTTCTCTGGCTCCCAGCTCCTTTGCCGTCCGTCTGAACAGATTCTCACAGAGCCTCTTTGTACATGTCATGACGTCTGAGCAGAGCATCTCAATAGGATTGGGAAAACTGTGTTAATACAGGGAAATACCCTAATTATCATCATTTCCATTCCTGCTACTTGCAAAACTGATCCTGGGGTGACAGTCCCATTCTATTTGACACATACACACAAAACATTCAGCCCAAAGACCATCTCTGTAAAAGAGGCTGTAAAAATGGGTTCTGAAAAATCATTGTAGGTTCTTCTTGATTTTAAAGCAAGATGTCTCATTTATTGAGACATCTATATTCAGGCTTTTTCCTGAATTTTTTAAACTTCTAAAAGCAAATTTATATCCATTTCACGAAAAACAGGGCAAAGAGTGATCCTCCCATGAGCAAAATAAAGTAACACAAGGCTGTAAAGATACATAGACAAAAATGGAGGAAACAGAGGATACACACACACTTAAAAGTTATTCACATAAAAGCTAATATTTACTTCCAAATCCCAATTCTGTTATGACCATAATAACACAAACCTAGGTATAGAAATCTATGAGATACAGGCTACAAGCATCTGTGATTAACTACTGCCCACAGAGCACAGTAATAGAACTCTTCCAGTCCAAGGAAAGGCTGGGCTTAGACACATTCAGAAAACAAGAACCCAAATTTCATCTTAGTAATACAAAGCAAGGGACTAACTTATTTTTACCTCAACATTCACCCTGCCATGATATTGTTCCAAGAGAGTGAAGAATTAAAAAAGAAAAAAACAAAACAAAAAAAAGTTCAAAAGTATTGAAAAATCAGAAACTCTCCTCATAATATTGCAGCTAAATTATGAATTAAAATCATTCCATTATTATGCTACACAGTTGGGGCCTACTGGGGAAATATTGGCACACTACAAATTAGAGTTGTAATAATACAATTCTTGATTTCTAATACTTAAAATTTTGCCCATGGCGATTATGGTAAGAATAATAATAATAATGTGCAACAACTGTAATTAATCTAATTAGTTAATTAAAATGATGATGGCTATTAACACTATAGGTCATAAATTAAAACAAGACCTTCTCTGAACATTAATAGAGATGATATATATTTTCCTCTGCACAATGGACAAGGCACCAGCTGCTTCTTTGGTGAAAAAAAATAGCAGGATGATTACCTAAAGATGCAAATGTAGTTTCTTTCACTACCCACTGTGAAAGTTGAATATCAATGACACAAAACCAATTTTCCTTCAGATGGAAAGGAAACGAACACAGCTCACTGCAGAGGAGGGAGAGCTTTTCATTTCCCAGTTCAAGGCCTATGACCTGGCAGCACTTCCCCAGCCCTCCTGATCCTCCTTTGTCCCCTTCCTCCTAAGAAACATCCATGTGAAATGAATGATTAGTAATACTGATTTATTAATATTGATTACTAAACTTTAACCAGTACATTTGCTTGTTTTCTATAAAATATTTTTGGTTTTCATTCATGAGCTTTTGGGTATTCATTTGTATGCATTAACTCTACCTATGTGAAACATCATATATGATAATAAATATGTATCCTGGTACGTGGAGGTTAAAAAAAACCTTGTGCAGTGTTGCAGAAACATATGATAAATCAATTATTTATGTCCTTTTTATTGCCTCACTGGCCAGATAATTCTCTGTTCCCTGGGGCTTTAACATTCCTATCCCATGAACAGATTACAGCATCCATCATCTGCTTGAAATCCACACACCACACAAATATTTCTTCTATCTGCCTCCCATGTGAAATGTCACTTCTTTCTACAAGCACTGGTATGATTCAGTCTTTAAAGAGCTCTAAGTTTCCCTGCTATAAAAGGTTTAGAGTCCAACCCAGGCCAAGGAAAATGGTGCCATGAAGACAGGACATTCCAGGGTCTTGTTCTCATCAAGCCTTTTGAAGAGCCCAAATCATCTTCCTTGAAAACGGGGAACTCACATGCAGAATATTTTGTCAGAAATACATATGGTACTACAATCCATCCTTCCCTGGGTTTCCCAGGAAAATGTACTGGTGGAAAATGCCACTATGTGAAGCTCTCCATGAGGTCAGCCTCGTGTACCCTAAATATTGCCTCCCTCCACACCCCAGAGCCAGATGGAAAATGACATCCCACAGGGAACAGCAAGACAGAGAGAAGAACAAAATGGGGACCTGTAGAGAAATTTTGGCAAATGACAGAATTTGTAGAAGTCACAGGCAGAAGAGAGGCCACAAAAATAAAAAATCCTCTGTGGCTTCTGGGTTAGCAGAGCTGTGCTTGACCTGAAGCCAAGTGCCTTACACAAGTTATTTACCACTGCCACAGAGGGTTTGGTTCTTTCATAAGCAAATAGTCTATTCAGAAAATATGTTACTACATCCTGAGTTGTACCCTTCACATATTTCTAAGGGTAAGCTTCAAAAATGAGGGTTCAATTCACAGACAGACAAAGGCCATTTACCCTTCTGTAACACAGCTGCCTCCCAGAAATGTGTTTTGGGATGATAAAATTTTTAATTCACTTATTTGGTAATTTCCTATCAGTTGATACAGACATGAGTGAACCAGAAATATGACAAAACTCTAGTATCTCCCCATCCAAAAAATAAAGTGATAAAAAGAAATAATCTAAAAACTTGTAAGGAATTACAACAAATTGCACTTCAGCTGGGAAACGGCATCTAATTTTACTTTCAGATATAAACTCAGAGAAGTCACAAAACAGGTAACTCTTGGAGGATGGTAATTAGTAAGAATTCATGGAAGCTTTCTAGGCATAGATTTATTTTTGTTTAATGCGCAACTTCAGTGGCAGTCTTAAGTTAGGAAAAAAATGTTATTTTCTGTGCATTTTTAAAGGAAATAATGAATAATTCAATTTTAAGGAAGGAAGCACAGGAACAATTGACTCAGTCTTACCTTTTCACTGTATTATTTATGCTGGGGTTTATTTCCATAACAGATAAACCTCTCTTTAAAGAACTAATATTTCTAGAACAATTGTTTTTAATTACAAAATCTCAAAACATTTTCCTAGGACTGAAATCTCATTTTGTGAAATAAGCTTGACAAAAAATAGGAAAAAGACAAAACCCCCTAACATTTTAATCACATTCAATAGCAGTTTTGGCCAAAGAGTTACAGACTTAGCATTTCTCTTTGTATGAGCTGTTCTATTTACAGGAAGAAAAATGCTGGTCTGTGGAAGCAGAGGGGAAAGTCCCAACCTCTGAAAAAATACAGAACTTTTAAGTATTCTGCTTTGTGCCATCATTTTCCTTGGCCTTGCACTCCTCAGAGCCTGGCTGCTATTAGAAAGGTAAACTGAGACAGACACAAATGATTTCTTCTACAATTCACAACTGCTTTTCACTCTGCTTTGTGCGGCTCTTAATAATTCAATCACAGTTCATGCTCCATATAGAGTGTATTATAGTTCTTCTCTGTAAAGAAACACAATAACTAAAAGGGATAAAAAAATCTCACCCTCCCTCCAAATTATAAGTAAATTGGTTTAGGTCTAAAGATCTTGTTTCCAAAATAACGGCTTTGGTATTCATTCTTTTGCTTTCCTTCCTTTTTCTTTTTTCTTTTTTTTTTTTTTTTTTTTAGTTTTCTTTGTTGGTGTCATGGTTCATGTTTTTTCATTCTTCTCTGGAACAATGAGAAGCAAAAACAAATATAGCACTTAAAAAAATGAAAAGCTGGCTCTTGCAAAATACTACCAACCTGGCAGCTGGAGCTTTAGAAATAATATCAAATATTGCAAGGAAATAAAAACTGAGAAAATAATTGTTAGAGAACATTAAAGACAAAATGCCTTAGAGGAGAAAAATTTTGTCAACAAAATGCAGAAGTTGACGAGGACCAACCAGCTTCTTCCTCTTGTCTTACATCCTACACTTGTCACTTAATGGCTATTCCTGGGATTTGCATGCTGGTCAGACCTAGTTACAAAACCTTGTTGAATATCCTATTTTTAACTCTGGTATTTTCTGTCTGCATAGTCAAAAAAATACTAATACTCAGGCTAGACATTGATGAGGTCTACAAATCTTACCAAAAATACCTGTGTTCACTTGGAGAACTTTACTTCCCTGACACTGGATACACAGATGTCTCACACCAGAAAATAACAAGCTCACTGAAAGCTCATGCATCAAGAGACTTGACTTATGTGTTGGTTGGTGCAGTGGCCTTGCTGATCTCATGGAGACAATGGAATGTCAGAGAAACAAACAGCAAGAGCTGCTTATAACACCTTCCACACAAGGATTTCTTCCTTAAGGCACACATATCTCAGCAAACACCGCTGGCAGATTTCCCTTTGTTCATCGTGCTCCTGCTGAGTCCAAATGTTTACCTTTGCTCTGCTCCAGACAGAAAAAGGTTTCCCAAAGGTTTCCTGATTTGCTGGTGGGCAGAGCTGTGTGAGCCCAGCTGGTCCAGCCCAGTGGCAGAGAGCCTCTCTGGCTCCAGAGGGGAAGGAGAAGTAACTGCAACTCCATTTCAATGCCTGCCAGTCACAATTCTGCTGCACCTTGGAGTGAGGAGCTGAAACAGTTTTCACAGAATCACAAGGTTGGAAGAGACCTTGAAGATCACTGAGTCCAACCCATGCCCTAATACCTCAACTAAACCCAGTGCCACATCCAGGCTTTTTATAACACACCCAGGGATGGGGACTCCACCACCTCCCTGGGCAGCCATTCCAGAACTTTATCACCCTTTGCACTAAAAACTTTTTGCTAATATCCAACCTATATTTCCCTTGAGCCTGTCTGGATCATTTGCATCACTGCAGCTCATTCAGTGCAGGTCTGTGCCATCAGAGCTACACTGCACTTCTGCTGGGCAGCTGGACCATCCTTTTTCTAGTCCATAAAAAATCTTGCCTTCAGTCAGGACTTTGGCATGAACAAGAAATTGGAGCCCCCATGCTGACAACTTCCAATCGATCAGGATTTCTAAAATGCAGGTGCTCAGCACTTTCTAAAGATCTTGGAAGGATAATCAGGGTAGGGACTTCTGAGCATGTGTCAGTTCAAGGCAATGGTCAGACTTGAGCACCCTATCTCTCATTTGGACAATTAATGTGGTGAGGAGCTGTTATATTCCCCTGCTAGAGCTGCAGGGATCCTTGACACACAATCTCAAGGCCAAACATGGCCAGCACAGGCTCCTGCCCCAGCCCCAGGGCTCCACTGCCCTCGTGACACCTCAGCCCATGCAGCCTGTCCAAGGAAATCCTTCATTAGCTTAATTTCAGGGGGAAGCAGGTCATTCTTGCAGGTCTGACATTTCCTAGATTTTACTCTCTGTGCTATAGGTACAATTCTTCTTTGTTGATTCCCATGGAGATGAGCACATTCTCAGACAGAGAAGGAGAACACCTCAGCTAAGCCTGGCTTTTTTGCCTAGTGACACTTATGATTAGATTAACTTCTGATGTTTGGCTGTCAGAATTCATTCTATTAAAGAAAACTGAGTATAAATTGCATAGTTGTGTCACTAATGATAATTTTAAAAAATGAAATATCTCTGCATATGAAAACAGTAACAAAAACAAAAATCAGCATTTCTTTCTGGCTTAAAACCAAAATATTATTTATCCCTCCTACACTAGAAACAAATAGAACAATTAAAAGGAAAAACAACTTTGCTTTGGGGAAAAATTATTACTTTTTCTTAATCAAATTCATGAATTTTAATTAGTAAGTGCCTTAATGTGTGAAAGGAAAATGGCAATTTTCAGAGCTCTTCTCCCTGGAAGGATATTATATTAAATCTTTTCCATTCTGAATGTCCTAGACGTATTTTACAAGTGCCTACTGACACTTTAAAGTTAGGATTGAATTCTGTATTTAAATTGCAACCCATCTCCAGTTTCAGGTCATTGCGATACAAAAGGTCGTGATATTTGCCTTTCATTTTTCTCCTCTCAGAATACTAAAATTTGAGACTATAAGGAATGCTGTATGAAAAATAATTTCTTGCCAATTGCATGAAGAATATACAGTGATTAAGTAAGTAGTTTGACCTGCATTGTTTAATCCTATTCACCTAGGATCACCTTCAAAAATCTGGCTTCTCAATGCAAGTATGAATATTTTAAAGAATACAAGAAAAGATTCAAGGTGAAAAATGGCCACGAAAGATGAGAATCTTCTTCATCTTTGGGTCAAAAATATTGTCTCTGAATAAAAACAATGAAAAAAAAGATATAAGTGACTTTTCTTTTACATCCAGCAGAGAATATATTAATTTCAATGTGGGACCTGAGAACATAAAATATGATAAAAGAGAATCTAGGCTAGGTGGGCTCCCTCCTCCCATCCCCACAAACTTGCAAGACAGGTTTCTGAATAAAGCTTTCAATCCTAATTCCACACAACTCCTTTTTACTGTCCTAGTGAAGAAAGCAGACCAAGTCAGTAGATCTTGCATCTGCTTTACAGCTGCTTAACACCTCCAGATGGACGAGGTCACGGGGCAAGTGACATTGAGAGGCAGCATTTCTACTGAAATTATTAGATTCACCATTGATAGGAACTGAAATGGATCATTATTATCCTCCAGTCTGACCTCCTGCATATTGACAACCACAGTCTTGCACCAACTCCTTCCTCAAGTGAGCCTGTAATATCTATTCCAGCTACCCTCTATCTTTTGAAATATGCCCATTTTGCTTTTGGCACATTAACGAATGGATATTCTATTTCATTCCTCAGTAAACTTTCAACTGGGCAAATCAGTCTCACTATTAAAAGGTAATGTCTCAGTTCTAGGACAACATCAAGTCCCTTATTTTTCATGTACTACCAGTACACTGCCAAAACTTTGCACATCACTTTTTGCCAAGCACATATTTATGCCTCAAAGCAACAGCTGCCTTTTAGCATCCCACAGCAGGGACTCCTCAAACTCAGACGGTCCCACAAAAGTCACTGTGACAGGGAGTGCAAGGACAGTTCCTGCACAATTGCCTGCTCAGGAGGGCAGCTCTGAGGGCCAGCTGCCACGGGGACACTGTGCCTCCTGTGCTCTCTGCTGCTCTTCCTCTGCTCGTGTCAGGGCACACCTCAGGGTTTCATTACATGCAGCAAGACACAGATACATCCCAAAAACACTTGTCTCAAAGTAACAGCACTGACTGCTCCCATCAGACCCCCAGTGACCCACACCAGATCTCTGCTGGGGGACATCTCATCCTCCAAACCCTGAACATGTGAAAGTGTGTCTTCCTAACACCCCGCACCCATGTACATTCACAGCACACCCGAGCCAAAGAAGCAGCTCCAGTGGTGATAGCTGTTCCCTTTCCCCTGCTTCACCCCCTCAGGTGTGCTCACGGGCACAGGGCAGGCTCTGAGCTTCCCCCTTGCCCTCCCTTGTCAAGCTCACAGGTCAGGGAGCAGCCCTGCAGGAAGGGAGACAGGGGAGCTGCTGGCAAGAGGGAAGGGGCAGCACAGGAGCAGCTGGCCACGCTCAGGGGCTCCAGCACCTTCCCTCTGGTAGCATCCTGGAGCTGGGACTCAGCCCAGGCACCCAGGGGCACAAGGAGCAGGGGCTGTGACACTCCCTGTACCCTGCCTTGCTCAGGGAGCCAAAGCCACACTGAGCCCTGTGTGGGCAGCCACAAATCCCATCAGAACCCACCAATTCCACTAAGAACCTCCTGATCTCCCTTGGAGGAACTCACCCAGACTGCATCCCCAGCCAGTAAAGGCTTTCTATTTACACAGCTGTGCATCTCCAAATAGAACTGATTTTTCTTTTTTCTTTATTTTTAATTTAATCTGCTTCCTTTGAAGTATTTAGCAGGTTGACAGAGCTTTCAGCTGCAACTCTCTTGCTTCCTCACTCTTAAGCCTGATAGCTCATCAAGATGTAGTTTGCCAAATCTGCTTTTTCTCCTCCTCCCCCATCATTTCCATTGTCCTTTCAGCATCCAGGGCTTTAAGGAGTTTCTGCTTATGAGGTTTAGAGGCAAGACACTCATGAGTCTGCTGATGATGCACCATGTTACTTACTGATTTTTAATCCTGAATCAGGATTTCCTCCCTTTCATATACAAGTTGTATCTTTACCAGCAATTTGGTTTGTAAAATTTAAATTTGACTTTGTGCTATGACTACTAACCTAATGCCTTCAACTGCTAAAAACCACTTTGTTCTCTTTTCATAAACATCACCTACAAATAATCTATTTAACTTCCCTGAATATACTGTCCAATCATCTTGTACATTTGTGATCTTACTTTTATGCAGAAGCAGCAATTTATTACCATTAAAATCCTGTTATAGAGGATTATTTTCAATTTGTTGAAATTTAGCTTCTGTGTTAGAAAACAGGGAAAAAAGATGGAAAGAAAGACCAGGATGGATTTATTTTCCAGAATACTGGTCTGCATTCATGCTAAGGGTATTAAAGGAATTTATTTCCTCAAAGAGGAGTAAGAAAGGAGTTAAAGATAAAAGGAAGAAGATTAGTTTGACACTGAAGGACTGAGAAGGTTTTTTTAACAGTATTTAGAAAAAAAGGGAAACATATAAAACCCAGCTTATGCCAAAACTTCCTCCCACCCTTGACTCCACTGTGGGTTATATAGGTATGCTAGATTTGCAGGTAATTTATTATTTAAAAAAAAGAACTATTAATTTGTTTTCTGTTAAAGAGATAAAACACATAAATAACTCTCCATTCCTTCACTTTGAAGTGTCAGGTGTCACTTTACAGTGCTAAGTTTATTAGCCTTAAAAGTCTTTTTCTTCTTTTGCTTTGTGCTACTGCTCTTTTTATCACGTGTCACATTTATGGAAATTTTAACTAAGATTTCAGAGTGCCCTGTTTATACCACAGATGGTGTATTTTTAATTTATATATTTATTTTTACTTACTGTTTTCTCTTTTCTGACTCAGAAATTTAATGAGCTCTCCCACACCCCATACCCAGGGGAAGTAAGAAAACTGAAGAGGACGCATTAAAAGCAGTAGTTGATTTTTTAGCTGTTAAATGTTATTTATAGCAGAGCAATTGAAGCCTGTGGCCACTATAAAAATGCTCAAAGTGAGGACAAGATGCCTTGAGTTGTGGGGAAGAGCAACTTCTTCACAAGTCATCCTACTAAATTTAACAGGGATTCCTGTGAACCAACTGCGTGCAACAATTGAGTGACTACTACATAGTAACACATCATACAATCCAACAATGGCTTGTGTTGGGAGAGATTTAAAGCTCCTCCAGTGCCACCCCTGCCATGGCCAGGGACACCTTCCACTGTCCCAGGCTGCTCCAAGCCCCGTCCAGCCTGGCCTGGGGCACTGCAGGGATCCAGGGGCAGCCACAGCTGCTCTGGGAACCCTGGGCCAGGGCCTCAGCAGCCTCTGTGACACCCTTTGTGACACCCCTCTGTGCCCTCTGACACCTTCTCTACCCTCTGTGACACCATCTGTGCCCCCTCTGGGACACCCTTTGTACCCATGTGACACCCCTTTTACCCTCTATGACACCCTCTGTACCCTCTGTGACATCCCTTGTATCCCCTGACACCCTCTGTGACCCCCCCCTTGTACTCTTTGAGACACTCTTTGTCCCCTCTGTGACCCCTCTATACTCCCTATGACACTCTCTGCACGCTCTGTGACACCCCTTCCACCTTCTGTACCCTCTGACACTGCTCTGTACCCTCTGTGACACCACTCTGTCACACCTCTGTAGCCCTGTGACACCTTTTGTACCCCCTGTGACTCCTCCAGACCCTCTGTGCACCCTCCAGACCCTCTGTGACCCCTCCAGACCCTCTGTGACCCCTCCAGACCCTCTGTGCACCCCTTCCAGATCCTCTGTGACCCCCTGTGCCCACCCTGTACCCCCTGTGCCACCCCTTGCAGGGTGTCACAGGCAGCAAGGCACCATGCCACACCCACCCTGCCCCTACAATAATGTTGTTTCTGCTGCTGCCTGCAGAAATGTTGCTATCAAATGTATTGTGCAGCCAATCTGCAGTGTCTCTATTTACACCAGCTGGGGAAGGATGTCTTCTCTATCACTCAGTTAACTTTGCAGCTATTTCCATTTTCCCCCTGTGGCTTCAAAGAAGTCAATAAGCAATTGATAAATCTTCTGTCGCCCTGGGCAATTAATGGGAGTTACACAGCATTGACTGCATCAATCCTCGTGTATGTGAAAAGCAAAAAATTGATTTCACAAATTTACTGGTACCTATTGATTCAGTGCCTCTTCCCCAGGCTATTCCTATTTAATGTTTTTGTGAGGTCATTGAAAAAAAAATCAACACTGTCAAATAAAACCTGTTTCTTCAGAGCTTTATCTGTTACATTATTTTGCAAGTATTTTTAGCCTCAGCAACATGTTTTCAGGCTGAGCTTCAGGCTTGTAAGATTTTCATCATCTGGAAAGTAAGCATAAACAAACTGACCCAACCAACCATTTACTGAAGGTGCTTTGAAGGTTCAGGGTCCTTTTAAAAAGTGAAAATTCCACCCACAAAAATCCTTACTGAAACTTCACAGGCTCAAGATGAATTTACAGACAAATCAAAGTACTTGTGTATCTAACCATCGAATTTGCATCTGCATGCATCTGATTGGCAGCTGGATACCAGGAACATCCATAAAAACTGTTAGTCCAAGCAGCCAGATTTGTTCCTAGGACTGAACTTCTAGCAGAGGATCACAGAGACAAATGCAGCAGAAGCAAACTGAATGTACCAAAAAATAGCAGCTTTTGGGGAAATTTGTCCTCATGCACCTGTAGCTCACAGCTCATCACCCACTTTTGTGAAGACACAATAGGCAGAACAGCAAGGAAAAATTACTTTTCCATATTTTTTTTTTACTGTATTAACTCATTTTTGTTAAAAATAACATTGAATGCAAAGTCATTTGGTTCTGCATCCTCTTTAGTATCATCCTCTTTCAGGCCTTAGAGTCAGCAGTGTGGGTTTGATCTCATTGTCAGCACAGTGATACTCTGTGAACCCTTTTGTTTCTTTCCTAGAGATGCTCTTTCCCAGAATCTCCTGTCAGGACCAACCAACAACCTCAGGTTGCTGCAAGGAGCAGCTAAAACCAGAGTTAGAAATTCACAAGATAACTTTTTTGCAAATGTCTGACTTATCCCTTCCTCTTCAAATATGGAAATAAATTGACAATTTTTCAACTTTTTTTTTTTAAAGAAAAAATTTCTACAGGATGTATGGATATAAGTGCTGTGCTCAACTGTGACGGGAGTGAGGCTGAGAAACAATAGGGCTGTTACCTACTTTGAAAGTTCTGTAGACGTCTTTGGGAGCAATATTGCATCCAGAACTCAAAACCTAAAGTGAACATTTGCTTCTGTGGAAGTGAAGCCTACGTGCATCATCTGATACATGGAAAAGGGTAAGGCAGGAATGTGTCTGCAGTCATAACCCACGACCACCAAAGCTGATCCCTCCATATGCAAGTGCCAGCCTCATATAAACCAAAATGCTTTAAGGTCTCTGCATGCATTAAACTTGATTTGTCCCTCCACCCCCAGGCCATCATACCTCTGCTTGCTGGGTCAGGCACCAGACCCAGAGAAGCCTTCTTCTGTCCCGAGAAGCCTTTCCTGTGTCTGAGCACACATCAGGTCCCACAGGCTCCAAAAACCCACTTGGTGCAGTGGCTGTCCAGGGCTTAAACAACCTGCACTCGGTATCTTCTTCTGTCAAACAAAAAATGAACCGATTTTCAAGAGTGTTTTTTTTCTTTTTTTACTGTCTGTATAGAGCAACAAGATCTCTGAAAAAAGAAATGAAAACTCAGAACACTGTTAATTATAAATGCGTGGTGAGTTCTGATGTACGTTTTAGTATGTGAATTACAGTAAAAGAAACCAGAAATAACAAAAATATATTCTGTGTAACTGAGATCAGGAACTCCATATGCATATACCAATTGTGAGAGAACAATCAAATTAATTTTTAATAGGATCTAACCAACGGAAATTTAACAGGGTGACTTGTCAGCTTGATATTCACCAAGTCAGGGATCCCATAGCCGAGTAAGGAGAATTATTTAAGCAGCATTGCTGTAGTGACAGTGTCAATCCCATAAAATGTTTCCATTTTTCATTTGACAAAATAAAGGATCCTTATTTATTCTAGTAATGACTGCCCTTGAACGATGAAAAAACCTTCTCTGAAGTATTTCCAGAGGAACAATAAATAAATAAATAGTTACTTCTCCCTTATGTTGTTCAATAGTTCTACTTTAACACCCACTGGAAATTTTATAAAATAATATTTAACTCCTTTTTACACACTTACTAGGAAACACTAACTTGCTACTAAAAAGATCCTTCTCCATGACATGACAATGTAACAGAAATAAATGATTTACAATGATAGATACAAAGAAAAGAATAGGCACTGAAAAAGTTGAAAACCATGACAATTTTATTGGAAGTTTATCTTGAGATGAAGAAGCTTCATTGTTTGCAAAAGTTGCTTTGATATCTTTACAAACACAATTGTTGTTTCAATATAGTTCTTTTGTCTGGGCTGTCCTTGCTCTGTAACTTACCATTCTTGTTGTGACTATAACTTTTATAGTTTATAAATGTATAATTTTCATAATATTACAAATGAAAGATGCATAGAGTTCTGTTTCACTTATAAAGGAATTTGCAAAGGCCAATTTTACTTTAAAAAATGCAATCTGCTAATTTCATGGTTACATTGATAAACTGAAAACCACAAAAATACACGGTGGTTATTTTTCTATATTTTCTCAAACAGATTACAAACAAAAAACATAAAAATGAGGGCAAGCTTTACAAACACAAAGGATATTAGGCATCAAATTGAAATAGGTGTAAAAGATATTATGTGGGAGGCAGCTCCTCCAGCCATCCCGCTAATTAAATAAATAAAGCTTTAAAAGTAATATATTAATTTATCAACTTTATCAGCAACCTCACCACTACAAAACTCTGAGCTGTAAGGAAATAGCATGAACTCATTTCAAACTACCATGCCACCTATAACAGGAAAAGAGTATTGTAATATCATATATTGTCATTTATAACCTGCTAAAGGTCCAATGCCAAGCCTCATATCAGGTAGCACTTCACTGATAAAAACCCAGTTCCTTGGATTTTGGTGGATGCAGAGTTGAGAGAGAAGAAGAAAAGCTGTTGGTGTCACCTGTCACTTGCACACCCTTCTTGTCCCCTGCCCACAGCACCCACCCCTCATCAGCCACTGCTGCCCTGTGGGACTGATGCAGCATTAGTGGCTAAAGGCAACACCACAGGGGTGGCAGATGCTGAAAATGCCACCAGGCCACGTTCATTTTAGGCAAAAGAAAGATTCAGACTGCTCTGGGGTAAGAAATTCACCCTGGAAAACAAAGATGCTGCTCACTGTCATGGAACAAGGCTGTGGATACTGGGCTGCTCAGAAAGCAGATCACTATAAAATTTTCAGTGTCAAGAGATTGTTACCTAAAGTAATTTCCATTTTATGCTTCCAGTTTTTAACTTTTGGAGTCTTCTTGCCTCCACACAACAGATTAACAAGGAGCTGGTAACCAAAAAGTTTTAATATCACTGTGGTCATCGATGGGTTTTGTGCCAGTCAAGAGAAAAGGCTTACTCATAACAATCAGTTCCATTTCAGAAGTTTAGAGGAATTCTCAAAAAACTAACAAAATTAAAACCCCAACCAAACACTTTCAGGCTGCATCCCTGCAGTAATGATGGAAATAAAATTACCTTTTTGAATATTCCTCTTTGTTTTGCTCTGTATTGACTGAAGTGATTCCAAGATGCAGAACAGGAGAGAAACACCATTAAAAGCTGCACACCAAAATTTGTGAACACCTTTCCAGGAAGAGAAGTCTAACTCTTTTCAAAATACACAACACATTCACCATTCCTGAAAACCAGAACACAGCCCAGAGCAGGACCATGAGCTTATGGTGTCAGCAAACACAAACCAGCATCCCTAGCTTGATGAAAAGAAAATTAACATCAGGCTGCACTGTACCATCCTGAATTTCTAACAACTGAAAACAGTCAGTTGGTGTGTTTAGGGGCCACGCATTTCGCATATTTACCAATGAAAACTAAGAATTGCAGAACTAAGCCCACACCCTTTGTGGCATTTAAAGCCCTTGCTCCCATTGAAATCAAACTCCTCACTGCCATTTCCAAAAAGGATTAAAGTGCTCAAGAAACAGTCAGATAATTGGAAAATAATTACATGCTAAAACTCTATCAAGAACAAAGAGAAAGTATGTTATACCTATCATGTAATTCACTCACAGTACAAAAGAAATTACATTTTAATAGTATTACAAATATTGCATTTATTCAGTGTGTATGATTTATTATTAAAGCAGTAAAATGAAATATTCTGTTTAATCAAAGGTATTCAAAGTAGCTTCCTTGGCCAAAAACGTAAAACCCAATTTTCTTTCCAGCTCTCTCCACGGAGATTCCCTCCCAGGCAGGGGCTGTGCTCCTGGTGACAGCTGCACTTCTGCCAGGCAGCACAGCTGCTCCCTGCTGCTGCCCTCCGACCCAGCTGGGCAAGGGAGCTAATCCAACAGCCCTGAGCTGAGCAGAGAGCCCTGCACGGACCCCTCAGAGCTGGGGACCATCCTTCTCCGAACTGCAGGCAGCAGGACCAATTAGAACCTTGATGCACACACCGCTGATTCTAGAGCTGAAGTTTTCTGTGTTCTTCAGCAGTCTTAAGAACCAATTCAACCTTTTTTTCATTTCAGAAGCCTATATTTTCTATCTAAATCAATTGCAAAAACAGTTGAAAAACCTCTTTATTTACAAAGCCCCAGTATAAATTTGAAGAATCTCAGAATAAATTAAGTTTTCAGATTTTTTAAATCTCTGGAATCATTTTCTAAACAGCACTTGATGCCTCAGGTTTTAGCTTTTTTATTTTCCAGATTCTATTCTGCTTTAGTGTGCAAGTCTAGGCTTCATATTAGGGGATGGTAAGATCCCCTCCACAGGGTAGGGAGACAAAACAATTCCTTCTCTAGCTGGGACCAAGGACAGCCAATCCAGCTCTCAGGCCCAAGAGCATAAACAACATGGACTGAAGAGAGAAAACAAGAAGGATGGAACAGCATGGGCTAAAGCTGTAATTGAACAATTAGCTCCAATATGCTAATGGACCAAAACTTATAAAAGTGTGAGATCCCGTGACCTGACGTCCATTTTGCACCATTTTGGTTGTGCTGCCCAAGGTGGGTCTATTTGAGGCCTCTTAATTAAAAGTCCCTGCTTTATTCTTTAGCTCTGTCTAGTCTCTGTTCTAGGTCAGCCTTCACAAGGCATCACACTGATGCCAAAAACCAGGAGAGAGAGGTTTTTGATTAACAGACACCTCAGCCAGATGCCAGGAGGCAGTCAGGGCCACCAGCAGCAGCACAGCCACACCACTGTGGCATCCTAAAGGGTTCCCTGCAGGGCAGCAGCTCAGCCCAGGCAGAGCAGGCTCTGACACTCCTGAGGAGCTGTTAGAGGGGATGCAGGTCACTGGGGAAGTGCCAAGGTGGGCTGCTGCTGGCAGTGTTAGCATGTCCTGAAACTCCCTTTGCCACAGCCATCTCCTTATTTATTCCTTTCACTCACCTTTTCCCTCCTCTGTCTTTTCGTGGCCTTCAGCTGAGGCCAGCCCACTTCATCATTATTGATCTTACGCTTATTTTTCTATCTGCAAAATCTCTGCAAGGATATCCTTCGTACTGTGAAAGGAGAATTCTGCTTGATGTGTAAAAAGAAAATGAGAACTTTCAATTCCAGCTGCAAACCGTATCTGCATCAGATATTGAATTGTCATTCAGCTGTTACCAAAGTTCTAGTAAACATCAGAAAAAGCTGGGGCTTTTCTTTTAATTATGTTGGTACCTTTCAATGTGTATTCAGTAAAAGTGAGGGTATATTGTACAAATTTACAAAAAAAACCCAAAAAACAAAAAACAAAAAAACCCCTCACAAACAAGCAAACCAACACAAAACAATGCACATTTTAGGGCTTCTTCATCTCAGCAAATGTTTTTCCACGGGGCTGGGTTTTAAAGATATTAACTAATTGCTACTTCAGTGGAAATTCTTTGACAGCAATTTAAAAATCTGTTGTCATAGGAAGACTATAAGAGAAATGGATTGCTGGAGAGCTAAGTTCAAAAACAAAATTAAAAACACGCATAGATGAAATGAAAACTCTAAAGAGCTAGAGAATAAAAAAGTAAGCAGATATCTTAGTGCACTGTTTTCTATACTGGATATTTTCCAAATGAAAGATTCAAAGTATTAATGTTTTATTGTTGTGGGAATAGCTAGGTGTAAATCAAAAGAATGAGTTACTGCATACCATATTGAGCAGGTTAATTTTCCACTAAAGTAAAGTCAGTGATTTCAAGAGCAATGTGAAGTCTGACTGTGTTAATGACAACTCAGTTACCAAACTGTTCAATTACATTTTGGTTGTTGTTCTGGGACTCCATCTGCATATTGATTTTACATGATGCTTACAATTGGTACTCCCCAAAAACATCTCATGTGCATTTGTCACCTGGAACAGCTCCAATCGAGCAGCAGGAGCCCCTGAGTGAGGGGAAAGATGCTCCCTGTTATGACCCTATCTCTTTCATTTTCCTTTTTTCCATGTTCTATTAAACAAACACAGAAAATGCAGATATTGCCTTTACCCATCCCCGTGCTCCAGGTCCCACATTCTCTTGCCACAGAGATCATCTACCACACTGTATTTTCCAGGCCATCCTTGAAACTCACTGTATTGAAGCTGTTAAGGGGCTCCTGGCTGCTGCCTCCTGCTGTAGAAACCAGAGGAACAGCACTCAAATTTAAATTCAAATACCTGTTGAATAAACAAACCCCATACTGCCTAACACTGAACATAGCAGTTCCGTAAGTGTTCTGGAAAAGGTCTTTCGTGGACAAATCACTTTTTTGGAAACTTCTCCTGAAAAAAAAAAATAGACACAATATACCCAAAAGCTGTACTGTGTGTATATATATATGTATTCTGTGTCCAAAGCTGTACTGAGGGGAAGGTTCAACCTTCATTTGGTACATAAGCGCTACACAATAATTAGCAAAATCTCTTCCACTACAGTTTCAGAAAGAGCTAGTGAGGGCCTGGGAACTGACAGTCCCTATCCCAGCCTTCCTGAATGTATCTGGGTTTTCAGGCTGGATTAACAAACTCTCCTCAAATCCTACCCAGCTGAACAGTGGCATCTCTTTTTACCAAGCCAAAGATAAACCTAGAGTGAAGTGTAGTGGAGATAGACATCATGGTTAAAAATACTGAAAAGAAATCTAAATGCTATTTTTCCTCTACTGAACCAGCTAATTGTAGTTCCATCAAACTCAGAGAAGCAGCAGTCAGTGTTGGGTTATCATTAAAAACATCCCCTTAGTAAAGTAGGTCATGTAGCAATAACATGATGAAGCTTGCTGACATTTGGATTACAAAATAGCAAATATGTTAATTCAAAAGGTGAAGCACACCAGAGCTTGCCTGAATCCTAAATAGTTCCATCAACTCTGAGGAACTAGAGGCTGAATGGATTGCAGTTCCTGTTATCCTCTACCTGCCTGTGATTAAATCTGAAGTCATTAGCTTCACCTAGAAAGACAAACGAGTTTCTCCTCTGCATTTCCTTGGATGGGAAAAGATGGCCAAAAAACCCAGAGCCTGAGGTTTACTTTGTGCATGGCACTTGGAACATGTGATTCATGTCCTCGCCATGATCACGGGTAGGAGAGAAACCATCCTTTCACAGCTGATGCACTTTCCCTCTGTTGGGGAACAGGTAGATTTTTGAGATATTGTCAAAGACATATTGTATCTTCATCCTCCTATAGAAAGCATTTTTCTAGATTAGAAAATTACTAGATTTTCTAGATATTGTCAAAGACATGTTGGATCTTCATCCTCCTATAGAAAATTATGGCAATGCCTGGTGTTATACACACAAAACCAGACCCTACATGAGTTATAATACTTAAATATATTTTGTCCCCAAATTTTCCTCTAGTCAATCCTTGCTTTCCTTGTATATAGAGTCAACAATGTCTTTTCTCTTTCCTATTTCTTGTTTTTATTTCCTCTCCCTGCATTTTGGCATAGTCAGTCTTTTCATCTATTTAGCTTCAATAACATACTACTCTGAAAAGCTTGCAACCACAGATGGCCATGTTTGGGCTTCTGTGATAAGACAGAGTCTCCTAGGCCTCATATTAAAGGATCTTTCTTAATGAATTTTGTAGCCTATGGTTTTCATGCAGTGCTTTTCTTTCAGTGTTATAACAAATGCTTATCAATAAGGGGAATTTACCACTGAATCCTTGATAATGCCCTTTATTCTGCAGTTCTCTGCAGATTTGGAGTAATCCAGTTCTGTATTTGTTCAATTAATGCTACTGTGCATTTCACGCTGGTCATCCAGTCATCCTAAGCTCCTCAGCAAAATAAAAGGAGCTTAATTTTCTATTGCCTTAGGATTTGAAGGTTTATAAATGAAAGATAAAGACTTAATCCTCCATCAGTTTAGTGAACACTGTTTGTCTTTACATGATATCAATCCCATAATTTCTGCAGTTTTAAAAAACATTCAAATGATGGCTCAGCCTTAAGACGTGGGAAAAACAGAGAGGTACATGCACATTTTGCATAAAAACAGATGAACAACTGTTTATTGACTGACAGAGTTTGGTGAGGTTGTGCTTTGCTAAAGGTCATGTTTGTCCAGGAACAGAGTAAATTTTGCAGCTAGATATAGATATTATTTATTTACTTGTTCAAGGTTGGAAGAATCCCTAAGCACATTCTGGCTTGAGTCTATTCCCCAGCACAGGGCACAGCTGTTGAAGTTAACACAACCAAGAGAGTGTTCAGTGTCATTCCATACTGTTCCAACAGCCTCCCACGAGAGCTGTGCCTCTGGAGATTTAACCCAATCCCACCCAAGTCAGCAGCAGCACTTCCAGAGATCAGGACAACTCTGTGCCAGTTCCATGATAAAATGAAGCAACACTGCCACCTCTTTCGTGACCTGTATCACAGAACTGCCTAGGACTCCAGTGTGCCTCCCAGGGACAAACAGCTGCTCAGGAACAGCAAAAACAGGTTCTTAAAACTGAGCTACACTGAGGCTACAGCACCATGGTGAGGTTTCAGCAAAGTAATACATAAACCAGAAAGGAGATTTGTGATGTTGTGTTTCAAGTTAAGATACAGCAGGGCACTTTCTCCTTATAAGGTTGCTTCTGTGTGCCATTGATCTTGCAGTTTATTATTAAAGTGTCTTACAAGAGAAATGGCAAGTGGATTTGACACTGGGAGACATATTAATGGCATGAAACCTTAGAAAAATGAGCACTCTGATGGTTATTAATCAGACCAAGCTACAGCATGAGCCTCCCCTTGCTCCCCTTTGCTTTGACAAAGAAGCAAATCCTCTGGCATCCTCCAACTCATTTTAACAGTCCCACAGCTCTGGATTTCCCTCCTGCTCACAAAACAAACTGCTTCTTCAAGAACTTTCACTGTGATGCCCAAGCAGCACTCACAATTCGTGACTCTACAATAGCATAAGACATTAAAAAGTAATAAAAGCTCCTTCCTTTCTTAAAAAAAAAAAAAAAAAAAAAAAAAAAAAAAAAAAA
>LTAT01000016.1:12920186-12936084 GCA_003286495.1 Chlorodrepanis virens | reverse complement strand
ACATTCCTGTAGTGAGCTGTGATTATTTCTAATTGAGGTATCTGGAGAAGGAGGAGGACATGGCATTTAAGCCAATTGAGCCCCTCTATTCCAAAAGGCTTATTCCTAATAGCATTGAGGGGGAAAAATTGATTCTTTTGATCTTGTATTTTAATCTTTAATTTTAATTTGAACCATAAAACTTTAATAACTGTCCTCTAGGTTTCAAAGAGAACAGCACTAAGTATTTTCTGCACACTGGATATTACACGTGTAAAGTCAGATTCCTTTGTATCTGCAGGAACTGCAAGAGCTGCTTATTAAATTAGTAATGACCAGAAGTCAATGGCTTTCCACCCCTCAGAGTGCCTGTTGTATCTTAAGCCAAGAAAAATAAAATCACTGTTGTCCATGTACAGCCCTTATTTGCATAAGCATCATGCCATTTTAAAATAATTACACATATTGATTTCATCTGGGATTTGGAAAAATGCAGGATTTCCCTAATGAAACCTACCAGGTTTCACAAGGTTGAAATACAAAGTAATTACTTGCGTCCTTCCAAGATCTAAAAAACTGATAATTAATTTTATATGGTACAAAGAAGCATATACCAGCTGGTGCAATAATTTCACCATACAGCTGGTAAGCAGCAAATTCTCTGATATGAGCCCAAGAGGAGAGACAGTGAGCTCTGTTAAAAGGCAATTATTGCAACCTGAACAGTTGTCACAGCGTACTTAGAAATGACCAACAGCTCTCTTTTGCAAATCAGAGATTTAATTTTTATCTGAGCAGGAAGGAAAAACTGTACTGAAGTTCTCCTGACAGAACAAGTTGACAAATTGCAGTAATTTATGAGCCATCTGACTTGGTGCAAGGTGCCTGTCTGTCCTGCCACACGACAGAGGGTACCTGAGAAGTGTGCTGCCTTCTGCAGCATGTGCAGCTTACAGACCCAGCCAGCACCTCTGGCTTTTTTCCACTTTCAGTGGCAGCAAATGTTATTCCCACTGATGGCATAATTACCCAGAATAGAAGCAACCACAGAAGAAGTTAAACTCTGCTTCATTTTACTGTGTCAGCTGTTTGCCTACAGTTCTTAGTTTAAAAGGCCAGGAAGGTTTCCAGTGTTTGCAAAATGTGTTACTATGAGGAGGTTAAGGCAAAAAGAAAGGAACATTCTCAGGCTAAAAAGACCTCTTTCATTTCAAATTCCCTTTAATGCAGTTTCTATTCATGAAGCAATTGACTTCCATTTTCCAGGCAATAAAAAAAAGGAAAAAAAAACTTTTTGGTGAGTGATTCTACACCCGCATGCTACTTTTAAATCATTTGCTTGTCTGCAAGGTCGGACAGCCTTATAGAAGGCTCAGACTTGAACCAAATTCAGAAAGCATTACTCATGGCAATTTATACCCAAAACTATGGGGTTTTTTTGTGGTTGCTATAATGTAAGATTGGAAACAAATACTGATGGTGTTTAAGCCAGGTTGAATAGTGATGTACAAGCACACTACTGAGGCTTCTTATTGCTCTTATCTGCTGTCTGTGTCTCTACCACACCACCAGCACAGCACTTTGCTTAGTGCCAGTAACACCACAGCTTTCACTCCAACATCCTGCTGTCAGCTTTTATAGAGATCAGCAGGGAGAACATGACTGGCTGCACCTTCTCAACCCCTCCAGCACCAGGGCAGATCAAACCATGCCTTGTTACCCACATCACTGTGAGTATTACTGCATAAAGCTGCTGGAATGCTACTGCATGGATATCAGAGCTTACAGACAATGAACTGAGTCAAAGGCTAAATGAAGGCATCTTTGGTTTAAAAACATCCTCATGGAAGAAAAAGTTAAAATCAATCTGTTGTCTCTTATAGTACTGCAAATAAAGATGGCTATTTCTGAAGTGGAACAGTTCACTTAGCTGCTTTTCTGAGATACAGCATATATATTCATCTCAATATATTGTACTAAGAGGCTTGCTCCTGAATCATCAGAGCTCTTCCTCTGGATGTCTAAGCAGAAAACACCCAGAAGGGAAATTTTTAAGACACTGTAAGATGATGTTCTTAGAAAACAGAACACACTGTGTTGTCAGGAGATGGAAAATAATACTGTTAACTTTGGTAATCAGTTTACCTGAAGCATGGCTTGAGTGAAATGGTCCCATTGATAGGGGGTCTATTGAAAACATCAGTCATAGCTGATAACCTACACACACACACACACTCCTTGAGGTGCAACCCACACCTGCTGAGAAACACTAAGGGATTTGGCATGACTATTTCACTGAATCCAAGGGGGATTTCTGAGAGGTGCCTTTACACACAGAGATAGAGACATATACATCTTTCTGTGTGTGTGTGAATTGATTCTGGTATGAATACTGTTATCATGAATCTACAATTAAGTCACAGTTATAATTGTAGCAAATCCTATTAAATCAGTTAATAAATATTCAATTAGGCAATGATTAAGTGCTGCTAAATCCCTCTGAATCCTTACCTTTTGTATCCATATCCTTTGCACCCTTACTCTTTTTCAGCCTGTATCCATTTAAACCATTCAAGATTGATTCTAATCCTATTTTCCAATGTATGATTCATCCATGCACCAAGATATAGAGTGAACCTTGCCACTGAACTCTGCTAAGTTGCACTTGCACAAATTTACAGTGATTCTCTAAAAGGGGCCTGAAGATTGTGGCAATGTCTAAGTACTGGAACTCTGAAACCAACCAAGACCTCCAAGGCAGAGAACAACTGCTGACTTAAGACTAATGGACAAAGCCAAGTTTCCAGCTGCAGAGTAGTATCTGAGAAGAGGTAGGATTGTGTAAAATATTCGTTGTTCCATTTCACCCCAGCCATCAGCAGCAGAACTTCTCTGCTCTTGCTCTCCCCCTCCCTGTGATGCTGTGCATTGTGACACATGGGCTGTGCACTGACAGAACACCTGCCTGCAAAGGGAAAGCTCTCCAAATTCAAAGCTTGTCAAAAGCATCAGCTAGTGCCTGTACACATTTGATTTCATTCTGTCAAAACCTTAGGTTGATGTACATTACCTGGTGCAGTGCAACTGACATGAAAGCTGTCGCTGATTTTAAACCTTCTCTAATGCTGATTTAATTATATTATATTTAAGAACATAGCAGCTAACATAGTAAAAAAATCATAAACTAATTAATTTCATCAAATTCTAATACCAGAAAAATAGCTTTCACCTTTAACCAGCTTCAAATAGGAATTCTGTATTTCTAGGCTAAAACATTGCCTCTTTTTTTGTTTTTTCTAAAGGCATTCACACAGAGAGCATTTTAATTTTCCACACTATAGCTATGTTGACCTTCCAGACCTTGCAAAGTAAAGTATTTATGATCCCAGAGTTTTTTTATGGTATTGTTTCAATATTTTTGTAACATTTGTATTTCTTGCTGATGTTTTTGGCATTAAAAATCACTCAAGCTGTGCTGAAATATAATGATATTCGCTGAACCATAATATGGAAGGATAATTCACAGTTCAGGGAGGTTATTCTAGCTCATCATGTACACAAAGGCTTGAAAGAAAATGCAGAGGATTCTCCATTCTTGACATGTGCACTATTCAATCTCTCTTTTAAAAAAATAATGTGAGACAGAGAAGACTTCAGTTACATATCAAAATATACAGCTTTTGTCTGCAGAGCCAGGCAGGCAAAACAAGTACCCAAAATGCACACATAATAGCACTTTTTATGGTCTTCCCAGAAACACACTGTCTTTTAGATTCAATTGATCATGGAAAACTCAAGTCTGTAAGAGCACCCTTTTTCTTTCCTTCCAGTAGCAAACCCTGTCACCCATTAATTCATTGCAACTCAAAATATTATAAGCAAGTCACAAAATGTCACTGTGTTAGTTTTCCTACGGGCTATGCTGTGTCTTGCATTTATTCCTATTTTCTTTTTTTTAAACTCCTATAATCCATTCCCTCTTTTGTCTTTTCTTGTCTTTTCTGTGGTCTCTAATGGCAGAGGTGAAACTCATGTGGAGGAAGACAATTCTGCCCCATCTTTATAATTTTGATGACTTCTATAATGCCATGACTATAAGCTTCATCCATAGCCTCTCCTGAAGCTGACAATTTTGCAAACTCCAAGGGGAGAAGTGGCAGAAAATCAGATGTAGATCTCTGCTTTTTTGGGTTGGAAAGCCAGTTCCACCTTCAATATTCATAGCCTGAGCCCCCCAACTGGATGTTCATTAAACACAGGCTTTCCAGTCTTCCAATAACCTCTGAAATGAGACTACACAAAAGCAGAAAATCTGTCTTGGCATCAAGTGCCAGGCTGCCAATCTGGAGTTTACAGTGCTATGAGGCACAAATTTGCCCCTTGAAGGCAGTGAACCCTTTCCTTTGACTGAACACCTGGGAACATCTGTGTCCTCTGGATTTCTGAACAACATGAAGGACATCATGACCAGTCTTGTAGGAAGACAAGGAAGTAATCCATAAGGATTCCAACAACGTGAGTTCAGATACTTATTACTGGGATGTATAATATGAAAAGCAGAGAGTGAAACTTAGCTGATCATGGGTCCTAAACTCTGCCATTCTATTTTATACAGGATGCTTGCCACAGACTTTCTCTCTGAGAGTCAAGTTCCAGTGAGAAAACCCTCACAGCCCCCATGCACAGGATGTCTAAAATAAAAGAGTTCGGAAACAAGAGTTAATAAATATTTTAGACTCTTGTGTTATTCATTACACGTTATAATGTTAATATGTTATATTTCTGAAATATAAATTGATAGACCAGAATAGGATCAACAATCCAGAGGGTGCAAGAAGGCAAAACATTTGCAGCATTTTAAGTCCTTAAAAATAGACTCAACTCTAAAATAGATCTCTATTTTTATGGTTTTCCATGAGACTCAATTAAGTTCTCATCACAACTCAAAAATTTTAATGAAAAATATAATCATAACGCTGGATTCCCAACTCTTGAAAGGAATTTGATGTATTTATGAACACGAATCCATCACAGCAAGCAGTAGAAACACTGCATGCCAAGGTTTTTTATTTCATTTTTCTATCCCAGTCAAGCATGATTTTCTCATGCATTATGATTGCAAAAGTAGTTGATACATTACAGATAATTTCCATTTCCCCTCATGAGTTTTTTATGGATCAGAGTTGTAACAATTACAGAATCCTATAAATTGTGCAAAATTAGGTGTTCAGCTACCAGTCTAAAATAAGCAGCCAGGAGCCTTAGCTTCCTTTGAGGCTTGATACAAAAACATACTAAGATACAAATATTTGCCTTTTTGACTGTTTGACTGTTTTGTTTTTATACCAAGCCTGGAGACACAATAACATTTGTTGAATGTATGCTATGAATCGTCAGCTTTTTACATCTACATATTACACACAAAAATTCTTTTGTGCCATAAAAATATCACTGTGGGGAAATCCCTCCAGTCATAATGCTCACAACTCCTTCTTACATATGTAAAATATTTGGCCTGCTTTATTAATAGCTTCACTTGCTACATTCGTGATTTTCTGATTTTATTTAATAAGTGGGCTCCTTATACCTGCTGTAATAGAGAAGCTGGGAACCAAATCAAGATAAATTATTCCATATATTTTTTTAAATATCAAGAATTAAAAATTATTTCATATTTTAGGCAGACATGGGCTACCATTTTTGAAGGGTTGAGGTGGACCACACTGCAGGTGACCTTGTGATGATGACATCTGCTCTGTTCTAAAGGGTGTCTGTCCTTAGGACACAACCAGCTCCTTCTCAGGAGCTTCCACTTGCATGCAGCAATACTGCTCCAAAAATCAGCCTAAGTCATCATGAATTTGCATTCACATCACATCCTATTTCATTTTAGGGCTCTGTTTAAAATCTGAGTGTGGGTTTTCCTCCATGCCTCCTGTAGATCCTCCTGGAATCAGGATCTGTGTAAAAACATCTTTACAGACTATAATCTCAATAAACCTAATCCTGCTCTTAACTGGCTGCACATGAGCTGCATTTTTTCTTGCAAATATACAAGACTAATGAAGTCTTATGGACAAAACCCTGTGCTCAAAGAAATCTCTAGAAAAAGAACAGCTCAAGTGCCATTCTGTATTTCAGCTTTCCAGCTGGGATTTGGTTGGTTTATCATTTATTGTAGAAGAGTGAAAAATGGTATTTATTATGTGAAAAAGTAAGATTGCTTTTCCTCATAAACTTGGCTTTGTCACAACTATGAACCCATTTGTTATGAGTAAGATTGCAAAGAGACCAAGTTCAGCAGCACCAGCAAATACAGGTTATTATTTTCAGCTGGAAAACTTGTGCACAGCTTTAGTATAATTCAAATAATGTCCACTTTTATGATTACAAGAGTAAGAACTAATCACTGGTTGACATTTTTATCCAAGTGTGGATTCTGAGGACTAACAATTCACCAAAAAGTCTATAGCTTCTATCCAAATGCTTCTGGAGAGTAATTGGTGTTTATGGTGATTTTTTCAATCTATTTTCTATGTTAAGAAATATGGATGGACCTGTTAACCACATATCTCTTCACCTATCCAGAAAGCTTCAGTTCTTATCTGCAAATTCTCTCCATTTCTACAGTACCATCATTACTCAAACTCATAGTCTCTGTATTCAGTCTTCACATTTCGTTTGAAAATGAAACTGAGGCTTGCACAGCCCAGCTTTAACTTCGGAAATTCCATATTCCCTTATTCTCTTCCACAGTCAACAGAGGAACATAAGGAAACAGCCTCAAATGGCACCAGGAGAGATTTAAACTGGATGTTAGGAAAAATTTCTTCACTGCAAGGGCTGTGGAAGAGTCCTGGAACAGGCCGCCATGGAAATGGTGGAGACCCCATCCCTGGAGGTGCTGTGTAATGGGGTACACCTGGGGACCTGCTTTAGTGGTGGGCTCAGCAGTGCAGGGTTAACAGCTGGATTTTGTAGTCTCAAAGCTCTTTCCAGAGCTACAAGTTTCTGTAATTGTATGATCAACGTTCTATCAACATGCCCACGAAGGGAGCTCTGCTGACTGTACAAGGGAATCAGCTTCTCCAAAAATATGTGCACCTTGTGGGTCATTCTCTTGAATGGTCAATCACACAAATGCTCTGGAGTACTTGGTCCGCAAGTCTCACCCTCACTCACCAATAGCTGCTTTACATTTGTTGTAAAAACCAAAATTTTTATATGTACAACGAATGCCAGTGACCTGTCCAGCACCTGCTCACAGGACCCTTGGATGGGCTGAGTAGGAAAACCACTTATGCAAACACACCCAACAGGAGTAATTTTAAGATTTATGCAAAAAGACAGAGCAGTACTTCCAAAGCAGTAATTCCATGGTTTAATTGTTCTTTCAGTAAGGTTTTCATAAACTCATGGCACAACTGCTGCCCAGTTTCTACGTATTTTTGGGGGAAACAAAGTGAAAGAAAATCACCATTTCAAGGGGCCAAGTGAATACACAGCCTTACTGGAGCTTTGTGGGTACATTTATGGACTGGTTTAATTCAGAGCCAAAAAGGGGCTAACAAACTTGCCATTTTATAAGGTTTCATCTCAATACCTGCCCCTTGTATTTCTGTTTTGGGAGATATTTATATTATCTCTTCAGCATGCTCTATGCAACCATCAGGCTGACTGTTCCCTGCAGCTCTGCTGTCTCAAAATAATGACTTGTAGGAGAGCTCTAATGACAGAACAAGGGGCAATTACAGACACAGCATGAGCCTTGGACAAACTGTGTGATGTATTTTGTGCCGTTGATTGACCCTGTGTTGGAGTTCATTTGGGCTCTGCTGCTGTAGATCTGGCCTGTGCCTGAAGGTATATGGCTTGTTAGTCTCAATATAAGAAGACAGAACAGATTAGATCAAATCAGATCAGTCAGACAAAAGCAAAACTGCTCCAGTGCTGGGACAAAAAATGATAGCAGAAATAGGTGACTCCGAAATATTGCTTTGCCTACAGACACTAAGATCTGAGGTTATAAAAACAGATTATTCAGTAATTTTTTGAAGTTGATCTGCATGTAAGAAAAAAGATAAGCCAACTTTTTTCCTTACTTCTCCAGTGTCACACTTTCCATTTAGGGACACAACTCAGATGAACATTTCAGCATAGGAGATTTACAACAAGTAAATCTTGTAGTAAGTTTACTTAAGTAAACTACTTAAAATTAACCTTGAGATTACCCCATTTTAAAAAACAAAAGCACAGATAATTATCAGAATAAAACACTTGGAGAAAATGGAGCGACTCCATTTTCTTCCTGCAGGAAAAAGCTTTTTAATTCACATAACCCATTTTTATACAGTTTTACAGCTCTTGTGAGTGACTCCATTGGTTAGCAGCTTCCTTGCCAATTACTCTATTGGTTAGTAAAAGGTATTTTACTTGTCCATCAAGTCTCTCTATTCTTAAATTGTTTCCATATTTTCTTCACTGATGCTCATGGGACAGATTGCAACCATTAAACACCAGCTCAGTTAAATAGGTGGAAGCGACAGCACTACCAATATCAGTGTGGCCAGGCTATATTTGAATACAGATTTAAATGACTGCAGCTCGACACAAAGTTTCAGTTCTCTGTATGGCAACTGAATTATTTTCCTCTTTCCTCTCCCACCTCCAGTACTTGAAACCCTTTCTCTTCACTTCCTCTTCAGGTAGAGCTTTCATTTCTCAGGGAGGCAGGGATGGCTCCATGTCACAACCCCACACCTGCAGCTGCTCCTTCCCCTCAGATCCCTGCATGGAGCCCCAGAGAATGATGACACACAAGAAGCTGAGAGAAAGCAAATGGTGTGACTTGAGCACCTCAAAGAAGTGCCTCAGGTTAAGAGTTCTGGCAGTGGGGAAAAGATTCTTAATGATCCAGGATTTGGTCAGGCAGGCAGAACCCCTTTCTGCCCCCTGCATTTAGCACTGCGGCCTTGGTTGCTGTACACCACACAGAGACCAGGACTTCACTGTTTGAAACACTTCCCTCCATATCACCTTCCTTTTTAAATATAAAAAAACTGGTTCTTGGTTGTCCAGCCTGAAAAATATCCACAAGCTGTCAGTTGGTCTGACTCATAGGCATAGACCTAAATAATTCAAAGAAGAATATTTTTTGTAGCAAACAAAAAAGTTCAGCCCATACATACTCCTACCAAAACAAGAAAAATCCCATTAAGTAAACCAACAAAACAAAATAAACCCCCACACAAGCAAGTAGACAACAGTCTTGTAAAAACACCAATTGGATGTGTATCTGAAACTTCTGATTAACTTATAGCAACACTACAGCAGTATTGGTGGGATACAGTGTTCTGATTTCAGATTAGATGCCGGCAGAATAAATCTGAGCACCAAGTCTGACAGTCCCAACCTTTTAAAAGTTTTTCACGTGCTCATTACCCCGCCAGTGATCTGACACAGCACTGACACACTGTCATGGCCTACTAAGAGAAGATAGGGAGGGCGGGGGGCTTGCAGGAGGTCTTGTCTTTTTCTCCCAGAAAGGAAGTGGCAGAAAGAGGCAGGTTTTCATAAAACTCAGGCTTGTGTAAAACTACATTTGTTCAAAAGCGGAGTGATGCCTGGGTTCAGAGCCCCTCAGGGAAATCGTCATTACAGAGGTGGGATGTACACTGACATCCAAAAATAACACAGCTTTGGTGTCAGATGCAGCCCCTCTTTCTGAAACCTGCCCCTGCTTTGACTTCCAGAAAAAACACTCAGATCCTCAAAGGCCTCTCTCTCCTGAGCTAAAGAAAAATCTCCATTATCATTTGGCAGCAAGAGATTTGACATTCTCTCTGCATGTTCCTGCTGCTGGAGGGCACCAACATGAGACCTGCAAGCAAAACACACCTGTGCAGAAAGGCAGTAACAAAAAGAGCACTGAGGGGAAAAGTTGTATTTTTAACAAATCTCCCATGACCTATTTTGATATACCAACCAAAATTTTTATTTAAAATTTGAGGGGGCAGGGGGGAGGGGGGAAATGCCAATCCTATCACAAAATATTCCCCGCAAGGTATCCAACCTCATTTGTTGTTTCTGAGGATGACTGGATGAACATTAAAAGGCAGAAAGTATTATCAGGGCAATGACCTCCCTAATGCTTTATAGATTCAAAACAAAGCAGCTTTATTGATATGATTTTAAAGAGCTCTCAGAGGCACAAAAAGCAGTTGCTATAGGAATAAATAGCAGACATCCCTTTGAGAACAGCAGATGGCATTCAAGGTGACTTATCTCCCAAATAGGTAAGTGCTCACTTCCACTTATTTGTAAATAGCCATCATTTATCCTGGTCTGTTCAGTGGGTCCCAGTGGTGTCACCTGCACCAATGACTGAAAGAAACAGATGACAAAAATAAAATGCGAAAGTGCTAGTTTAACTTCTTTTGCCTCTCAGCATATCTGAGACCTGAAGTGCTACATAAAGAAATCTGTGAAAATAAAAAGTAATTGTACTCTTGATAAAAATTATGCATTCCAGTAGATTCTGAATACAGCATAGGGGAATCCTAATGTCCTTCCTTTCCTGCTGAGATTCTATTCTGCAAAGAACTTACCTTACTAGAACATCTGGCTAAAATCAAGTTTTGTAAGTAGTCTGGATATCAAGAATGAGCATTAACAGCTTAAGTGGAGATGCACAGCTGCAAGTTGCTTATTAAAATGCTTTATCATTCATTAAATCCCAATGGCAGAATCAGAGGACCTGGAAGGAGCTGGAAGACCTTCCAGGCTCTTCTTAGAAAGTGGTTCGCAATCAGCATTAGAGGCAACACAATTAAAGTGAAATCATGTCTCAACTCCCACAGGAACAAAAAAAAATACCCAACAACAACAAAACTAACACCACACAAAACCCACAAAACCAGAGATCCCTGCTTGTTGTCTAATTTCCAGTAAAATAAACCTAATCCCTTCTGAGGAGCTCTCACGTGTTCATTTCTCAGATTATTGCAGCATGAAAAGAAAAATCACCAATTATTTTTTACCCATCACAAAACTACGATGAAGGGAAGGACCGGTAGCCTTGAGGACTTGATGTGAATTAACACAAGACATCCCTCAGCAGATGAACATTGCCCTCACAACAATGCCCCAGCCAGCACAGAGCAGTCAAGATTTCAGAGAAGCTTCATCCAGCCACCAGCAGTGCTACCACCCTGCTAAGTCACACTCCAGATTTAGGCTCCTCTCCTCTCTGCTTTTTGTACCATCTCTGAACAGGGAAGGACTAGAAAAGCAGCTATGACCAAAACAAGCAATGACAGAAAAGACTGACTTTTCCATAACAAATTGTTGAAGAGAACTGAAAAATGCTCATTGTTTACCAACATGAAGATGTGTTTTGGTGATAAGTTTCCATACTGCAGAAAATATCTCCTATGCTCCCTCCCAAAATGTTATTCATGATATATTAGCATTCAAATTCATCTGTCAAAATGATTGTTGATGCAGTATAGAAAGGCTATATTATCATCTGCTCTGCAGTTTGCCTCAGAGCAATCTTGATTCAGATATTTACATAACCAAAGATTATGACATCTTTTCCAGCCCTTTTGATGTGTCTGTCTGCAAGATGTCAATCAGATTAATTCCAGCTAGATTCTTTCCTGGTACCCAAGAATAGCTGTGAGGCATGAAGCAATCATTTTGCCAAGGAGAAAGTTTGTTTTCCAAAAAAGACCCCTGACAAATCACTTGAAGCAGAAAAGACATTTACACAAGAATGAAAAATGCATGCTTTATTATCGTCAAGACCCAGGATGTAGTGGATTTGAAGGCAAGCATGAGCACTGGTAGAAATATCTTGAACACTATCTTCAAAGTCCTAAAATATATCCTGTAACTTATATCAAATATCTTTTCTTTTTTTATTGCTAGTCCCTGTAATAAAATGATAGCTGCAAACTGGGGAAAACCATATGCTAAAGGACATGGAATGGGCCAATATTCAGACAAATCATGCAAAGCTCAACTATTTCCAGATAGTGTTGAGACTTGACAAGTTTCACAGGCTACACAACTTAAATTTCCACAAAGCTCCTCCTTACCCCCAAAACCTTCCCTCCATTTTGCTTAATAATCTCCTTCCACCACAGTAAGAAGAATGGAACAGAGCTTGCTGACATTGATGAAAATTTTCTTTTAACTTTTTGCAGCTGATGCAGGTGACAAAATGGGCAAAGCCTCTTGTTCCTTGTTAAGGCTGCTTTGGGCAATTGTTGAGTAAGTGAAACAAGATGGTAGCACAGAGGAAAATTCTCATAAAGGTCAATATCCAAGCACAGAATAAATTGATGTACAGTAACTGTCTACTGGGACCTTGCAGCACAAAATACAAAAAGATTTTAGAGAGAATATGTTGGTATATAAATTGGTGCTGGGTAAGAGAAAAGATTGAGTAAAAAACAGTAAAACATCCAAAATGACAGAATAAAGGACCACATAGAAAGAGAATAAATGCAGTAAAAGAAGGGTTGGCATTTTACACATTAGCAAGAGGAAGTATGGACATGCAAAGACAATGCAGCAGATGAACTTAGAAAGGGCTAGATCCAAATCCCAAACTAAGGCTCCAGAAGAGACCAGATGAAGAACCAAAAAATTAATGAGAATTTCTCCAAGCCTTTCATTCACCTCTTGCTACTGATGGGTGAGTAAATTGGGTGCTCTTTACTACCAATAGCTGGATATCACAGATTAGGAGTAAAAGTGAATTTGACTTAGAAATATTCTCATAGCTGAGCTTCACAATCCCAAATATATTACATTTTCCAGATCATTTCACCAAACTTCAAGTCCTTTCAGAAAACATGTGTCCTGTTTGTCTAACATCTCTCAGTGCCAGGAAGAGGTTACTGAGCAATGATATCTCAGATACAGGACATCTGCTGACCCTGCCTGCTTGTCCATGGATCAATGTACCATAGCACAGTTAGAAATCAGTCTCTACAAAGGCCAAGTTAAATCCTGTCTCAAGCATCCTTGCCCTCAATACACTAACTACTGTCATTTCCAATCACCTGTTGGCTCAACCATCAGATTTAAACCCTCCTCTGTAATTTTAAAGCTTTTTTCTCCAATGTAAAGCACCTGACATTCTATGAATCATACAGATGAAAGACAAAGATATCTGACTGATATGAAATGCTGTCACTCAGCTGGGGCTGGGTGGATGCCAACTGGTCAAATTCTCCAAAATCTTTGAACAGATGCTGTGGCTATTCCAGCTTTATTTCCATTTCACACTCTTCCTATCTATCCTGACAGCTGGTTTTGACAGTCTGCTCTCTTCTTCTCAGCTCTCATGTCAATCTTAGATGCATAATAGCTGGATTAGAGCTTAAACAATAGTGATTAGATCAGGTAGAAGAGGAAGCATGGTGGCAATAAAAAATAAGATACTTCAGTAACGCTTCAAATCTAGCCACTTCAGCTGAAAGCAAATTTACTTGCTGGAACTCATCCAGCATGCCAAAAATTATTCAGAAGAGAAGAGTATGACTTTTATCAAAGCTTGGGGATATCTTGTTGGTTTTCTGAGGTTTTTAGAAATCACATTAATATTAATTTACATCAAAGAGTTTCACTGAACAATTGTATCTTCACAGTCTCAGTATTTAGAAGGGTCAACAGGTTACAATTACATCACCTTATCCTTGGCAATCCTCTGTGAAAAGGCCCTGCACCCTGTAAATCATTTGATGCAATTTAGCCCTCATTAAAATAATGAAGGCCCCTGCTTTTGTAAATCATTTTAACATAGGATAAATATCAAATAAATAATCAGAAAAAAGACTTGTGGATCAGACCCCATCACATTTAAGCGTGCCAAGGAGTGCTGTATGCTGTCAACAGCAAAACCCAGCCCCACATAAACACTGCTCTCCTCCACAGTAGGGACAGGGGGAATATCAGAAATGCATTTTTGCCATCTGTTAAATAATTCACACGAACAAGAACTGAAGGCTTTTTTTTCTCCCCAGAAATGCAGGCTGTATATTTAAAAAGGTAGCCTCCACAATCCTCACATACATAATAAAGTTTGTGAGTAGACTGAAGAAAAGAATTCCATTTGCAGAAAAGTTCAACAGATGGTATTGTGTGTTAAAGTAGAAGCATGTGAAAACTATTTGAACAAATGGCAGATGTGTCTGTCAACCTTCTCCTGTGCCATTAAAGATTGGCATTTAAGCTATTATTCAGACGCCCAGAATTTCACTCAAGTCCTGTGAAGCTTGTGTTGGTTAAGGATCTTTGCAGGCCCAGAGATAACCAGCCAGGGGGTGGGAAAAAAAGTGTGGGACTTGCACAGCACAGAGGCATCCAGTCCCACACTCAGCTTCTTACCAAAGCCCCTCTTGGAGTACACAGAAAAAACTGCATTTAGCTGAACTTCAGGCAACACTGAATGGCTGCCCATCAAGGCAATTTTTTGGGTTTTCTTCCCATAAGGCTAAATGAACTTCCTGGTTTAACCAGCAAGGGGTAATACTGCTTCAAGATACATTGTCTTCTATCTGGACTCTTCCGCAGTGCCTTTTTCTAATTAGAGGCCATCTGAAAAGTATTCAGATGAGAGACAAGGCAGTACAAAAGAGCAACCTATTGAAGGTTCACAAGAGGATATTTTAGGGAACTGCATTCTGCTACATGCCATGTAGGTTTTCTCAGATAGTACCTTTTGGTAATGCACCCTTTTAAAGCATACATTCTTCTGTATGAGACCAACAGCAAACTAGGTTATATCATAGTCTGTGTAATCTGGGACCACTGCAAATTTATGCCTCTGAACACTTACTCTTCATGTGCACAGACCTTCTCCTAAGTTCCTACACCTGCTAGTGCTGGAGTGAGGCAGGAGGTTTCCCATTCACATTGCAAAATTTGAGGCACCTAGTCACAGAACCAGGAAGAATAAAACATTTTGTTCAGTTATAATAAAAAATGTTGCTTAAATACTCATAATATAAAGGACAATTTGTTTTACTTTGAAGAGTTTAGATCATTTTATTTTTAGGAACACCTCTGAAAGACTCAAATCCTCTCTAAGCAGCAATTGCCCAAAGCAATGAAACACAACTTAGGCCTATCTTAGGTTTTTGTTTACCCAGAACACACAAGCTATCTCCCCCAGGGAAGAAGAGAGAGCCTGCTAGCTAGTTGTGATTAGCAAGGAATCAAAGCCTGTGCTACACTCTAACACTTTAGGAATCCCCCAGTCCCAGTCCTGGCTGACCTGCAATCCAGGCTCCAATTCTACACTGTCCCAGACGCTCTTTGAAGAGTCACTTCCATTCTAATGAATTCTCCTAATAAGAGAAACCTTGGCTCACTGAAAATGGGAAAGGGCCCTTTAGAGCATGTGCTCAAAATGCTTTCCCTTTGTTCATGCTGGTTTTAAGAATTTTGATCCGAATTCAGTGTCAAAGGGAGGAGCCTGTCTGATGTTTGGGAGGCAGAACACACAACCACCACATCAGCTGCTTAAACCAAGGAATCCCATTAACCACGTCAGGATGGGCAAGAGCCATCCAGGCCAACAGGGAAGAGCTGCTGCACTGCTAGGGACAGCAGTCACAGCTCCATGCAACACAAATGCACATGAAAGGCAACTGCAGCCATGGAACATCCAAAGGAAAAACAAACCACACAACTGTCCTGCCTTCATCCCCAGACCTGGAGTATTTTGGGAGTATTTTGGGTACACCCACTGCTCTTTGTATTACCCGCTGCAAAAGTGAATCCCTTTAATCAAAGGAAGTGTAGATGAATGGATTGCTCAACATCACAAGCAGAGTTTAAGCAGAGAGCCCTTCTCACTGATAATATGTTCTGCATCTTCTGAACTATTGGCAGACAATTGCTG
>LTAT01000016.1:12837349-12920173 GCA_003286495.1 Chlorodrepanis virens | reverse complement strand
AATGCACATGAAAGGCAACTGCAGCCATGGAACATCCAAAGGAAAAACAAACCACACAACTGTCCTGCCTTCATCCCCAGACCTGGAGTATTTTGGGAGTATTCAGGTACACCCACTGCTCTTTGTATTACCCACTGCAAAAGTGAATCCCTTTAATCAAAGGAAGTGTAGATGAATGGATTGCTCAACATCACAAGCAGAGTTTAAGCAGAGAGCCCTTCTCACTGATAATATGTTCTGCATCTTCTGAACTATTGGCAGACAATTGCTGCAAGTTTCTCCTACTTAACTGTATCTTCCCACTTTCACGTACTCACTGGAGATTGAACTCTAAACTTGAAGAACTAATTTCTTTAATGCAGCTTTTCCTCTTCAATTTCACATACAATAATTCTTTTCTGCTTCAACTCCAGCTACTTTAAGGAGAAGCGTTTGAGCCTGTAGCTAAGTGGGTTGTTTTTCTAAAGAGTTAATTTTGCACAGATTCCTGCTTTCTCAGCAGGTTCCAAGAAAATGGATGCACAAATGTGCCTGTAAATATAGATTAAAACATTGACATTGCATCCTTATCTCAAAATGGAGTATAAGGAGTTTGCAATTTTGCTTGTATTGCATAGACTGTATCACTGAATAGGAGAAAACCTTTTGGTTCTTTAATAGCTTAAGGTAGTCACAAAGCAAGTAACAGGTAAGTGCACCAACCCAAAGATCACACACAGCAAAATTAGTTTGCATTGACTTAAAAGGGTTTGGATTGTTAACACTAAAGCAAGTCTGTAAATGAACACACAGGATCAATTCACAGCTCTAAATGATATCCACAACTAACTGGGAATGCAGCAATTTCAGAAACAAACTACAGTACTTCCAGTTCTGCTGTTGTGTTTGGGGCTTGGTTTTGTTTGATTTTAAACAGAGCAGACAAAATGCTAGAAAATAGACTGAGAACACCTTCAACATCATCATGTTCCTGCAGCTCCAGCTGGTCAGCAGCACTGCTGTGCACTGAACAGACTGGTACCAGAGATGGTACAACATGAACTGCTATTAATGAGATAATTGTCCAAGTACAAAAAGTAAGTAATTTCAAACAGTATATTCTCAAAATAATTTTTCTTGTAATTGACATTAAATCTGTTTGCTTTATTCTGGATGATATCAAGGCTCAAAGACCAAATAATAAAAGAACGAAATACTGATTGCTAACTAGGAGCAGTGGAATATTTCCAGGAATGCATATGGCATGGCTGATAGAAGTGAATAAACCTTGCTGTTTACCTCTGCTCACATTTTGAAATTTTTTTCCTTAGAAGAAATGGCTTAACTTGGTAGTATCTACGGCCAAAAAAGCCATATCAGGGAAAAGCATAAATTGTATCTTAAAAAATAGTTATCTTCTTTGTCTGCACTAAACATGTGCATTTCTCTCTGAAGATCAAACGCTGAGTGACACTGAAACAATGCAAATACAGCATAGACAGAGCTGTTCCTATCTAAAGAATTAAAAAGGCAGCTGAGAATTAAATACTTTCTCCACCAAATCAAACAATCAAATCAATTCTGTACTGATGGTCCTCACTGACAGTTTCATGTTACATCATACCTGGACAGCCCTAAATAGAGTTGATAGGAACAGCAGCAAAACAGGAGCCTCTGACAAACAGTAAAGTACCAACACACAGTTCTCTGAGTGAAATCTGCACTGCCAGTGTTGGGTGGGCTTGGGGATTTTTTGGAAGGAGATTCTGGTCCTAGTTGTTATCAATCCCCTTCCTTTCATTTGTGTTCAACTCACTCCAACAAAAGAATTAGACGAACAAACAAACAAACAAAATCTGATCAAAATCTCAGCCAAGCTGTTCAGGTGAAATTTACTTTTTAAAAAATATTTACATTCCCATTTCTAAAACACATTACAATAAGAAAATCAGAGTGAAGAACCTATGCCTCTCTTTTACAAGAATGAAGTCCTACCCAACTATTTGAGACATGACTTATCTGCTCAAATGGAACTTAAATTCTTATCACCTTTATACCTGTGCAACACGCCACAGTGATGTACTGCACACTGACCAAGTCTGGTTTTGATGCTGTTTTTTATACTAAACCCACATTACACTAGTTACTGACCCAGGCAACAGCATGATTGGTTTCCTACGCAGCTTTGCCTTTAAAGAGAGAAAGTTCCAGAAATGGCTGTCATAGTAAGGTGTCCCACTACATGAAAATCAGCGCCTAGCCCTTAATTGCTGACAGATGGCTAAACTCTAACTAGAAGCTATTAGACAAGCAGGATAAATGCACCTGAGAGCTGACATGGATTAGATGCAAACTCAACATACATTCTCATAAGGATAAAAGTTTTAAGAGGCAACATTTTGAGTGACTGAATTCTTATCTTCCTATTCTTCAATCTTCTGCATTTAATCAGCCCTTGACACATAGTTTTAAGACTTTCTGCTATATGACATAATATCCATCATGCTGCTTTAGCTGTTTTCATCTTTTGACACCATATCCTTCTTCAGATTGTCTGCATGGATGTAGACTGAAAACAGGAGTCTGACATCAAGAAAAACTGCTTGCAGTATGACAGATTTTACTGATGATGTGAACAGAACTCAGCTCATATCCAAGATGTACCTGACTACTTGAGGAGGTTAAAAAAAAAAAAAAAAGAAAAACCATGAGATATTTCAACAAAAATAAAATCATGCAATTACATTTTTACATAGGCATTGCATTCATGTTCTGCTAAACCTCAATTCAAAGTGTCACATCAGAATTGACTGTCCTTTATCTCATTTACCTCTCATCAGAAGAATATCTTGAAGCCACCACAGAGCAGCAAGCAATCAGGCAGACCTAGTCTCATGCAGCTAAATCTAAAACAGAGTGAAGCCTAGAACTGATGCTCCTTCACAGAACTGGATTATTTTGCTCTAGTTCTTCACTATAATATGCAGTCCTTTCACACAGAAAAATAATGGTGTTCTGTGGGCATCTTTCAAGTAGCATTTGATTATTTTAATAAAGCCTTCTCAAGACTTGCAGACCTGCTTCCTGTCTCCCTTCATAAAAGGTGTTATTCTGCCAGGTGGTTTATCCAGACTCCTTCAAGTTTTAATTATCTCTTTACTTAATGAGTACAGTGGTTGATCTAGATTTATTGCAGTAGCTAGAAGCTTGTGTGAATAAAATATCAGTTCTGTTTGTGATGTGGCAGTTATCTTTGTTTGCAGACTCTTCTAATTACTTCCAGGTCATTAAGCCCATCTCCAACAGTTATTTTACTGTCATTAGAAAAAGTGTTATAATGACACTAAAAAAGTCAATGAGTACAGGAAAAAAAAAAAGTCAGAAAAGGCCAAAATAAAGCTCTAACCTGTTAATTCACATCTGGATTACTGGCACAGAAATCATGCAGATAACTCAGCACAGATCCTGTGAAACACCATAGCAATCAATAGGTTACACTGGGCATGTGTCAGGGCAGAATCTCAGCTTACAAGATATCACATTAAGTCATTTGTTTTATAGTGAGGTTAAATTATAAGGATAGGTTAAGTTTCTCATTAGTTTAAACATTGACTTCCCAATACACAACATGTGGAAAAAAGGATATATTCAAAAAGGCATTTTCATATGCATGAATATACACACACAGGTGTCAGAACTGACAGTGAATAAATCAGCAAAGCTGCCTCTACTTGACCAATGGCAGCACTGGACCAGGTATAATTTTTTCCTGTTTCACTCATGAACATGTTTTTTTAGAGGCAGAAATTCACACACATGCATTTGCCATGTCTGTCTCTTCCAGAGACTCTATTTACTGAGGCAGAAACCCTGGCTCTAATTGCTTGATCCACTAGTTCACTGAAAGACTGCCTCCATTACCAACATTTTCTTGTACCAATCCATCCACTCCCCACCCTTTCTTTAGTTGCTTGTTTGTGATGTATTTTACGAAGGTAGAGCCGTGGGGATTTCAGCAATAATTAGATTTTGCCACTTCAGCTATCCAGTCAATGGCTGTGATTGTAATTCCAAAGGAAGATTTCAAATGCAATCCAAGAAAACATCTAAAAAAATGCAGTTTAACCTGACCTCTTATGCTGACAGTCCTAATGGTTCACAAGTGGACAAAACCATGCATTAAAATGTCTTTGGCATTATCCAAAACCAAAGGATGATGTGGCTTCCATAACCATGTTTGTATTTGCAAACTAACTGCCTCTCTTCCCTTTTCTTTCAGAAGTTACTCCTATAACTTAAAAGCCTGCCAGGACACTGTTGGAGAAATACTTCTGTCCTTAAAAACAAAAAGGCATTATTCAGTATTTACCAAAATTGGACCACAGAGCTTCACATTCCTTGTGGATTTTCAAGAGGTTTCTGACCCCCCTGGCTAAGTGCATGGTGTCACTTTGCATTCCCTGTTAGCTGGGTATGCGTAGGCACAGGCTGTAAGGGTGAAAAAAAGAGCTAACAGACATGGCTTGTAGCTTTGGAGTTAGACTTAAGCAAGGAGAACTGAAATAAGGAAGATTTACAGAGCAATGTCTAATAGAGGTTGTACTTGCATATTATGCCTGATCTCACAATTGTCAAAATTCATCACTCAAAGAGGGTACCAGAGAGAAAAGTTCCCTGCCAGCGTTTGCATTTCATCTCTAATTTTTCTTCCAGCCCCTCCCTATTAGGCAGGTCTTACCTTAAGCTCAAGACCATGCATTTTTATCTTTTGATCAAAAAAACCTTTCCCAGTAATAAATAAGAACCTCAGGCTGCATAGCATGGTCAGTATTTTGTCCACTAAGCTTGTTTTCCAAAGTATGCTTGTGCCTATTTGCCCTTTTAATCATGTAGATGTGGCAGAAAATCATCATGGTAGCTCAAATTTGCCCTTTCTCTTGCATAGTTCCCATTGTGTTTAAGTATGTCTTGACTTTGAACACTGGTCCCTCTCTCTCATTCCTTGGATTTTAGCTCCCTAAAATGCTGCACCAGTAAATGAATGATGGCAGGCACCAGAAACCAAACAAAAACCCAACCCAACCAACCAGAACAACACAACTAGACAGAAAAAACAGAATGACCAAGTATCAGATTTCAGAGAACAGAGGATATGATCAGTTCCTTACATTAAACATTCTGGGTCAGCATGTAAATTCTAACTGTAAAATGAGTACTATTATCATTTCAGAATCAGCCCTCTCACATCATCACTAAAGTGATCATCTAAGGATCACTAACACTTGTGGAGCTAGGGGAAATACTGTATGTATTTGGAACAGTGTGCTCAACAGCAGGGCTTCACAGGCTCAGTCAGGTGAGCCACAGCCTGGGAAATGCAGAAGGAGTTGCATTGTCACACAGGTGAAGTCACTGCTGCACTAAGGAACTCTGTGTCAGCGTTCCACTGGAATGGATTCCACACAGTCTTCTCTTCACACAGGCTAAAGACAGATACAGATGCTGCTCAAAAGCAGCAGCAGCAGCCTCAGAGCTTTGCTCTTTCTTTTCCTCTCCAGTCCCCAAGGCCTCAGGCAGCCCAGGGCTCCAGAGCCCTGACAGATCCCTGCACAGGTAAAAATCCACTGGCAGCCATTTAAGTCCTTTCTCAGACTTCACCCCACTGCTTCAGCTTTAACTCCAGATCCTCAGAATCTGAGCAGGTTGTATTCCTGGAGACCCTTCCTTACACCTATTTCTTGTCTTGGCAGTACTCCAAACAGGAACTGTTCGACAAAGTTTTCAATTTTTCCTTTACAACTGGAGGTCACTAGAAAGGAAGAAAAAGTCTCATCACTAGACACTATTTTAGGGTCACAGTATCTCCATCCCTAATGCTGATTCCAATGCACCTAACTGGGTTCTAAATTGGAAATCTTCCAAGACCTGTTTCAACCTTGAAATGTCTGATTTAAGGTACTGACTTCATTTGAGCTGAAGCACCATTTGCACCAACTCCACTTTAAGTGTTTCTCCAAGACTGACATCGACTCTTTAGCAACTTGCATTAACCTCTGCAAGGCAGGCTGGGGACTGATCAGTGACAGGAAAACAAGCACATACATCACCAAAACCATCTGCACAGCAACTGGCTGTCTCCAAGATCTTCTTTAGGTGGTCAGAAAGAAGATGAAGGATTAAAGAAATGCTTGCTTCCTGCTGCTTCCAAAAAACACAAAAACACCAAAAAACACAAAAACACCAAAAAACACAAAAACACCAAAAAACACAAAAACACCAAAAAACCCAATCCTGGCATGGGAAAGGAGACAAAAATATTTACAGTGTTTTACTTCAAGCCATTATTTCTATGTTGAAGGGGGAAGGACCAGCTGCATATCAGAAAATGCTGCTCAAGTGCTCTAGAAAAGCACCAATTCTGCAAGGCTCCAAATCTTCTGTCTAACCTAAATTAGACTCATATTTCAAACCCTTGCTGTCACTCAGCGAGCTGGAACATATCTCCGTGACCTTCCACTACTAGGAGCAATCATTTTACACCAGCAGTCAAAAAAAAAAAATCAAACAGAAGCATTAGGCAACCAAGAAGCTGTCTACCCACATGGTCATGAAGAAATCAGACAATTTTTCAGATTGACAAAAAAATGCGGTTCAGAAAGTCACTTGACTCAGAGATTTCTGATCGTTAATAAGCATTATCTGTTGTGGCTAGAAGTGTTACACATCATCAACAAATTATTATTATTAAAAATACACAGGATCCTGGAAGAAAGGCTCATATAAAACATAACTTCACAAGATCAAATTAACTCTTTACTGTTAGTAAACAGCTCTGATGATTGAAGTGACTATTTAGACTACAACTATAAATTATTATTACACCATATTATACATAATGCTTGCATTAAAATATATATTTCAATCAAGTCTTGTAAATAATGGTATCCATTGTAAGGTAGGTAACATAAAGCTATCCAGAGGAAACACTGAGAAAAGGATTTCAAGCACTCTGTTTGCACTTCAGTTAGAGTAAGTTCTTTTGTCCCTATAATAACTGATATCATAAATAACTGATTGGAATCAGTGTTTCAAACCCCTTCCTCTTGTATCCTACAGATATTCATCACTTAGCACATCATCAGCTCCTCAGCCTTCAGCAGTGCTAAACAGGACACAGATCACACAAAACTGATCTGAGTTGCAGTACAGGAACTTTGGCCAGAAAATTTTGTCTGATGACCTCACTAAACCCACCTCTCTTCTTTTCACACACCAGCTTCCCTAAAGGTCTGTGAATCAATCACTTCTCCTTTTAGAGTTATTTCAGGGAAACTAGGCAACTGCAAAGGACATTCCAAAGCATGTGTTGTCTTTTTTCCTCCTTGGAAAAATAGTTAGATACAAAATACATGATCATAATGGTTCAGAAATGTTATTTTCTAGGTTTTCTGTTGTTTTCTCTTTTTGACTGCTAGCATATTCATATACATATCATACACACTACACACCAACACATGACTGTATAATCAAGATCTGTAGAACAGATTTTATGCTGAATAACATATTTGGGATACCATTCCAGAGAAGGAGAAGCCAAATCTGAGTTTGTACTTAAAGATTAGGGTCACACAGAATGAAAGTTTTGGTTGAAGTGTAGCTGTAGTAAAACCTTTCCAGAGTTCTGCATGATGAAGTTTCCCATTTCCACCCAAGCTGAGTTAAAATGACCCTGAAATGCATTGCCTATGGAGACATAGTGCTTAAATACACAAAAGGTTCAATCAGACAAATTACTCAATCTCATGGTTTTACTTTTCTTGCACAGAGTGTATTAGGCTGCCTTTTACAATATTTAATTGAACAATTCTATCAATTATCCTGAGCAAATATGCAAATACTACCACAGCTGCCTCATGCACTTTTTTCTGACTTAGCATTCATTAAAAACTCTGGTAGACCGTGTAGCACATTAAATTCCTTTCACAAACATAGCAATTGTCTTACCTGAGAAAAGTGTTTCTTTATAATTAAAACATTTGCTCTTATTTGGCACTTTTCCTTCTGTAAATTCAATTCAGAAGCTAGAAAAGTCTCCCCTGCAGTATGAGTATCTCAGGGTAGAAGCACACAGGGCTGGGCAGAGGTTTATTCCCCCTGTGAATGAGAAAGCTCTAATTAGCCATCAGCAAAACTGGATCTTTCATCTCCTCCATGCAAGAAATAAGTCTTGTAAAACCCATTACCAGAAGATATGGTTGGAATGAAGGCCCATGATACACAGATAGGCTGGATAGCTACACAGGAAATGAGAACTCTGTAGTGGCACAGCTACAAAATGGCAAAGTTTTCGGAAGGGATTCGAGCTCCCTGGTCAGGGTGGCTCCTCCTAACCCTGCTGCACTGTGCCTGTGCCACAGTACACCTAAAACAGTCCATGCTTTCATCTTGAATTGTGCTCAGCCACACTGCAATGCCCTTCCATCTGCACTTGATAAGCACTATCTGATGAATTCATGCATTATTTCACCTTCTCTGAACACAACATAAGTGAGCATTAGGTGTATCTACATCAAAGTAGATCTCTCCTAAGCATCCTTGCACAGGCTTTCTGTGTCCATCCCTGTGGACTCCTTGCTGCAGCATCCCCACAAATCTGATCTCCCAAGAGAAGAGTTTAACAACTGAATTTGCACATGCAAGGTGAACTGCTGGCAAGATCTGAGTTTTGAGGTCTATAGCTGAGATACTTGGCAATACAAGCTTAAGAATAACCTTCTTTTTCCAAAAGCCCAAGCTGCACTCCTGGAGATGATATATTGGAATAAACCCCCAGCCAATACACTCCTGGTACAGTCTCATACAGCCACATAGAACACGGCAGCATTTATGGACACAGTGACACTTACAGACTAATCAGGAGACAAAATGCTAGAAAAATTCTAAAGAAATTATCCAAGTGAAACCAGCTTACTAAGACATATCACCTTCTGTTGGTGTGCAGCAGGAGTGCTTTTGTTTTCAATATATGTTAATGGTATTTTTCTTTTTTCTCAAGGTTTATCTGCACCTGGGTAAGAGATTTTCCTTTTAAGAGAAAGTTTTAAAACATTAGAAGTGTGTATCACTTTTCTGAGCAGTTTTTAATGGATCTGGACTTTACACAGGACTACTGGTCCTCTATACAGTGGAACCACTGGCAACTGATTAAAGTGTAATTTTATCCTGACAACATTTACTGGAGTATCTTCTTGAGAAATATTTTCATCATAGATGAAAAAAGCATTGTTTGGCTTCTTCAAAACAGCTTACTAGTAAGCCATGTTTATAAATAAACATTTATCAAGACACAATTAAAGATACTATTTTAAGAAATGGATCTTATATGCATATACAGCATCTCTACTGTTAAAAATAAACATTAAAAATTAAAGCAAAAATGCATTTAAGAAACACATCTATTTTTCCTTCTTTTTATAACTCATAGCTGGAAGCTAAAATAAAAGTACAAACCACTACAAGCATGAAATCATATATTGAAACTGCATCCTGAGCACCCTAAAGCCTTTGCTGGGCTATATTTGATACATGACACATTGTCAAAAGCACTTACTGTTCTTATCACAATAGCTTTGTAGCTATTTAGGGAATTTAGCCACTGGAGCAAGTCTTTGCACATAAATACAGAATGGGAACATGAGACAGAAGGGTTTTTGAGGTTTTAAAAGAGATAATAGACTAAACAGAGCACATTTCTCCAGTTTATGGGTTCTCTGGACTGAAAAGTAGTGTTACATCTTTCTTTATGGGCCAGTATTTGTGTTTGTCAAATTAAAAGGCAACAGTAAGATCTAAAATACTTTATCGTTTGAAAATGGTCTGAAAAAGTGCAGTTCTGACTTCTGTCTCCTTCAGACATTGAAATCACCTGAAATCAGTGGAACAGAACTATTGACAGCACTGGACTGTGGATTACAACTTAGAAGAAGCTTCCTTTAGATGTTACAGGATGCTAACTTTGATCCACTGTTACTTTCCACAACCTTGCTTCTATTGTGCTTTTTTTGTAATCAAGTCTCTGCAGCAATAAAAATATTCAAACAGAATCAGGGATCTTGTTGCTAAAATTGTTAAATTACCTGAGTTTCCCCTCATTCCAGGTTATTCTTGTGTCCAATGAAGGATCATTTAGGCTCAACAGCCACCATGTGTGCTGGCCTCTTTAAACTTCAGTTCCTTGCAGGACACTCCCAAGGGTGCTAGCCAACTTGCAGTGTTATCAGATGGCATATGCATGCCAAAGAATTCACTCAATTAAGGCATTAATGGGGTTTTTGTTAATCATTACTAGTACAGTGGGTGATATATTAGTATTTGCATGTGTAAATAAATTCAATTAATGTGCTAATTGCACAGACACATGAAAATTAGTTTAATCAAGTCAATTAAATCATAAACAGTTCAGAAATAAGAAAGTAAGCTTGTAATGTAATTAGTGTTCTAACATGCTAGTAACTTTAATAAACAGGATCTTAATTATATGGCAGGTCAAAAAGACAAAATATTTTAATTGATCTAAAAGGAGCTTTTTGTTGTTACACTAGAGTCTAGCTGAGTTTAGAGAAAATGATCCATGCTAATGAGATCAAATGCTCTTATCTAGAATGAAAATAAGGATTTTTTAATAGAAATTTATCTCCAAAGTAGTTCAGATGACTGACTGCAAGAAACTACTCATGCCATAATCTACACGTGATTGAATCATGCATTCATACAGTGCTCTCCCCAAAGCTTTCCAGAATAATAAAACAGAATAAACTATTTGCTAATATTTCAATATTAATCATCATAAATTAATGTTCTATTAATACAGCAAACAGCACTGCTGCTCAGAGAGCAGTGAGCTGTGGAGAAGTGAGGAGTCATGAAAAGGCCATCCCTCTCATTACTGTGTGGCTGGGTGTTAATTTGTGGGGCAGGGGCTCTGTGAGCAGCACAGCCAAGGCCAGGGAGCTCCAGCCCCACTCAGGGGTGCCCAGCTCTGAGCAGGGCTGGCCCAGGGACCCCACAGCCCTGCTCAGCCTCCCTGAGTGTGAGAAGCTGAATTATCTGTCTCAACCCTGCTGGGCACAGGCACTTGGGGAGGGGTCCCACAGGTGCCATGTCCAGGAGGAGATGGAGTAAAGCCTTGTCTCTGAGGGGACTTGGCCTGGCCACCAGTTGCTGTCTGACATGGGACAGCCTGTCAGCAGGGGAACACCAAGGACACTGAACCCTCCAGAGATGGGGAAGAGGTTTTACAACAACTTCTGTGAGCCAGAGAGAACTTAGATAAGAGGATGCTTTGATAAGAGGATCCATGTTCACCCCTGCAAGAATTTTCTACCAAGGTCATGGACATAGAAACCAAGAAAGAAAGAAAGCTAAATAAGAGAAACCTGTAACCACCTGCTCCAATCAGCACTTTGTCTTTTGTGACCAATGAGTAAACTTGTGAGTTTCCTAGCAATGCATAAAAAGCATTCATGCTACAATAAAAACAGGTTTGAAGCCTTTTGCAAGTGGAGTGTGTTGCTTTGTATGGAGACTGTCCCAACTCCAGCCCAGAGATGCTCTGCAGTCCATGCAGAAGGTCCCTGCCCAGGGCCTGCAGTGGGACACCAGACTGGGCCAGTGGTGTCCTGGCAGCAGGCAGACCTTGGAGGAGCCAGGGCCATAAAAAACACCTTCATCACAAGCCTTGGGGGCTTTTCCAGCTCACTTTTTGAGTGTGGGCTTTTGCCTTGCGACCTTTTTGTGGGGTTTTGGAGCTTATGCTTTTGTCTTTTCAGGCGCTTTTTAACTCTTACACATTTTCCCCTGGCCTCAGCCCCAGCCTGCCTTTTGGCTCTCCTGCCCTCACTGGCTCTTGCCTGCCCTGGTGTCTGTGTCCCTGACCTGTGCCTGGGCCACCTGTGTCCAGCCAGCCCACGGTGTGACCCTGCTGCCACCCTGCCAGCCCAGCCCTGCCTGAGGACACGGCCAGCACTGCCCAAACTCCCTGGAACACCTATTTCCCCCCTCTCTCTACCCTCATTCCTTTCCCACCTTTCTTCCCCTTGCTCTGTCTTTTCCAGCCCTCTTTAGCAACTCTTTTTTATTTTGTTTTGGGTTGTTTTTTTCCCATTACCAATAAATGGTTCTCAGATACAATGTTTGTCTCCTGTTATAAATGATAAATACAGTTAGTGGCTTTCACATTTATGTATTGGCTTTTACAAGTTATTATTGGTCACAAAGATTCTGATATAGTACAATTTGTAATTCCCTTTAACTGCATTTTGGTTAGTATCATCTGTCAGCTTAAATATGCACAGTATAACTTATATAAATAGTAGTGTGATCAATATATGTTCTATTTCAGGCCTTAGAATAATATTAAAATAGAAACTCTGTGATGTTAAAATGCTTTTAATTTTAAATGCTTTTTATTTGTATAACTAACTCAGATAATGGTATGAAATAGCCATGCCGTTTCTCACATTTGTGGACTACCTTATCTGAATGGTAACAGGGACAAAAACCAGGACACCAAGAGAAAAATTTACTGCCAACTCTTCAGTTATCAGGCAGTATCAAAACAACAGAATGGAGCCTCGAGGAATATTCAAATATGTTAATTTAATCCACAGGATGGCATGCAAACAATTCAAAGGTTAAAACCAAGTAAAAGTAATTCCTGAAACATATAAACTGACAAGAATGTTTGAATATGCATAACTCTCATAAATAAGCATTTACCCCTTGTAATGTAAAAGTGGAAAAGAACATGGTTTTAAGCTAATGGTGTGCTTTTTATAGATTGCCAAGCACCCCAGCACTGGATCTTGTCCCTTTTATCCTTATTAAACTTTTATAAAAAAATTTAAATCGTGGGAGTTGGTTTCCACATCTCCTTTGCCTTTATTTCATTCCTGACCATCCATTTCTAAAAGAACTCCTCACAGTTCCCCACAGTGGAACACGACACAAGGGGATGACAAAATATCTTAAACGCACTAGATGGGCTTTTTATCCCAAATTAAAGGACAGCTAGCAGTCATTGCTCGATCAGACAGTCATCTTCCTTAGGAAAGGGCAATAAAGTAAAGCCTCAGATCTGAAGCAGGAAAAGAAAAAGCTTACCCGTAGTAATAACTCAACTTGATAGCTGTAAATTTAAATATTAAGCCTAGCTACTCTAGAGTGCTGTACTGCTGGGACTTGGAGAAGGCTACACATATTGAACCAACACCTTGAAAACGTGAGTCCCACTAGAGGAAGCCCCCGGGTGGGCTCTGGCACACCTGACACTCTCTGCCCTGTGCTGGGCACCGCGCAGTGCAGTGCTGTGCCACCCCATCCCATCCCACTGCACTGGCAGAAGAGCAACCCCACTCCAAAATCCTCATTTCTCACACAGCTTTGAAACAAGAAGGCACAGTAGGGACCATCTGCGTGATCAATCAGGTAAAATTTTAGTAGCAACTCCTGGGAACATTTGATTTGCACATTGAGCAAGCAATCCTCAGCTGCATATTTGAGAGATGCAATTCCAAGCTAGGTAGCATGAGACAAAGCCATTACTTGCCTGCTTTTTAATTCCAAGAGAAACCTCTAATATTTTTTTTTCCTTTATTGAATCCACAGTCCAGTAGTAAATTAATTATTAGGTTTAAAGAAAGTAGGAGATAAGAGGATTTTCCTAAGAAGTATTTGCCTGGGGTTACTACAATGAAGTCTGAATGGAAAGAAGTGTACAGAAGGAACAGAGTATTTTCCTACTTAACATATTTAGACAAAATTATTATCATCTTACCTTGTGACACCTTATAAAAATCATCTCCCAAAGCCAAAGAAATGCAATTTTTTCCTTTAAATAAAAAACAATCCGCACAAACATAACACAAAAAGTGCCACAAAAAAAAAAACCAAAAAACAAACCCACAAAAGCAAAACAAGCAAACAACAACAGAAAAAACGTCCAAAAACCCCCATAGCTCCAATCCAGAGACATAAAGGGCTTGTTTGAAACCTCTCCTGAATTTTACCAAAAAGGTCATCTCTGAGACTTCCCTCTGGTCATACAGTAATTAATCACTCTGAACTGTCATTTTTCTCCAAGTCATTAAAAAAACACAGCAAAAATGGAAATAAATAAAAGTCTTTTTTTGCAATTGTTGCCATGATTGGATTTGTTTATATTTTTATGATTTTACTCCCTAAGAAGGAAAAGCACAGTTGCCTGTTTCCTCAGAGCTGCCTCAAGACAAGGACAGCAGCCCAGGGAAACATCCTGTCACTGCCCCAGCAATCAACACCAGAACAAACAGCACAGGGACCCCAGAGACACCCGGGGAAACATCTGCCCACTCTTTCCTAAAGAGAAGGGCAGTAGGATTGGATCTCAGCCTGGCCTGGCTGGGAAGGCAGCCTAGGGTGGGAAGGGGGGCATTGCAGGAGGAAAAGGGGGGTTGGTGCTGCTGGATCTGTGTGACAACGCAGCCCTGCTGACCTTTCAGGGTCTGAACCATGAACGAGAGCTGGACCAGGGGTACCTAAATTTGTCCCCCTCGAGTGCAGCAGAGATGAGCATTCACTCCTCCAGTGCTCTGGAAAAACCAGCTCTCTTGCATTTCCTTAGAACACTTCTATTGTACCCCTGCCATAAACCAGAGCATCTATGTGCTACTCCTGTCCTTGCCTTGATTTTGAAATCACCTGCATCTCCTGCAATAGAGATTAACTATAAATGGCTATTCAGCAGCCTCTGTTTTTTACAACCCTTCCATGCAGAGAGGTGCAGCCAGGGGTGGGATGAACATGACTCACAGCATCTCCTTTTGCAGCTAGAAGTAGGTTTTTTCCCTGCACTGTACTTTAGAAAAATGCCTAAGAACTCCCTGAACACCACAAAAATACAGGAAAAAGATATAATGAACACTGAGTAAATATTTCAAACATGACATTTTGAAACAAACTCCTGAAGCCTAAGGACTTTGCAAAGGTATTTGGATATTTCTTTATTAACATAACTGGCTAGTTAGGCTGCCCACCAAGGGCCTGCTGCAGAGAGCCACCCATGCCCTGGACAAAGGGATCAGACCCACAGGTCTAAGTGCCCTCCTGGTTTTTTCTTTTTCCAAACACAGGAAAGCAATGCCAGGAATAAAATTTTCTCTCGGCTCTCAGCAAGAACTAATGCTTAGCAACCCCCCAGATCAAACATAACAAAACCACACTGGGATAGGGAATTACAATTGTTTTCCAAGTTTTCATCGATGAAAAGGCATTTTAGTAACATGTTCATTAACCTGCCTGTCCACAGCAACAACCACCACTCCCCCTTCAACATGTCAGGTTTTCAAAAGCCAGTACCTCTGTGGGCAGGAAGCAAGAGAACAAACAAACCATGGGTGGCATGTTGTGTTGTACAGGGAGGTCTGGACACAGCTAGTGACAATTAGCCATCCCTGGGAACTGTCAAGCAGCAGCAGTGTGTGTTTAGCAGCTGAAGCTGCAGCACAACAGAGCAGCACAGGCTGGGCAGGACACTTGGGCTCTCATTGCTCTGTGCTTCTCCTGCCTGGCTACTGACCAAGCCTCACGCAGCACACACAGCTCATATTTTACCATTTCTGCTTCCTGGGTCAGGGATTTAACAGGGACCAGACCAGCAGGATGAAATAACTGGGCTCTGGAATTTTTTCAAGACTCCCAATTATGTCAGCCAGTAACAAAGTATACAAACTTACAAGGGTCTTAAATACTTAATGGAAATAGATCCAGAAGAAGCTGCACTTCCACACTGCCTGGGAAAACACTTCACTATAATGAGCCACAGAGACAGCAAATTCTCTCCCTTAAACCAGTATTTTATCTTTTTCTAAACTATTTCAATTAAGGTGCCATGTGTCAATCAGGACCAGGTCCACAGAACACTTCAGGCAATATTAGGTAGCACTGCCTGCAAAGCAGAAAAATATCCTTTACCTCCTAAACAAATACAAAATCCATGGAGAGAAAGTTTCATTCTACTCTTACAGGAGAAATAACTTTAAAGACTGTAGCCATACATAATACAACACAGTCTGTTTTCCCTTTCTAATCCCCAGACTTACTTCCCTGAGCAGGAAAATGCTCTTTGAATAACCCATCTCAAAACCCACAGAGATCCATCTCTATTTTACCAATAGAGCAAGGTACATGTATTTCTACATACTTTTCTGAGAAAAATGAAAAGGCTAAATTCCACATCTCAGATGTGTTCCCAAAGCTTTGCAGTCAAATTCCAGAGATCCCAACCCCATCATCAAGAGGTTTTTCCATCCAGCTCTCAGTTTCCAGCCCCGTCCTCTGCAAATCCTTTTGGCACGTGTGTCTGCCCAGCAATCCCCAATTTCCAACCCACAGAACTGAAGGGTTTGCAGTGACAGCCATGTCCACACAGCTGGACCTGAGACAGATGACAGAGTTAATGCAAGGTGAGGCTGGAAAATTCAGTCCAGAATGAGCTCTGGGCTGTTGCTGATTGATTTCAGTCTGTTGTCAAGACAGTTCAAGAACACCCAGCCCAGAATCACAGTTCCTGTGTCTATGGATGGCTCTATCCTGTCACATACAATCCATTTTGAGCTCAGAACAAAAAAAAATTGACTATCTAATAATTTTAAAAATATCACATCTACAAACTCTGTAAATATCCCAGATTCATTTTGTCCAGTTCACACAAAATATGAGAAAAATTCCAGTCACAGTAAAGATCTCAAGAATGTTGATTAAAAATCATACTTAGTTTCTGGTGCCAAATTTCACTTTAAATGCTAGGTTGACATTTAAAACACCTTCTTGCACAAAGGGCATGGTTCATATTACAAAAAATTAACCAGATCTCACACACTTTTATGTATTGTAATTCATGGATTACTGAGATTCATAATTGAATAATATGTAGATGTCACCTAGAGGTACTAAACCAATTCTCCTACTTGTAATTGCCTAAGTAAGAATGACACTAACTTGAGCATTTTCTCTCTGATTAAGGCTCCTATAGATTTGTGGTTGCTGCTGTGTAATATAAATCAATAAAGAATAATTTTCCAGGCAGCAAATCAATTGTCAGTTCACAGACCCTAATACCTCTGTGCAGGATTTATTGAAAAAATGAATGGCAGGCTTGTTAGTGGATGTACAACATGCTCTACAGGCACATGATGGTGTAGGGCCCAGGCCATTCCAAACCCTGCCAAGCTCCTTAACTCCTTCCTTGCCTGACACAACTGTGGGGAAATGGAAGAAAAGGGATCAGACCTCCTAAGTGGAGGGAAGGAAATAAAAAAATTGTATTGGTTTTATACTAGTCCATTTAGCATCTACAGTCTCAACGTTCGCATTTCTGCCAAGAGATTTTAGGACAACTGTGGCACTGAAGTTGCCAAATTAAAAGCCATATAGAGCTGGGACTGATATTTTAGGAGTTGATCTGTCTGAAAAAGCACCAACAGGATGGAAAAACCCTGGTAAATGCTAACCTGATTAGATCTGAAGATTTTTATGCATCTTTTTGCCATTTGTTTTTAACCAGATCAGACACCTTTTCTGTAGTTCTCTCCTTGACTTTTACACAATGATGCACTCTTACAAGCTGCTGCTCCACACCCAGTGGATCTCTTCCTGCATCCATCCTGACAATGTCCAAGCTGCTACTTGAAAGGTAATTTTTTTTTTGGTCACCGAAACTAATTTTAATACATCGCAGTGCCAAAAGGTAAAGGGCTACAGAAATATTATATCTAGAAGAACTGAAGTGCCATTTCTGTAGCTACAGAGCTTCCATGCAGACCACACTCCAGGACTAAACAGAGTTTAGCTCCTTAAGGGAAACAAATACATCCTTAGTGAAAAAGATACTCATTGAAAACACAGTTGTCATTATCTAAGAACAATGGGCACATTCTTTATCAGCACAGGATGAACATGTTTGGCCCTAATATGTGACCTAAAATTTAACAAGAAATAAGAAATAAAATTATTGAAAAGAAAATTAATACACCCCATACCCCAGGAAAGTGACAAAGAAAGAGTTTTAAGAAGCAGTTCACAAATCTCTGCTGTGACAGTCAATCTGCATCACTCTAATTCACTCTCAAATCACTTAGCACTGCCACTGATGTCACTTTTAAAAATGAAAGGTATTTGAACTTTCCTCTATACAAAGAACAGTGGTCGCTCTCCTTCCTACAAAGCAGTGCAAAGAAACAGTAAAATAGAAGCTATGCACAGAATTTTATGCAGAGAAGGCAAAAATTATGCCTTATGCCAGACTATTATGGAGAAAGAACTTGTCATAAATTCAAACTAGGCTCATTCTCTTACACATAAAATAAAGGTTGAGTGCAACCTTCAAGCAAAGGATAGAGAAAATGTGCAGGCATTGTAATATCCACCCTCTCCCACAGTGCTGAGAAAATAGGACCTTAATTATCCAACACTGTTGTCACCTAAAATAGGAACTAATGCTCCCCCACTGGTTTCTGAAAATCTGTTCCACCCTCAATTCAGTGGAAAGCCCACACTGCAGTCTCACTTCTCATCCTACTTCCAAGGCTCACATTTTCTGGTATTGTCAATTCCCTATCTTTGCTGGGAAATAAATAGAATTGGACAAAAAAGCAGTCATTAAATCCCATTTCTCAAACAAAGTGGGCCTTCAAAAGAAATATTCTCCTCCCCTAATTCCTGCCATTTCTGCTGACACTTTTCAATACAAGAGTTAGACACTATTTAAAATCAGTTTGGGAATTTTTTCATTAAAGGGAGATCTGTACATCTCAAGTGAGAGAACAGATTATATAGGGGCTCTAAGAAAGAAGTAAAAAAACCCCAAACATACTAGATTCAAACTATTAATTCATCTATATTTGTCTTTTCCCACCGATTTAAAATGAACTTATTTTCTTGCAGGCAGGTGCTCTCCATTCTTCTCGTCACACAAGAAGTCTGATTAGTTAACCCTAGAATGACAAGTTTAGTTTGGAGTTCTATAACCCACTACCCTGCTCAGAACAGATCCAATTACCTCAGGTTGCTCTGGATCTTACTTAGGTAAGTTTTGAATATCATCTCCAAAAATGACATTCAAAACCTTGTTATTAATAACAAGTGATGGTTTTACACAGGGGGGCCTGACCTACAGGCCAAAAATATGTTCATACTAACATACAGCTCTGCAGTTAATGTGGCTGTTTTCTGTTATTTTAACCATACTTTAACATTGAGCACGATATTAAACAGTCCAATAGATCCAGATGTCTGGATGGCTTGTCTGTGATATAGTCAATACTTTCTTTTTAGTGAGTTTAAATGTCTACAGCTTTTTTGCTCCAATAGGCTCATCTCTAACAGTAACCAAACTTACCATTTCTTATGTATGTACATTATTTTAATACTTAATCACTCAAAACAGATCAGAACCAAGAGAAACAGAAGATCTCATCTACAAAACTACTCTTGTTGCAAAGACATCCAAGCTGACAAGGGATTTGAGCTCAAAAACAACATAAACCTCAGGAAGCTTCATGCAGCAATTCCAGAGCTGCATTTAGCCTTATTATATTTATCTTTAAGGCTTTTACGCATATTCTTGTCTCTAATTTGCACCTCGCCTTGTTCGTTACTGCAGTCGCATTTCAGTACACGTCTAATCAAAATAATTACTACAAATTGTTTAGACCTGTGAAGCACGTAGGACTAAGCCTGCAGTACAGAAGTCTATATAATCACACAGAGAGCTGCTCTAGAGAATTTTTATAAAGTAATCAAATCGTGAAACTTAGCAATGCAATTGATTTTGTTGTCAGAAGATCTACATCACTGCCTGGGATGCCAAATAGCTGATGAGAAACTCATTCACCTACAGGCCTGGGAGCAATCACCCACCTCCCAAACCACCTGAGGAGCTGGGGGCTCTCTTTTAAATGAGTCACCTAATTACCTGCAATGCATTGGTACAGCAGAACAGGCAGTGCTGAGGAATACACATTCTACTCAACAGCTTCTTTTTCATTTCTCATTGACAGTTCTTTCTCAAACAAAGCCCCTTCTTTCATGCCCTGTCAGAGAAGACATGATGAATTGTAGCATTCAAGGAGAAGCTGCTTCATTAACAACTGAGTTATGTGACATCCCTTTCCTACCTTGCTGTGTGACTGCAGCACCATGTCAAGACAAGCCCTCACACAATGCCTCAGCCCAGGTGGATAGAGAGGTGCTGCTTTCAGAAGCCTGCTGTCAGGACAGGATTTCTGTATTCTTGTTCTGCAGGTTGTCCTTGCTGAAGGCTGCACAGGTCCTTCAAATAGATCTTGGCAGGCTACACACTGACTCATACAGCCTCCTGCACCCACTAATGAGCAGTGACATGGCACACAACTGTTTGAAGTACAACTGTGGACAGCACCACAGTACTGTACACAACTATGATTGCTTCCCAGCTCAGGGTGATGCATTTTGTTGGGGTTTGTCCTGACAAGATATTGCGGTCACATAGCTCACAAAACTCATTCTCACACATTTGCCACAGACTCCAATATCGATAATTTCCTACTTTTTCAGACAGTTGGTTCATCAGACAGCAGCGATACAGATGAGCCTTTCATTTTCTCAGTCCTTATGTAGACACTGATTAAATTCCTCTCCAGTTCTTTGATAAAGACAGTGGACTGCAATCTCTGAGTCCCTCAGCATAAAATGTATTTGATTTGGTTCTGTGGACTACCTCCAACAATTCAGTACCATTCCTAAACTGTGTATTTTTAAATAGCCATTGTATTCTCATCTTTATTACCAGCACTATTCTCCTTGTTGAAACACTAATAATTTCTTATGCTTCTAGAGATGGGCTGATGACACTAACATTCAGGCAAATCCTTCAACTCTGAGTTTGAATCCCTCCCAGAGCAGTTCTCTGCCCTAGAGATAAAACTAATTTTCATTTAAGTATATCAAAAACACATTGCTTTCTTATATGCTCATTTTCAAGTGAAAAAATAGCTCTCTTAGCAGCAGCTCTTGCTGTTATTTACAATTTTACAGTTGTTGGGCCCTCTGTGATTATCACCAGTGTTAATACTTTCTTTTGGTGGCCATTTCCCTTTTTCCCTCTCTTGTCACCCATATTCCACTCTGACCTTCCTCCCATCCCCACAATCCATCCACCTGCCTTACCTGAATACCAAAGTCTCTCCATAGAGAGCAGCCTAAGCAGGCTCCTCTGGCTGTTGCAGAAGTACCTTGCCATTCTCTCAAACTTGTTACAGTTATACTTTCTTGCCCAGTGAGCTACCATTTCACACAGTCTTTTCAAAAAAAGCAACTATTAGAATAAAAGAGGCTCTCCAAGATGCTGCCCAACCTGATGACAACTTTTACAAAGGGTAAAGCATTTCCTGCCTTTTTTTTTTTTTACACATCACAATGCAAACTTTGGTGTTTTTTCCTAACTACTTTTATTACATCTTTCCCATTCTCATTTAAATAAAAGCCCTGGAAACCTATGGTTTCATAGCTTGCCCACAACCCACAATTTATCGATGCTACTTGCAACTTCCAAAAGCTTTTAAAAATAGCACTGAATCTATTATTTTGAATTACAGTAATTGCAGCAAAGATTTAAGAGGCACTTTGAGAAGTTTCAGTTTCATGGTATGTTTCTGAACCCACTTCCTCGGCATCTTGGGAAAAACACAGTTATTTTTTCTGAAAGAGCTTTTCTTTCTGCCTTTCTGAGTAAAATTTTAACTGAAACTCCAGTATCCAAAGTTCTCTTAAGAAAAAGAGAGAGCTGAGTTTCCAATCCCAAGTGCAACAGAGGCCAAGATGGTACAAGACTAGAGTGATGCCACAATGATTTTCTGCCTTTTCTTTTTATACACTCTTTTATGCATTCTCAGTATTCTTAGCATACATTGTAATTCTTTAAGCTGGATATTTTAGCATAGTCTTGCTATTCTGCTAGGCAAGAAGACCAAACACTCTAAAGGGCTCACAGCTGGAGGCCAGGAAGCCTTACACTGTCTTGAGAAACCAAAGTTCTCTAGAACAGGTTTTTGTAAGCCCCATCTGGGGGTAACGTTTGAGGGAGATGTCAAGCCAGTCATTTCAGCTTCTCATTAGGAAGTCTTGGTCAGATATGCTATTTTGCCAAGTCTATACAATTGTATACACAGTACAGTGGGTGTGCATTTTCACATTTTCCAACCTTAACAAATTGTTGCAGAATCCTTTTTAAATACCAAGGTAAAAACCCTTCTATCCTTTAACTGTGTCTGGCTCATAATTCTAGGGCCAGGAGAAGTTACCAAGAGCCTCCCCTCAGCCACATGGGTGCAAACCATACCTTTTGGTGCAACCCCAAGAGCAGCCCCATTGATAGAGAACAGCCTTCGGGATCTCAGTTTCCTTCAGCTGAATTTCTTTTTCCAAGGTTTCCAGCTGAAAGGCATGATGGGGTCAGTATATTCTTAGATGGACAATCAACACCCAAACTGGAATATGCTATTGATGAGAGCATAGGTTTGGGCTGAGGAAGTACAAGTTTGTTGATATACAGAACTGGAAGAAACATTGGAGCAGCTCTCCAGCTTCCCCTACACTGCCCGCTCACTCCCAGTACTGGATTACTGGTACAATACTGGAAGTTTCTCAGCTTTAGATGCCATCCAGATGATGATTTCCCTTAAATTCAACTTAGACCACCTCTCTCACTGAATTTGAAACATTACACTGAGTTTGAAGGAAATGGAATTTTATTTCTGCTTTTGAGTTTAAATCAAATGGGGGATAAATCAAAAGTAGTAAATTCCTTTATGCAACTACAGTGGCAGTAGTGGAGTGCTGCAGCAGCAGCAGTGTCTTGTCCCTAAAACACAAAAGTCTTTTAGGAGGGAAGGAAGTGATCATTAGAATCATTGGCTCAGCTTCTGATTTGTGTGCTATTTGCAAGGCAGTTTCATTGATGGCTCATCAAGCTTTAAATAACTGATTTGGGAGCAATCATATTGTTCACATACCAGGAGGATTAGCCATTATAACAGGAACAGGAGCTCAATCTCACTCTCCTGTCTCTCTTCCCCTTCCCTCACACTACAGATATTTTCAAGGCTCATGTTGGGATGAGCAAGCTGCAGAGTCTTGCTAATGCCAACCTTCAAATAACAGATTCACACAACTGCTCTGCTGATAAGGCTCCAGCACAATGGCATTAGTTGGTGTTAGACTTGGTCTAAGTTTTCCTCTTCAGGGGATTTTGAAGGGAATTCCCCATCAAAATTGTACTGCCATGATCCTGAACACTCTGCCTTCTCTGAAACTGCCAGCTGCAGGGAAGACAGGACTAAAGCAGATGAGAGCAAAGACTCTGGCCTTCTGTGTCTTCTATGCAAATAAACCAACAAATGAAGGACCCTCTTGGTTCCTTTGAATTAAAAGAAGCCTTGCAATCCTTCTAGACACACAAATAAAAACACACCCCGAAAAAGCAAGTTTTGGTGTTTTTGTTTTTTTTTTACATTTGGTGATGAAACAGACATGAACCAGAGGAGAGGATGGGAGCAAAACAGGCAAAAGATTGTGGAGAGACCAGGAGAGAAGCATACTTAGGATGTGTTCCTGCTTGAACAGTAAATGCAGTGAAGCCTACGAAATAAGAGAGAACATGACAAACATTAACACTCTAATTCTTCTTAGAACAGCATGGCAACAGCACAATAGAGGGATCCCTTCCTCACCTTCATCTCCCTGTCATTTCTTTGGCTACCAGCACAAGAGAAATGAACGTGCCTGTTTCAGAGCTGGGCTTGCCTCTGTTACTCTGACACACACAGGCTCCAAGGCACACCAGCTCCTAAAATGCTCTTGCTCTACTGCCTTCATCTACTTCAGTGTTTGTGGAAGCGTGACAGGAGGTGTTGAATAAGCTCTTTCTGAAGAAAACAGTTTTAACAACATACATTTTCTTCAAGATTTGTTGATTTTTCTTCTCCTTACTGCTCTCTTAATGGAATAATAACCACATTGTCCACATACTGTAGCTACTAGTAAGTGCTTCTGCTCTGTTTTGTATGTCTCAGGTTCATGTAAATTTTGACAGTGACAAGTAAGATTGCTCTGTCTAGTGGTATTTTGTCATTTTAATTTCTCCAAATGCTGTGGATTTTGTTATATTTTACCATCCAGTGGGCTTATTTAAAAGATTCCCCAAGGACGATGAATCTGGGGAAGCTTGAATGATTCCCCAAGGACCATGAATCTGGGGAAGATGAATCTGCCTTAGAGTAGCTTTAACTATAGGGCAAGCCTGGTTTTCTCAAAACAACTTTTTTTTCCAAGTTATGTGACAATGGGATGTATAGTCAGAAAGCTGCAACGTAGCTTATTTCTTAAGCAACGTTCCTCACCTACCAAACCAAACATTTGGTTTCCAAAGGCCTTATCCTTCCTTGAAAGCAATGGGCTATAGAACCTGGAGCATCATGCTTCCTTACAGAAACCAGCCAGCAATGCTTTACAAAGCTATTCCTTTGCTGAATCAATATTTTCATGGTTTCCAACTACTAGAAATGCCAGTATCTTCTGAGCAGCCAAAACACAGACATGTCATTTTCAGATGAATGTCTAGATCATGATCTCCATTACACCTGTACAACTACATGTCAGCAGAATCACTCAGGATTTGCAAAAGAAATTGCTCAAAAGAGAGCCTCATCATCTTATTTGTCTTCTGCCTTTTCTCTGAAGGCATTTTCAGAACCCCTGATTGTGAGGAAAGCTAAGAAGTCAGACCTATTAGGAGAGCCATTATTCCTTTTATAGCTCGATTGACCAACCCTCCCTGCAGGTGTTAGAGCTCTGCTGCAGCCATGGGCAGGGACATCAGCCAAGGAGCTCCAGCTGCGCTGCTGACCAAACACTCCTCCAGCAAACTCAGTGCTACTTTTCATCTTATTCCCCAGCTTCCACTCTATAATTTGTTTTCTCCTCCTCCTGTAATAGTGGCCCACTTTCTGGTAATCAGTACTGCGACTTTCTGAAACCTCTTAATCCAGAGAACAAATACTTTACTTAAAATTTTATTTTTTACTCCAGTACAACTGGTTTTTTTTCCTCACTTCATACCTTGTTACATGGTTGCACATCCAGTAAAGACACAGCTTTTAAATTATGGCCCCTGACTCCTCAGTTAGTTAGTAAGAGTGACTAGAACATGTCCAAAAAGATAATGACTAACAACCAGATAAAACTGGAAGGAAGTAGGGCAAGGAAGGAACAAACAATTATTTCCCCCCCCCACCTGTCTACACCCTACTACTCTCATCATGATCACAAAGGGTAATGGAAAGGGAATGGCATGAGACAGAGAAGAGCTCTTGCATGGGATGAAGGCCTGGATCCAACAGGCCAGCTCACAGCCTCTTGGGTCAGCAGCTAACCAGCAGCTCTCTGAAGAGAGCTAATTAATATTTTTGGTGCATGACCATGCTCTGCAGTGTTAATTGGTGACAAGTGGGCAACTAAAGAATTGTAAGTGGAATTTCATTTATCTGTATAGAGCAATCAATATTCACTCAGCATGCCATAACTCCTTGCATCTCAACAGGATGAAATTGTCAGTCAGCAGCATGCTTTAGGTATTGTTAGAATGTTTCTAGCTAAATTATTCAACTTCTCAAAAGGCCATCTGATAAATGTTTGTTTCTTCATAACTGGGCTGTTTGGGGCTGGGTAGAGTTAACTTTGTTCACAGGAGCTGGTATGGGCTGTGTTTTCCATTTGGGCTGGGAGCAGGGCTGATAGCACAGGGTGATTTTAGTTAAGGCTGAGCAGGGCTTGTGCAGCCAAGGATCTGCCTGCTCCTCACCCTGCCCCACCAGTGAGGCAGATGGGGATGCACAAGGAGCTGGGAGGGGACACAGCTGGGACAGCTGATCCCAAATGGCCAAAGGGATATTCCAGACCATGGCATCATGCTCAGCAATAAACTGGGGCAAGGTTGTTCAGGGGCTGCTGCTCTGGGACTGTCTGGGCATCATTTGGTTGGTGGGGAAGAATTGTTTAATGCTGGGAAAAGGAGGGCGCCAGTGGCACTGTGGGGGTTTGTTACCAGCTGGGGTTTAACCACAACAATCCTGCTTTTAACATCTGCTGATTTGTGCTACTTGCAATGAACACAATTTAAATTCAGAGCAGAGCTCTAGGAAAATAGTAAAAAGTACAAACAAACAAGAGAGGGCTGCAGGAATTTATTTCTTTTTCTCCTCTTCAGATATTGCAATGGCCTCCCATGGCATAGGGAGCACTTATTGAATTTAAAGATGTCATAAGCCAGAAACTCTCCTGCTCCCTTCCTATCACAGTGAATTCCAACTCCACAGCACTGGCAGCAGCAGCAGAGCAGCTCTGTGGAGCTGTAGAGTTCACTGATGAGTGTTAGCTGAGGTCAGTCCTGGAGAGCAGCAATGAAAATTTCACAGGCTCTGTCTTCAAGAGGGTACAAAATCAAACTATCTATTTTGCAAATAATAAATCTTAGCTGATGTTATTTTTCAGTGTTACAGAAAATTCAGATTTCATTCATACCTCATCAAAAACTTCAACTGTGTATTTCAACAATATACTACAAAATCTAGAATGAGGGTCCTGGACACACAGATAATTACAAATAACATTTCTGCATTAAAGCATCTCAGATCTTAGTGTATTACCACCTCATGAGTTAAACTTCATTTTTCTTAGAACATAAATTTTCTGTTAGTTTCAGTTCTAATATTAGTTTCAGTGCTGAAGAGCATAATGCAAAGATGCATAATTCATATTATGAAGAGCCCATAAAGACACACCTGCAAACTCTGACTAAGGCCAGTAGTGTCAATTTGATTCCACATGAACAGAAAGCTCAAACCTGCAGCAAGCTCAGAACCACAACAGGATCACAGAGGTGATTTCAAGTGTCCACAAACAAAAGACAATTTCAGAAGGAAAAGGGGAAGATGATTGGGAAAACAGTAATATTAAATTATTATCCCAGGAAGTTAACTCTTTTGCATTATTGAGTTATCTTGGATGAAACCAACACTACAGAACTCCCTTGAAGAGCTGCTTCTCAGTATGGAGTTTGAATAAGTAACACTGAGACGCTGCACAAAAAAATCTCCAAATAGAGTAATATGGCAGAAAGCTACAGTTAGCTGGCACACAAAAAAAATAGAAAATTGAAGAAAGGGGTTATGACCACTAAAAGTAGAAAGAGTGTGAACAACTCAATAAAAGATTATATAAGAAACTGAGTAGCAGAAGATGTAAACAGGATAAAACAAAAAGAGGATCTAATGAAGCATAAAGAAAAGGTTCATTTAGGAGAAGGCATCATAGGCAGGATGCTTAGAGATGCAGCATTTTCATATACAGTGGAACAGGGGGATATAGCTTTGCTTGCAGCTTGTAAGGCTGCTGCAGCAATCCAGATGGTAACTTGTGAGAGCTTGGTTTAAAGTCCTAGTGGTAAAGAACAGGAACAAGTACCCAAGCTTCTACTGCCTAATTTTGAATGTGGCACATTACTTGTTTGAGTCAAATGCTGTTGATTTTACCTCATATCAGAGGCAAAACATAAGCATAGGGAGAAAAAAAACTCTGCTGAGGAAAAAAATTGTTGTAAGCATGGATTAATCTCTAAGAATTATTTAAAAAGGCAGGCAGAGAAATACAAATTGTATATCAGTTGTAATTTATGTAAAATGCAGCTTTAAGTGCCACATGTGATATGTCTATATCCTCAGAAACAGAAAAGAGAAAAAATAACAGATGTTGCTGCTGTAAAACATTAGGCAACATGAATGACACCATTTGTTTTCCTAAATGAAAATAAAAAAAGCAAGAGAAATGAGCACTGAAGACCTAAATTCATAAAATATTCAATACCTCACATAGCTGATGTAGTATGTGACAGCCTTTCTGCAAATCTCACAGCTGCTGTGGTAAGAGAAAGGAAGCAAAGAAATGGGAGTTAGTGTAAAATGATGGGGCTTTGACACAAGTTATGACAGGGATGAAGCCTCTCATTCAGGAGCTTTCAGGAAATTGGGGGGTGCAGACCTTACGGTGCTATCCTCCAAGAACTCTCTATGGTTGGGTTATCCAGGAGGGAAGCAGCACAGCAGTTAAGTCCTGACATGGGAGTTATTCGGGAAAAATATCTGAAGGCTTTTGAGAAAACATTCAAGACCTTTGCTGGCTGAAGAACTTCATTTGTCCCAAGAGACTTCTCTGAGGAGCTCAGTACATAAGACAGTGGTTTTACCCCTCTCACCTGCAAGCTGCTGAGAATTTGTATTTGTTATTTGCATTGCAGCGCTGGCAAGGGCCCTTGCAGGCAGCTCTGCCTAGTGCCACCTTGCCCATCTCACTTTGCCAGGACAAGGCACATCTAGAGAGGGCAAGGATTGCAAAGGGCAGGACTGGGGTCAGTCTTTGTTTCTCCTTCTGTATCCATCTCTCAAAGAGAAAAGGCAAAGGATGGCAGAACCTGCAGACAGTGAGAGCCTGGGACACAGCAGCATCTCCAGGCAGATGGACTCGTTTTTAGCTAAGAGGGTGATTTTCTGTCAGCTTTTAGGGGCAACTGTTTTGCTGGTTTGGGCTTTTTACCAGGCTTTCATTCATTTTTGCTGTTCTTTTAATCCCCCACAATTGCTCTGATTGCTATTGTTTGCTCTTTCATTAACTTGAATTTATCTTTGCAGAACCAAGGCTCCCTGGCTGCCCCAGTTTCCTCGCTGTGTGCCACTCACCCCAGTGACAGAACATGCAAAGAAATTAGAGACTATGGGATTGAGATGCTACTTTCACCTTTCCCAAGATCTGTGGGGACAGGGAACAACAAGAAACCCAGTTTTGTATTTCTATCTTTGCCCACAACTCAAGCTGCTTTGACAGGGCAATTTGCAGATTACTGCCTCATTTTTATCCCACACTCCTTCATGCATTCTTTCCCTGAAAGAAAACTACCAAAAAAAGGTTGGTACAATTCCATTTGCACCATTCAGCAAAGCCTAGTCAAAACCCACAGCAACTGCTGTCAATTTTTTTCACTTTTCTCCCCCAATGAATTCCTGCCTGCTGCCTGCTCCTCCTCCCTCCCCACTGAGCCAGTGCACTGTGATAATCACACCAGCAGCATTCAGATAGAGATCAAGTGATGCAACCAGCTCTATCTCAACTCTGACTTTCAACTTCACATTCTACTTGGATGTACATTTTTTCCTCTAATGAAAACTGTTTTTAGATAACAGCAGAACTACCCCAGATTTAGATAGGAAAGGAAGGAGTGTAATCCATCTAAACACAGGGAAAAGGGTTTGCTGGGTTATGCTGTCCTTCTTAATATTCTCTTTAAGTTTAACAACACTGCTAGGACCATTTACATCTCAAAAAAATTACAACTTCTTCCAAAAGGGCAGTGCAGAAAACATGTCATTTCCATCAGCCCTTCCAGTTCTGGCTCCATACTGCTACAAAACCAGTCTTGTCCTGTACATTATACACACAGTGAAAGCACTGAACACCGACAAAACTAACCCTGAATGTGTCAGATACCCCAGAGGCTTCTGGACCTATGGCTGTGACACAGCTAAACACAGAAAAACAGCCTGAAATACAAGGGCACAATCTAGGGTTCACCTTTTTACACCTGACTTAACTAATCTGACAGTGAACTTTCTGTCTCCTGGGTTTTCTTGAAGTCTTGCTTTATCGTGAACACTTACAGAGGAGGGAGCACTTGGGTTTGGTTACTACCAACTAAAGGTGCCACATGCCAGTTTTCATGGAAGCTGTGTGTGGATAACCATAACCACTGCTCTCCTCATCCCTGCTCTGTATTTTATCAAAAACAGCTCTGATGGTCCTGGAAGAACTAAGTGACAATGCAGTGCCTGAAAAAGCAAATATCTCTCAACAGATTGACTTCAGAGGGGCCACTTGTGTAAGAAGCAATTCTACAGCCATGACTAATCCAAAACACACATCAATATCCTCTGTTTCTGCTCCAACTTGTCCTAGAGTTGAACCTGCCAACAATCACAACCCCAGTCATACAAAACAAGCCTCAGGTAAGATATATGACCTTAGGACAGTATTATTACAGTGATTGTCTCCCTGAAAAACCATGGACAGAACTCCAAGTTTCCCTGTAATCTGTAATCAAGCGCTCTAACACTGTGTTCATCCATCTCATGCTGAGTTAATTGGTTTGAATACTTACAGAGTGCCAGCACACTTAGAGCAAATACATCCCCAGACCAACAAACATAGCAGCTCATGCTTCAAAGCACAGCCTGTACCCTCTGGTTCACTGCCTGCTCTCCCTCTACTACCACAACAGCTCAAACTTGGCTTCTAAATCAGCTGCTGAGACAATGATGCTGGAGCAGTGGGACATTGAGGAACCAGCTCTCTCCCTAGAAATCCACTCAATTAAATTTTGGCCAGAAGGGATCCAACCTAATATCAAAGATGCTGCCATAAGGGTAAGTTCCCTGGAGCACAGGGTTAATGATTCAGAGCATGTCAGGCTGGCCTGGAGCAGTGGAAGAGAAGGCACACCTAAAGTAATAAATAAATACATAGGAAAGCAACCCAAATAGCAGAAATATTTGGGAAAAAAAAAAAGCTATGGAGTCATACTGCTGTAGTTGGCACCCTATTTAAGGGATAGTCAAATTTTCTTAAAATCTCACCTTTATGCCTGAATATTTTATTTCCCAAGATCACAGATAGATAAAACACCAAAAAGTCTGTTAATACCACAAAAAACCTCAGGCATAAGTCAATCATCTCTGAAAGATACTGCAGATACTGCTAGGAGCAAGTTAAGGATGTTTTCACATTCAAAATGTAGACTGAAGGCTGGATGTCGTCTTTGCATTATAATTTGCTTCTCTTCTTCGTCTTGTAATTCACCCCTACATATACACTGTCACCAGCATTACAACACAAGAACCTGCATAGTCTCTAAAGTATTTATCTGTGAAATGACAGTGAAGAAAGGGTATCTGATTATATGAAGGTTTTCAAAACGTAACATTCCAGATCTAAGAGCAGAGAAATTCACATCCACCTCTTGTCCATTTGTTCCAAATTCAGTTGCTAAATTAAGAGATTCATTAGCTTTGTCGCCCAAAACCAGAACAAAGCCCCCTTTCCTTTTTTTGTGTGCACTACTTACTAAGATGTTAAAGCAAGGACAATTTCCCCACTAGAATGAGAACCAAAAGCTCGGAGAGGATATTCTGAACTATTGTCCCCAAGCAGCAGGAAGAGCACACCAAACCAGTGCTTCATGTGCTTCTATTGCAGGAACACCAACAATCACCAAGAGGCTGAGCTACTTTGCAAGACAAAAATGTCACTTGCTCTTTGCTTGAACAGCTGTGTTCGATTAGATATAGGCAGTATATAATTTCTTTATATGTACAGCACATTTTTAACATCTGCAACAAAACTTCTAAATACATTTAGCTAACAATAGTCAGAAACGCTCCAGTAAATGTTAAAAAGTAGGCAATAGCCATGTTCCTGCCAGTTTCATTCTAGCTGAATTACCTTCCCCTCTAGAAGCTGCATCTAATAAATTAAGTGACTGGAATTAGATTCCAGGATCATCAATAGACTGGGTTAAAGTCACCCAAATGAAAACTCTCTAAGAACCAGGCAGGTTTATGTTCATAACTGAAAAATATTTGTCCATTTTGGCTAATTAGTCCTGTCATACATTCACAAGAACATTGAATACTTTGCTCTGTCAAAATAAAAAATTGCATCCCTACAAATAGCTCTGTGCAAAAGCCTTGCTGTAGGAACTCCCCATGGCATAACTTGTAGCAAGTTAGTTACTTATGCTGCTTAGGCAGTCTGTATTATCTCAGCATCTTAGAGCTCCAGCACAGGGCAGTGCTCTCATGCTCACCTTGAGCTAGGGGCCACCTCACAAGAAAGCTTCAAAGGAGCTTTCAACCAGTGAGATCAAGGCCCTGAAACCATGGTCTCTCTAAGGGGAAAAAAAAGACAATATTTCACAAAAAGTATTTGGAGAGTAGATTTCTATCAGAAAACTGCTAATAAAAAGCAAAGCCCTGTTGATAAAGGACAGGACTTAGTGACTCCTCTTTCTGTGTGATCAACAGCCCAAGCTGGATCCTGTGTCAAAGAGTAAAGCTGAGCTTCCAGGTGCTGTGAGAGAAGGTCTGATGCTGGAATAAATCACTTCTGTGCTGTTAAGGGGAGGGAACACAATGGTGATGGGCAAGGCATAAGAAAATAGAAGTCAAAACAGCAACAGAACAATCAAGTAGATAGATTTAGTTACCATGGCAACCCACCAGCATATGCTAGAAAGCAAATATGCCAGAAAGAGCCTCTGAGACAGGACAAGGAGAAACGGGAGGAACTGCAACCCAGATAGGGTTTGGGCTATGCTAGGCTTGAACAGCAGTCCTGCTCCTTATCTGTGAGCAGCGTGATGACATGCAGACCCCAGGAGCACCCATGGGGCAGGGAGGTCTTGTTCAAGTTTGGCAATGAAGACACAGTGTGAATGGAGAAGGTAAAGGAAGTCTGGGCTCTCAAGACCAACTGTTCCAAAGACACTGCTATATCCCATTTGACAAAGAGCTCTCCTTGGGCCTGTAGCAGATGCTGTATGGGGGCAAAACCAACTCACTTCTATTTCTATCTTAGTGCCACACTAACTCCCAGTTCAAAATTCAGGTATGTCTTGTAAAACCTCTATTTACTTCTAGCATATGTCACATGGAAAATTAAGGTCTAATTATTGCATTTTTACTCTCTCTAAGAAGTTTGGCAAGCTCTGCAGGCAGAATTTTGTGCTCCTATGAAGCACCAGCCAGGAGAAAAGGTAATCTTACCAAGACATCACAACCTGCATCACACCTCCAGTCCCTTCCACGCCCAGCTCATTAGTTGCTCTAGGTTTTTGCACCTCACATCACCCAAATATTTTAGCTTTCTGCAGGTAGTCAAACAGGCAGAACTTTTATTACCTCTCTTTTTGAGGAAAAAGAGAGGGAGAGAGGCAGAAGCCAAGGGTCTTTTACTTTCAAGCAGTACTTCCAGGCTGGATATTTAATGTTGGCAGTCACATTGTGAGCTCATTCCTTTAGAAAATTCCTCAGGGAAGAAGCTGTACCAGCAATACTGGCTGAAATGGTAACCCTTCATCCTTCGGGTCAAAGGAAAACTTCTTGTAAGCTCAATGAAAACCCATCTGCTGGATATGAATGAAAGCAAAGAAAGTCGCCTACTGTATAAACGCCTCCAAAGTAAATAAAACCCTTGAAGGGAAATGACAAAGTTACAGAGTCAGGGGAAATAGTAGAAAGATAAACTATCTCAGGAAGCCAGATTCACTCCTGTGCAATACATCAGTAGGAGGACAAAAAAAAAATAGAAAACCATGGCAGGTTTTAATAGATTAACAAAAAATGTATGAAAGTCTGACTCTACAACTGTGCCTTCTCCCTCAAAACCACACACAAAGGAACAAGAAAAAAACACCTGGAAGACAAACCAAAACAACTTTAGAGGAAACCACAACTTTGGAAATTAGAACTAATAATTCTTTAACCATTTTAAATTATAATGTTAGTGATAGGGCAGTGGAGGTGTTCATTCCAGGCTGGCAAAGCATATAAAGATCCCACTTGAAAAACCAAAAAATAAGTCCAAAAAGCAGCAGAATAAGAAAGGTCTGCACAAGCACTGAGGGAAGAGAGCCACTAGCCAGCTCTCTAAAATCAAAATGCATTTCTTTTGATGGAATAGGTCTGGATTCATGATGTTCAGCAAAGTGCAGTATATGGATCAGTTAGCATCCATTTGAAAGGAAATAGCTTGTTTAAGAAAGAGCAGTAGCACAGGAGTTTGCTGGTGGTGAAGAACATAAACACCAGAAATCTGTCTCTGTGATGATACACAATATTGACAATTATAAACACAAATTGCTAAGAAACTTATTGAACAACTGTATATTCATGTGAGTCCAATTGATCATTTTACCCCACAATATTATTTTGCATGTAAAGGTGTACAGAGCAAAAAGCACTCCTAAGAAAAGAGAGCTAGGGCAGAGGATCAGGGACCTGCTTTTTTAACTCTAACTCATATCCATTTTCTGTTATATATGTTTGACCATAGCCAGGGCCATCCCTCTGGAGATGCCCTGGCTATGTCCTGCCCTGTGGACATCCTTTGAGTGTTCACCAAATTGTTGTCCATGGAAATTTCAGAAGCCATGTCATCTGCTGGGAGGGTTTACCCAAGAGGGCAGTGCTCTGATGGCAGTAACACTGCTGGAATCCCTGCAGCTCTGTTCCAATAAACACCTCTGTGCCCACCTGTGCCAAGCAACGCCTGAGAGGCAGCTCAGCACAGCTCCTGCCACAGGCTGAAGCATGTTCATGCCCTCAGAAAACATTTTCTGGGGCATTTTCAAGTGCACAGTTAGACACAAGTTCTTATGTCAACAGACTGTACAAGAAAATGATGAAATTTTTACTTTTTGCTTCTGTTCTAACCCTTTTTTATACCCTTCTTAGGCAATGTCAAAATCCTCTTTTTATATGCTATTACTACCTTGAAATCTTCTCCTTTTGTTGCAAAGCTATCATGGCAAAGCACAAAACAGGATGTAGCTCAATACCAGACAGACTCATGATATGACAGCATTGAAACCAACACAGCTCCTTCCAGTTACATTTGAAAATATGACAAAGCCTGTTTATCAAACACAACAAACCCATCTATCATTGGGAAGATGATTGGAAGCCTTTTTTGCTAGCATGCCTGATGCCTCACTTATCTGTACACCACTTAATATGGAAGTTAATAAATTATACAAGAGAACTAATTATACCTATTTGTCAAAAGATGAGATAGTTCAACTGAGGATTTAAATAACAAGGAATGAGCATTTTATCCTAATTAGTTCGACCTCAACTTTGGGGGACAGGGGAAAAGCAAAATAAATTTCTCTGACTAATCTCTGAGTGGTAAGAGCTATTATCATACAGACAAGGCAAGGCTGAAAGGGCCACTGTTCCATCAAGCACTGGAACATGCATTTCTTTCAAATCACACTGTACCATCCAGACACCAATCTCCCCAGCTGTCCAAACTGCTTATGGTAGAAGCCCATGAAAGGGAAAAAGTTAACATTAAGCTTACTTGATCCATATTCCCTCTTTGTTACTCTGAGGTTGTTTGTGCTCATGCACTTATTAAAAATCTACCTTTGTATCTTCAAGCCTATTGCTAAAAACCCCACACAACCAAACAAAAATAATAAAAACAAAGGAAGAAATTAAGGGACAAAATAATTTCCTCTAAACCTATGTAAAACAGGTCTAGGTATGAAAAACTACCTGAAAGATAGCCACCACTGGAGCAGGAGAGGTGCTGAGCAGCAATAAAAGACAAAGCAAAGAATACCTACAAAGCAAAGAACACCAAATACAGGTATTTGGCTTTACCTGCTTGACCTGCTGTGCCCAGAGCAGTACAGAACTCTCCGTGTTCAGGTTGCACCACCATACATTTTTCACTTCTCCCATGCTTAAGAAGGAAATTACATCAAAAGAAACTGACAGTTTAGGCACAAAATGTATGTAGATATATTATCCAGAGTTCATATTTAGGTGAACCCTCGTCACCATGGCTTTGCTGTTTGGATGCTGCAAACCAAGTGAGCAATTTAGCAAGGCTAAAACTGCTTTAATAATGAACTCTGAACCTTCAGTTATTATGCAATACCTATGGCTCTCTAGCAAAGCACCTCTAGGGACAAAAATAACATCCATACTCCAGAAGAAACTAACAATTCTACATTCTGATCTTTAAAATAAAGTATCAATATAAGCTTCAGAATCCCAAGTCTCTGGTCTAAGCTAAATCTTCAGAACTAATTTTTACAAGAAAAACACAAGAAGTTAAGAGCCTGTCACAATTGCAAATCCAAAGTGATTAGAACTTCCAGCCACGTCCTAGGGACTGTTTCCACAACCTTGCACTGAACAGCAGTGTGTGCCAGAGGCCCACTGACATCAAAGCAGGACCTGGTGTGTGTGCTGGGCAACGTGGGCAGGCACAGGGGAGCTGCATTCTGACTCAACCTACAGCACTGCAAGCACAAAGAGCTACTCCCTAAATATTTAATAATACCTGCCTTAGTTCTTCAGTTACATAACCTTTTAGCCCAAAAGGAAGCCTAAAAAGACAAGTTTTACTTCTGCAAGCTACAGGTACTTCAAAAAACCTGTGAGGACCGAGAAAAGGCATGCAGGGAGTCTGAAGAGCAGAGCCAAAGCTGCCACTAGCTGATAGTTTGGGCATTTAATTGAAATGCCGAGTTTCAAGTGCACTTCATGACAGCCTGAGCCAGAAGTGCCACTGCATGAGGTAATTCTGCCCCTTGTCCATCCATCTCGCTCCCATTCCTCTCTCACTCACTGGCCCTGGTGCAAGTGTTGGTCCTATGCAGCGAGACACGAGGCATGTAACTGGCTGAAACAAAACTCAAGGTGATGGAGGGCTGAGGAGGAGAGTAAAGGTCAGCTTTAACCACATGGATTTTCCCAATCCACCTTACATCATAAATCTTTCCTTCTCTAAGAGCAGGAAGACAGACTGTCAGCAGGAAGGCAGGTAACACTAATTTAAACCTGACTGAGAATATGTCAGGGCAGCCTTACTAAGGATACACCAGCCTGACTTGGTACATTTTGCCATTTTTTTTCCTTACAAAATGCACATTTGTATCCCTGTTCCCTGCTATTTATTACAAACAAAGGGAGAAAAACATGTCTTTATGCAGAATTTACTTATAAACTCCAATACTTTTAGCAAAAGGTGTAAGAACTTTTTACCATTACATCAAAAAGGAAGGCTTGTGTGCTTAATCCAGGGACTGTTGATCAGTTTGTAAAGAGAAAGAATTTTTGTAAATAGAAATAGGAAGAAATTGCTATTCTCTCCTTCCAGTCATTACAGTTCTCAACAGCTGTTTTTTAACCTAACCTCTCCTGGCTTGCAACATTAACAGGCACATCTTCATGTAGATTTTTTGGAGCTGGTTCTGAGAAAGAAGAGATAGCAGGAGGAAACAGAAGATATTTACTGCACAATTTTAAGATTGAATCTGGATGAATCAAAACGAGTCATTTCCCAAGGCAGGAAGTATATGAGGATGTTTAAACCTAATTGAAAAATTTGTCATTCAATGCTGCAAAGAAAAATCTCCTTCCGGCATAGATGAGTCTTAAACAGTCACAACCCTTAACTATTAATTGTGATTCTCTAAAGATCCTAAATCACTTTACACAGCAATATAATTTAGGGAAATGTTTCTGTGTGGCATTTATGCAGCTAATTCTTCCTGTCAAAGGGGTATTTTCCCCCAGATCATTTTGAGTTCTGTACCTGTTTCCCTGTGTACTGTGCTCCTTCCACCCTGCCAGGGTTAACAGGCTCAGAAAGTACTCTGCATTCTACGGTCCAGGTCATTAATAAAAACACTGATTAATATGAGATCTAGAATCTTGACAAACCCTCCTTGATTTATTACAATGTTCTGACATTTGGCTAATTACACTTTTTCTGACCTGTTCTATATCCACCAGGCAGTAGACACCTCTAGACCACTTTTCCTCACCTGAAACAAGAAAACACTGCCTGAATACAGAGCAAGAAACTAGAGCCAATCAAGGTGTATTGTATCCAATGCTTCTCTCCTCACCCCCTGACCTGTAACACTGCTCTACCAAGAAATTAAATGGGTTTGTCACGATCTGCCCTTGAGAAACCTGTTTACTTGTAACAGATCTTGCTAACTGGCAAGGGCTTATAAGATGTCTCTGCAATTATTTCTTGCTAGATTTAAACCAAACAGACTGGTCTTTAATTACCAGCTCATCCTTTCCCCATTCCCTCCTGAAGTACTATATTTGCTTTTCCCCAGACACCACTTTCTTTCCTACACAGCCAATTCTTGAAAGGCCCTAGAATTAATCACACCAGGTCCAGCTTCCTTAAAAACATTTAAGAACTACACTTAAAGCTAGAAAACTTCAGCATCTCTTTTTGCATTAACATAAATCCCTCAGTACAGAAGAATCCTCTGAAGCAGCTAAAAAAATGTTCACAACATCCATAAATCCTAAAAGAAAGGACAAAGTGGCAGTCATGTGTCTTAAGAAAATTGTACTCCTACTCAGGCAGGCATTAAGATCAAGAGGAACAGTGACTTTTATCAAAAAAAATTTATAATTTTGAAGCAATTGAGACCATAACTGTGCACTTGGTTCTCATGGCATTTTAGATGTGTATTCCTAGATCTCCCTCCTACTACTTGAGTTCCATTGTTCCATTTCTGCAAAGTAATACTAACACTTCGACTTTACCACCCTGAAAACACTATTTCTAGGGGCCAAAAAAAGCAAGAAGCAGTTAAGAGAAACTTGGGTTTAGTCCTAGAGCTGTGTCTGTAACTTAAGAACTGCCAAGTCTACTCCTTGTCTTTGCTCTCCCTGACCATGACCTTGGTGTATCTCACTAGGGTTGGGCACAGCTTTGACCCTCACTATGAGAGGTCACTGGGTGTAGGGAGCCTTGTTTCACACCTAAGGTGGGAAACAAACCAAACTCCCTCCTTGTCTTCCCCCTTGTAGAAACACATCTGCTCCAGAAGGAACAAGCCCCACTAAAACAACAAAACAAATCCTTGACAGCCTAACACCTGCTCTATCTACCATAACTAGTCCTTACTGTATTACACATGCTCACCAGAATAAAGAAACATGACTTTGCAAATCCCTGCTACCAAACATGCAGAGATGGACATCTGTCCTTGTGGAAGCTACAAAGAATTTAACCTCTCCACTGTTCCTCACATATTACTTCCTTCACACCAGTTCTACAGATGTCAGATCAAATCAATCAGCTCCTGCTCAGTGCTATCTGATTGATTACCAAATCAGCACTCTTGAGTTTGGCTTTTTTTTCCCCCCAAGGTTGCTGTGGTTTGAATATAAAGTTTTAGCTTAGATCAGCTTAAAGGCACTTAATTGCATTCAGCTGATCCTAATGAAAACAATCCTGAAGTATTGCATTAAGGACACCATGACATCACAGAGTAAACTCACCCAGAAATACAGCTGTTACAACTAACTGCTCTAAACTGCCTGAGCCAGCAGAAGGGTAAGTGCCAAAGACCTGGGGCAGTTATTCTACTCAGGAGAATGCTGTACAATGAACAAGAATAGAAATCAGAACACAACACTGTTTTTTTAATTTACATACCCAGCATATAATAACTTCTTTAAGAACATTAGCAATTAATGATGACATTTGTTTAACAGCTAAAACAAAGAAAAACACACCAGAACAAAAGTATCAATTCCATTTTCAAGGAGGCCATCTTGACCTCACCTACACAACATGAAATATGCCATTTGATCTTCAACACAATGTAGAATATTTATTTTTTCTTATTTTGAAATAAACTCAAAGGAAACCAGCACAACCCTTGAACTAGCTACTAAATGGAAAGAAACTCATTTTTCTAATTGTCTTTTCCCAAAGAAAATTCCCCTTATTACAGTATCCAACCTCCATACCCTCATCTCTATAATTGTTATTGAAGAATCATTTTGTAACTGGGATTCTTAATATTTATACCATCTGTAATAACCACAGCAAATAATGTAATAGTGTATTTCTCACAAAAAAATCTACAAGTTGCCTCAGGTCTCTGGTGATGTATTCTCCTCACTTGACTCTACCTTACCAGCAGACAGATGCATTTTTCTTACAAGGAGTCTAATTCTCTGGAGAGACCAGCACTGCCCCAGCTAGAAATTCTGCAAAATGCCTACCATTATGGCTTTCTTCAGAGAAATGGAATAGCACAAGCTTGACAGGGAACAGGAACTTGTGCTCACTCCTGAACTATCTTGTCTGTCTAGCAGCTTGAAAATACTTCATCTGAATGTAGCCTAGAATATGGAGCAAAAGGCAGAGCAGCAAACCTACTCCAGGGCTATTTCCACCCATTTTCTCCCACAAAAAACCTGCAGTGCTACTTATATTGCATGCAATAAATCCTTGCCTAAGTATCCACATGCTATTTAAAAACATATCTTCAAGAGCAAGTAAACAATGAACAAAAATTGCTGCTGATCCCAACCCAAAGACCACAGATATTGTAAGGTCTGAAATATAACTTCATGTTATTCTAACAGCTACAGACTAAGGCTGATGAGATTTACAGTAAAGAGAGCAAAGAAAATCAATAAACAAAATAATAAATAGCTTGCCTATATAGGACATGTCTTTCACATCAAAGATATAAAGGAGGGACAAAAAATAGAGATCATTTTGTCCTCCCCCCTCCTTCCCCCAAGGGAACTGTAACACAGCACTCGACTGGAGCTTGTTTCTCACTGATGCATGCTCCTGCTTCTGTGGGCAGGAGTAAACAATGGGTAAAAGCTATTGAGCCATTATGTTAAAGTTCTGGCTTTACAGTCTATTTTCTCTATTAACTTGGTGATAATTAATTACTACCTATACACTTAATTAACAACCAGTTAAAGAAATGTAGTGCAAGTCTGTAAACAAATCTTGGTCAATTTGAGGTAATGGGTGGTAGGAGCTAAACGACATTTCTACTCAACTATCTTCATATGTAGCATCCTCAACATACTCAATATTACAGCATGAGGATTCTTGAGAACTCCATGTGGTTCCCAAAACCATCTAAAAATTTGTACTGCTTTAGACTGACAAATAATATCCTTACAACAATGGTCTGAGAGAAACTTGCTGAAGGCCTGACCTAGAAACACTCCCTCAAATAAAAAAAAAAAATGGATTCACTTATGTGCAGCTTCACTCCAGGTTACCAGAAGGTCATCCTGACTAAATAAACACACTGTATGCAAGGAAAACAAATTATATCAAGACCTTTATTAAATTTACAAGAGGAAAGTAATGGTCACCTGATAGGAAACAATTTGGGGGTTTGCAGGGAAAACTTGTCTCTATAGAAGCACATTTCACTTCCTGCTGTTTGAGATACAATCATTTAACACTGGAGTTTGCAACCCAGCTGAAGTCTGAAAGGCAAATGCAGCACCAAGAGCCACGCAAGATCTGAAGGAGGGAAGGAAATTATGTTGAAGGGGTGAGGATCACTTCCCTCAAGCACTTGCACAATAATCATCATTGGATTGTCCCTGGATTCTGTCTCCTCATACAGTCCTTGGGCTGTACAGTTGATTACTTATTACCAATTCAAGGTACAATTCAGTGAAGGTTATTGATTACAAGGAAATCAACACTGTACTCTCCCAGACATGACAGCTGATGTTCTAGTCCTTTCCTTCACTGGCCATTCCTGTCCCTACTCACCCTACGGGTTTTCTGAGTCTCTCTGGCCTATGAAACTAATAACTCACACTATCTATTACTGCTTACCACTGTGTTTCATTTTCTTTATTAGTGATCAAAATACTGCTCTCCCAATAACTGAGTCGACCTGTACCATTTTAACTTACCCTTTGGACAAGTGAAATACGCTTCAAAATCATATTAAAATCATATTTCAATATAGCCTACATAATTTGTTTCTGGGACAGAAACACAGCTTCAGTCTTCCACAAATCCACACGTATCCTTAAACACTTGAGCTAAACAGAATGAATCTTGGTTAGAGAACTGCAATTGCTGTTCCTTGTTAATACCCAGGGTAAACTCCTAAGCACTCAGCCTGTCCAGGAAAATGTGTATTGGTCCAACAACTCTTTTTCAACACCAAGACAGCTACAGGCAACGTTGCTTGAAAAAGCACATGCTATAAATGCAATGTTGGCTGATTAGTTTCCATTTATCAAATGAATTTTCTTCCCCTAGAACATACTCAGTTAAATCCTGAGGAATTTTCCCGTATTTGGTACCATAATCACATCCCCTCCTGACCTTTGTGGTGTGATGCTTGAAGTCGATATGGCAGCCTGATGCCTCAACATTCAAAACCACATATTTCCCATTAACCAATAAGTCATCAGATAACTAATGTATTTTTCAAGTGGAGCAAACATTGATGCCCTTATTACAATGAAAGCAAAAGCTTGGCTATTGAACAGCCTGCCCACAAGTGCTGGAGCCAGTGCAGGTCTGCACCCAGAGAGATGCTCACAAAGAACAGGAGTGCAGCAAGATCAGAGTCATGGCACACCTTGAGCTTTGTGCCTTCCCCCCAGCCTGCTCCAAAGGCACTTGTTTTACTCTCAGTTGGGTGGTGCTGCAGCAGCTCAGAACGTGGATCTGACCACTGCCACCAGGGCTGCTGAGCAGAGGGAGCCTGATGGGACAGGCAGTGCAGATTAAGGTTTTTCCCACAAGGAAAGCAGTGTTCCAGTAGTTCCTTCAGATTTAAAAAAAAAAACCAAAACAAAAAAACCCCACCAAAACAAAACAAAAACGACCACCAAAAAGTCAATTCAATATTATTAACTGATGTTCACTGAAGACTGCACCATCAAATGCCCTAAATTTAAAGTGCTTGTTCATCTCACGCTGCTTGCCAGAACAAGGTGCCCAAGAATATAAACAGCTGGTAATTTGTGATTACACAAGTACCTAATAAACAAAACAATTGCATCTTCAGGTGTTAGTCTGCTTTTTCACAGATCATCACACAGTTTTCTTTTGAATATAGGCGCATTTTCTCAAATCCACCTTTGCTGACAAGTTATTATAACTGTTTAGTAGCACAAGTTTTTCAAACAGTAAATTTCTATCTTCTTGTTTACACCTACGAGAACATTTTAAGGTTATTTTCCAATTGTTAAGATCTACTGTTTTATGTGTCTCATCACCACAGCCTTAACAAGTCAGACAGACTTCATGAGTTCCTTTGGAATTTTGTCTTTCATCATCAAAAGCACATGCTGCTTTATATAGCTATGCACAACATTTTTCATTTTTTCCCCTGAAAATTCGCAATTTTCAGAGCTGCCATTTCACAAATGGCTAGAAAAATACTATCATAGTCTTTTTTTTAAACTAAAGCAAGGATTTCAGAGAGCACTAGGCATGCACAGGGGTAGGGTGACTGCAACAGAGTTACGCTGATAAATTAGGGTAGTTTAGAACCTGAGCCTTCTTCTCATCTTGCTTGAAAGTTAACCTGCACATGTGTTGGCCTAGGCACACCCTCCATCCAGCCCTTACCTTGCTTTGTGCTAAAGCTCACAGAAACAGAAGGGAAGGATCTGATTTTCTGGTGTGTCCATACATCCAACTTGAATTTAGTGTACAGAAATCCACATTAGATTAAAGCAAAGCAGTTCGTGCAGGAAAGCAGTTAAACCATGGCACGATGGTAATGAAGGATAAATTAGCCCATAATAAAGACTTCTGGAGTCATGTCTTCAAAAAAATTACTTCTAGTACTCAGCTAATCCTGTTAGTTTAGATGCAGCATACAAATAGACATTTTGCTTGTCTTTGTCATAGGTTATACCTGAAACCTACTAAAAAAGTATATTCACAAAAGGAGACAGTATACATAGTATATTTTACCCATTACTACAACACCTTCCATTCCCAAGAACTGTTACATGAATTTTCATGTTTAAAAAGGGCCCGAAAAAGCAAAGCATGCCCACATGACCCAGGAACTACACAATATTCAACACTAAGACCAGACTCCTGGTTTTACAACAAAGATTTCTGCCTCCTTAGTATCATGGCAATATTTACCCTTAGAAGTCTTTGTCACCTTTTGTTAAAGATGTGGGGGGAAAGGAAAACATGCAAAGCCTTGAAAATGTAAAGAAATAAATTAATCTTTCTTTAGAGAAAAACAGCATTTATTTCCATTCCCTTTAGTTAAAGGACATGGGGAGGGAAATAATGTATTAGACAGTACTAACAATTCTTGAACATAATAAAGTTTAGGCATGTTGAATATTGGATAAGCTTCTTTGAAACTAACTTGGGTATATGCAGAAGGAAAGTAAGAACCACTGAAAAAACATCCCACTGTGGTGTTGACAGATTCAGATTCTCTCTAAGAGAAATTCAAAGGCAGCACAAAATGGTGTCATCTACTTCAAAATCTGGCACAATTACACCAGTTTTAGGTTCAAGACAGAGGCTTTGTCTGACTTTTTCCTTCTGTCAGAGAACTGCAGACATGAAACTCTGTATGAGGTAGGCTTTTTGCGTTTAGTATGTTTAAGAACAAATTAATGCAAACCAAACAGACAGGAGGATGTTCTCTTAGACAGCACAAGTTCTAATGCCATTACAGTGCAAAGATTTCATATGGCCAGGGCTTCATACCTCCTCCATGTTCCTCATGAGCAGCTTTTCTAAGCACTGACTGTTCCTGGGCCTTGCAGCAGTCATCTGACTCCTCATCCCACCAATCCACTCTTTTATACCACTTGTCCTTATTGGCTACAGGTGTGGCCTGTTAAGATCAAGCCTGCTTCTAATCTTTAGTAATGGGTCCAGCTGCAACTCATTGGGGAATAAGATTATCTTCTGTACCACCTTCACTTATCCATCCTGTATCCCCCTACAGGAGGAGGCCATGGAGATGCTCAACAACAACCATGTACAACAGCATCACTCAGGGTACGACTGAGACCTCTAAGATCAGCCATGAGAAGACCTGCATCAAGATCATGAGGTTGCAAGGGCAAAACAAACTGGTAAAAGGATGCAAAGGATAAGGGCCCTGTCCATAGGAGCAGCTGTTCATCCATCTGGCATCAAGCTGCAACCCTCCCTGAGCATCAGCCTCCTGCACTACTGCACTCCTCTGTCTGGCTCACCGTGCAAGCTGAGCTCATGACACACCTGCTTGGTTAACTCTGGACTCCCAAAAGCCTTGCACCTTCTGGGGTGGACTATCCCAGAGCACCAGCAGCTGCCAGCCTGTACCAACTCACTGGCACAATGCTTTTGGTCCAGCCAGCGTTGAGTTCTCATCATCAACTGCCGCTGTTTGGCCCCTCATCCATTCCAATGGTGCAAGCCTTTCCACTTGCAAATAAGAACATGTACCTTGCAAGAAATCATCTTTGGTTTTGCCATCATTATTTACAGAAGTTCGCAGGGAGAGGATATCATCTCAGTATCAACACAGGTTGAAACTCATCACTACCCTTTGGAAAAGGCTATGTGTCTCCTTTGGTACAGCTGCTCAAATTGGGAAAGCAAACTGATGATGGGGTTGCCTGTGGAGGAATGGCATGTGCTGCACAAGACTTCTCAGAGCAAGATCCTAGAGCCTAAGTACATTAGAAGTACTTAAATAAAAGAAGCAAGTAACACATGCTGTAGTTCTGTCTAATTTCTATAGAAACACCTGCAAGAACACTCAATGGCTATCCCTCTTCAGGAAAACTAGAGACTTGAAGCAGGCACTGAAATGGCTTTGTCCTGTTTCAGGTTTGAACCCACAGCAGCATCAGAAAACAGAAATCTACAGTGCTATCTTAGCCACATACTCAGTTTAAAAGCCCCACCATTGATCCCACCACCTCCTTCCCCTCCTGAGCAATGTCAGAAAGCTGTCCATCAGCCACAGTGTCCTCTGCCTCAGACCAACATAGCTCAAAGATGGGTCTCAGAGTCGTATTTCAGACAGCACTTGGCAAACCTAAAGGAAGAAAAATCTGTTATTTTGGTCAGACTGCAGTTCACAAAGCTAGAGTGGCACCAAGTGGCGAGAGGATGAATCTGGGTCTTATTATGTGCATATTTTTTTTGGTCACACTAGAAGCCACACTTGACATACGTTAAAATAGGATGGTTTGGCAGCTCACTCTTACTGGGGAGACCAGGTTTTTAGAAATCCTACTTAATCCACACACACACCCAAAATAACAAGGGTATAACTTCCCACAGAGGACTCTTCAGCAAGTAATGCTCAGAATTACTAGTTAGACAAAAAGCATCCAAACGCCAGTAATGAGTAGAAGTGAACAAAAATATCCTAATTTTCATAATCAGGTAGAGCCACAACTCATCTTGACCTGACTTCTCACACTCAAGGCTACCCTATCCTCCACACCTGAGCCATTGCATCTCTTAGTACATTTTAAAGCAGCACCTTGGTACTTATTTGCCTCCTTTCAGCCTTATGTGACATGCAAGCCATCCCCATTCTTAACATGTCTTGTCTACTGTCACTTCTCATAACACCTCAGAAACCAAGGAACAAACACAAACAAAACAAACAAAAAATGAAAACAAAACCTACCAAAAACACCAAGCCCCAAAACAGCCCATACCAAGGACAGCGTGTGCCTTCAAAGATCATGTCAGGAAAAAAAAATACTCTGCTCTGCTCAGCAATAATAACCATGCACTTCATCTCACTCTTCTCCCCAAAACACACCAGGCTTGCAATCAAACCCAAGGAGCAGAAGACAGATGAGTAGTTCTGTGAATAATAGCTTAAAAAAACCCAGACCAAAAAACCAGTAACACACAGACATCTCCTCCCCACCCCCATTCCTGTGCAGTTCCTCTCAATAAAAAATACCCTACAGCTATTTCAAGGGCATCAGTGCATTAGTTCTATAGAAAATGAGAGATTGTTTTCATCATGCATTTGGTACTAACACCTAATAGGAGCTATTATTTACCCAGGCAACTGACAAAAATGCTCATTCACATGGAAGAAAGTATTTGATGTTAAACATCTGTTGGCTACTTTAGCCCAGTTTTTCAAGTAGCGAAAGGCAATTTCACCTTTTGCTTGGTTACCTGACTTCTGTACCCTGAGCACATCATTCTCATGGGAACAGTAACTAAACCTAAAACTGAATTAATATGCTCACAAATCTAGAAAAATAAAATGTGATTACTATTGTGACCAAATCCTTAAATATATGAATAGGAGGTACACATAATTAAAAAAAAAAAAATCACAGACAAGGCCAGTTAAGTAATTTACAAATTATTTCAATAACTACAGAAAAACAAGTTCTGGAGAAGTGAGGAACTGAAAAGTGAAGCCCCGTTAAAAGAGGTTTTTGTTGCACCTGATATATCCCGATAAGCAAGGGCAGGTTTATAACATACCACTAACACAAAGGTGACAGCCCAAGAGTGCAGCTGGGATCAGGCATCACTTAAGAAATATAAAAAAAACAACAGAAACTCTGAAATGCAAACAGCCAGAAAAGTTCTTGTAGCTTTTGAGGCCATTCAGTTGCACGGGCTGTCAGAAACATGATCTCATTAACAGCATAATCAGGTGGTTTTGAGTTCCAGGAACCAATGCTCCAACTTCACTTCAAAAGAGATCATACAAGATGTGAGCTACGAAGATTTCTACTACACAAAACCACTAAATGTCTTTTCCTGCTTTTTAAAATTTAAATTCAAGGTCAGGTGGTTACATTCTGTGTGTGAACATCCCATCTGCAAATTAATGCTTTGTCCATAAGCTCAGCTTTCTTTCTTACTTTTAACAGATGGCAGCAATGTTGATCTACACATTAACAGCAACTGATTTCCAATTGCAAAACAAGAGAAATGATCTTTGTATCATTTCCCACAGAGAGGTAATTAATGGATATCTGCAAGCTGCTTGGAGATTCTCCAGTAAGGGGGATTTTTGTTTGCTTTGGGGTGCTTTTTGCAGTGTCTTTTTTCTTCTAACTGCTGTGCAATATTTACAGCCTTTATTTCTCAAAGTGCTGCACAGTTTACTTTTCTGAGATTCCTCACACCACATGTCATTCCCTCAAGCCTAAAAGCAAGCTTCACTGAGATCTGGGCTATCTCAGACAGCACCACCACCTTGACTTCCTGTCCCAGACCAAACAGGTTCCTCCACCCAAACTCCAACCTTCCTAAAAGCCTGACAGTGAAGCCAGTCCAGCCCTTTGTTTAATTTCAGTATTGACAAGTTTTGTGCTTAGACTATAAAAACATCAGGAGTAAATTATCAACTTCACATAGTGTATTTGTACCAAGCACAACAGTCTCCCAATCTAAGCAATCTAAGGCTCCTGCTAATTTATATTTTTTATGAGAGCTTTGAAATGAACAAGGTAATAGGTCTGTGTTGTCTGTAAATACACAGCTGTCCTGGTCGCTTCTTTTTTAGTCATTATAAAAAGTGAGGAGAAGAACAAAACTAAATCCTAGTGTCTACTGAGGTTAATAGGCAGTCCTTTTTTAAACTGTACAAGGAGAGCAGTGCTTCCCTTGGAGAAGTGAAACTCAATATTTTACAAAAGCACTCATCTCCTCCGGGCTTTAGCCACAGGTAGAGAAGTATTTGAGAATCAAAAATACTACCTACCAATTTATTGTAAACGAGAAGTTGCATGTCGTGCTATATTTTGAGTTCTTTCATGAATGAGTGTTTATTCTGGGATAAGTGGATGTGGATGAAGAGCTGACTTAAGTACCAACTGCTTTTTTAAAAGAAGAATTATCTGAAATCAAATCTTCTTTGTTGGATGATACATAAATTGCAGAGGGAATATTTAAACATGTAAGGAGAAAATCCATAGATAAGGTACCACAGACTACACTTAGCAGAGTTAATTGTCTTTATCACTTTGTTGCTCTTCCACACAAGTTTCTAATGGAGTTTGTCTAAATAACAAGCTACACTGTCATTAATATCCTCTGATACAGATTTCTTGACAATTAGGCTTTAATGATAACCAAGTGCTGCTACTTGGACAGCTTGGCAGATAAAACTTCTGTTTGCTCCAGAGACCTGAAGCCAACTTCACCCTTTTGTACTAAGGCAGAAAAATCTACTGTAAATCACTCAGAGGGTTGAGCAGCATTTTTGCTTGCAGCTGGTAATACCAACTTCCCAGTCTGTGGTGATGACTCTCTTTCAGGTCAGGCATAGCTATTTTGTCAACCTTCCTCAATTCCCATTTTATGGTTTTATTCCAAGTTTAGAGTACACATTCTGACACCACCACAGAGGAATTGACAACTGCATCCCAAGATATTGTTTACTACAAAAAATTACCAATGCTACATGTGCTATACATAACTCACCTTTTACATCTCCTTTAGCTAATTGCTGGGGAAAAACACTCTTCCTTTTTGCTAATAACTACTTGGCACTTCACACAATGCAAGACTAAAGGATAGCAGAGCAGAAGGGGTCATTTCAGTTATTGCTGTCATATATGACCATGCTTGGTTTTATTCAATTTGCTTTCAGAGAGCATTACAACTAGCTGAAATTTCTAAAAGGCTACTAATTACCCTTCTTGAAAGAAAAGAATTAAAATGAGTTTCTCATGAAAGTCCATCTACTTGCCTAGCTCTGTCTAATCACTTGCTACTTGTCTGCAAATGGATTTGGTCTCATACATAATAATAATAGTGACAGATGTTTTTCTGCCAGTCAAACTTAAAATTCAAACTTCAGTTGATTATTATGAGTAATCTACAATTTCCTCCACAATTAAGGCTTCAACTTTGTTCACATGAGCAAGTTCAATTTTGACCTCCCACTCACATCTATTAATGAAGGAGAATTTAAGTGATACGTGAGAACCATGGCAGAAGAAGAATTTTCCTTCCAATTCAGAGTAAAGAGAAAGAGAAAATTCCAATTTATGACAATGCTTTATAGATATTACCACATCTAGTAATCTGTCACTTCACTGAAGGGAGATGAGGACAGCAATAGAACTTTGCTGGACTGAAAGCACGTTCTCTCGCCCAGAACTGAAGCTGAGAAATCAGAAGTCTGCTGTTAAATCTAATTGACAGCTGCTTTACTAAGATCAGGAGAGACTATGGGCTAAGAAATAACAGGCAAACAAGCACCATAATCACCCTCCCTCTGCTTTTGCCTCATTGAAACAACAAACCTTCCTCTACTACCACCAGTAAGACCCAAAGAAAAGCAGAGAATTTTCATACACAGCAGAACTGATTCGGATCAACTGAATGCAGCCCAATGATAAGTGATCTGTGAAGTTTCACCATTAAAGGGACTCATTGGATTTCTAAAAATTCCTCTTTGGGCAATGTCGAATGGGGAGAGAAGGAAGGAGAGAAGAGGTAGTTTAATGGATTTATCTACTGAAAATCTAATGCACAGGGACAATGTTTTGTTACCCACAGTGCAATTTTAAAAGTTATTAAGATTTTAATAGGCTCACTAGATAGCTGTGTTGACTCTGACAACCTAATTTAGGCTCACTGGCAGTTTCAGAGAGGCTGCATTAACTGTTGGAGCTGGCCAGTTTAAATAAACTCCTTGCTTCAGAACAGCCAGAAACCAAAATAAACTCTGCAGAATAGCTCAGGTTAGAGGATTTAAAAACAACCGAAGGACCTGAAGAGGCAATACAGAGCCAAGAGCCATCATGAATTTCTAAACAGACCTGTGTTTGCCATGCAGCACAGGAAGCACCAAGGAATGGCCTTTCTGAAGCTCTTAAGTAAAAAAAAAACCAAAAAAAAAACCCAAAAAAAAGTCTTGGTTTTTCTTTTGCATGTAGCAGACTGAGCAGTAGCAAGGGGACTGAAATACAGCTAAGGAAGAGGTAGCCTGAGAATTTTATATATATATATATATACACACAACACCTTTTTTTTTATTTTAAAACCTGTGGTTATCAGAACTCACTGAGAAGCCATGAATTAAAATTTTGCTTGCTAAAATGACTTCTATGCAGCTTTTACTTTTTAACAGTGAGGGAAAAAAAATTACTTTCTGTTTGTGGGTTTTATTGTCTGACTTTTTCCTCTAAACCATTTTCCTTTCCCCAGCAACAAAATAAAAAGGAAGAAAGCTAAACAAAATCTTGGTATGAAGATTTCAATAAGTATACTTAATACCAGTGGTTTTTTCATAAATTAAGAATTATAGTTCTATTTGGTAATTGGTGTTCCTCAAGGTGCTAAGAGTGATATTTATTACAACAGAACTTAAGACTGTCCATTTATCAAGAGGGCAATTTACTCCCTCACTAAAGGTCTTTCTGCACACTTGAGAACAGCATGAACATCTCTAGCAGAAACTTTGGAAAACAAAAGAAACTGTCAAAACACTTGTCCACTACCTCTTGTACATCAGCAGCTGTGAGGTTTTCATTGAGAAATAATTTCTGCAAAGACAGATGATATGTCATCTCAGAGTTATTAGATATCAGTACTTATTATTCATCTGAATCTACTCTTGGCATACCACTTTTAATTGCTTTGCATTTCACCCTGACAAAACATCAGTTTCCCTCCTGTGAACACAAGGCAGGCTAACATCTTTAGGAAATGCTAATACAATGTAATACAATATTACAAGATAATGTAATATATTTCTACCTAAATAAGATCCAAGTGCTTACAAAACAAAATAAATAAAATACCAAACAAAAACTAAGACGACAGCACTGAAATGCTGGCCCCCAACACCAGCCTGCCCTCCCTCTCTCCTACTGTGTAGCAGGTGATTAATAGCTAAGGGGGTTTGCTTCCAGCTCTGAGAGACAGTGAACCTGTTCAACAAACAATTCCTGTTAAGGTCTACCAGGTCATTTGAAATAATTCAAGACCTGTCTTTTTACCTTGAGCACTTTGGTCTAACCTCAACACTTGAGTATTCAGTGTTAGGAGTCCTAATTTTGTTGCCAGTACTTCTTGACTTTTTCCCTGTTAGTTGCTGAGGGTTCACAACTCCTGTACTAGTTTAAGGGCATCTGCTTTGTGATGTTTACACAAAACATTTATTCACAAACAAAGAGAAGGAACCGGAATTTTCCGTGGATGTCTTAGCTGCTGTCCTGACTTGCCAAGGGAAAAGAAAACATGCATTGATTGGTACGATACACCAAGGCCTGAAATGTTCAATCTAGTGGTAAGAATGGAAGTTGACAAATCCAGTTCCATGCACAGTTGTCTTAATCCTACATTTTCATTTGACCACAAGCCAGCATTACCAGTGTGAAGTTGAAGGAGAAAATTAAGATCAACATTCCTCCCAAGCCCTGATGGAGGCCCAGGGACACAATGATGCCTTCCCATTAACTCTGCCAGTGTATGCCCTGGTAGCTCTGGATGGTCCTGCCCAGCCTGCACTCCCTGGTGTCCTGCCCTCTGGCCCCAGTCAATCCTGTTGCTCGTGGCTTCTGTAGCAATGTTTTGTCTTCCTCAGACCCTTGTGCTCCACACTTCTTACACAACACTCACCTGGTGAGGGAGGCTCAAAGCCATCACAATATGCCAACCAGTACTGTCCTGGGGCATTTGACTTCACATCGTCTTTCCTTATTAGTGATTTGGATTCTTTGGATTGGACTGGGTTTCCCTTGCAACATTAATGTCAATGAGGACAGGAATAAGATGGAAATCCTGACATTTATCTTCTAGATGGAAAAGCTCAGAGGAATGCCTTATCTGCTCCTGCCTGCTGGTAGTGAGGCTTCTGCCATCTCAGAGTTCATCATGCATACAGAGAAATGTGAATTCCGCTTACTTCACCCACAAGCCCTCAGGTGATTTTGATTCACTGCAGCCTAAGACAAACAGGCTTGCCTAAGCTCACCTGCTTTTTCCATTGAAGTTGCTGCTTAGCAAGGAGCCCATTATCAGCATGCCAGCAGCTGAAAAGCTATGAGTCACCAGAGCTCCAGGGTGAACTCCAGCCTGCAACATACACCTCCAGCTTGATAGCAGTGACTGTCACTGAAGTGACCCATCAGAGGGGCTGGGGTGTTTATCAGAGCAGGGAGGAGCAAAGGCAAAGGCTGGTGTCCTCACAGCAGAAGCTCAGAACAAACATTATTATTCCTACTGCAGCATCAAACACAAGGATGTGCAGCTTTCTTGAGACCCACAATGAAAGTGCTGAAGATTTAAATTAGCAGACCCTAAGTTGTTCAGCAGGAGAGGACCAACTCCATCTTCACACGTTTACAGCACAGCAAAACTAAATCACACCAAAAGCCAAGCACTTACTCACCTATTAGCCATTTGATTCAATCTCACACACAAATTTCATATGGCACTCCCAAGACCCACAAATTCTCATTTGAAGTACAACAATTTGCATCTTCTAGTTAATTCTCTCCATCTCTCTAAACAGAAATCAAATGACCCAACTCCAGGGAGCTCTGGCAAATCACTGAACAGGGAACCCTTCATTCATCTCACCAAAACATCTCCCTTGCCAAGCTTGCTGTTCAACTCCATATTTTACCCTCCTTTTTTCAGCACTGAACCACATCTACACTTACCTTTGCTCCTTAGCATTACAGCTGCTCTGGATACAACAGCCCAATCAACAGCACCACAGCACTCAGAAATTGCCTTCTCCCTTGTGGAAGTGCTCTGTCCCCAGTAACACAAAGAAGTAACAAACCTAAAGCTGTTCAAACCACATGAGACAGCAGATGGACAATATTAATACACTATGGAATCCTAAACCAACTCGATGGGCCAAGCTGCAACTCTAAAACTGCTCTCAGGGAAGACACACACACAAGTAACCACTCCAAGTAATAATTATAGTTTTTGAACATCATAGGACTGTCACAAAGAAAAAAAGACAACTGCCATCCTAAGAAGCCAAGACACCAAGCTGCCAGTTACGCACAAGATTTAGAGGGGGGGAAAAAAACCAAACACCACCACAGCATTCCCCTCCCCTCCCATTTGGATACAATCCAGAAGTCAACTACTTCTTGCCATCAAAACTTAGAGCAAACCTGATTTAATTGTGGACAGTAATTGTCTGAACCTCCATAAAGAATAAAGATATTGAATAAGATGTTTGAAGAAGTATTTGCAACAAACAGTAGCTAACATGGCCTTCCTCTTCCTGCTATTTATTGATATACTCCCTTTTCAAGTTAATTCAATGAAAAGCCTGCTCTGTCATGTAAACTGATCACTAATCCAATTACATGACAGAAATTGATATTCTCCTGCTTCTGCTATTGTCTCCAAACAATAGGCACGACAGAAAATAGAGATCTCCTCTAACCATCACTTTCAGATAAAAGCCAGCAGCCCTGAAGAGCAGGACCCTGACCTTTGGTGCCATGATTCCAAAGTCAGAGTGCAGGAATGTGGAAATTAAGGATGCTGACAAGTAGTTACCACATGACAGTAGCCCTCATTCCTGCCCTCTGCTCAAAAGACATCAAAAGAGGATTTGGTTTTTCTTGTTTTAACCAAAATTAGGCAGAGAAATAAAGGGTTACCAAAAGAAAACAAAAATTGAGAAATGAAGCTCATTATATAAATGGATCCTGGATTCAGAGTTTGGACACTATCAGGGTTCAAACATTTCTTGCTGCATTTTCTCTACTGTATACACACAGGGAAGTAGTAAATGTGTTACTTTTAAGAAATTATAGGTAATAGAGAAGTATTTATTGCTGCTTGAGAAGACAGTGAAAAACCTGCTTTCTGTCAGTGTGTTTTCAGAACAGAGATTTTGCCTTTTGCTGTTTATGTTCTCTTAATAAATCAAACACTATAGAAGGGGTCTGCTCCTCTTCCCTGATTTAGGCAATGATCATTAAAGTAAGCTGAAACTCCTACACTTAATTTCCACAGACAACTCCTCATGAGTTAAAAAAAGATGGGATGGCAAGAGCTGCAGCAACAGCAGGCCAGACCAACTCACCCAAGTGCTGCAGGCACTGAACTCTGGATCTGAGATAGCTCTCAAGGAAAGCATTTCTCAGAAGCTGGCAGAAGATTACAGGACAATTCCAATGAGCAAAAATTAAGAGATATGGAACTATTTTTTCCAGTACAACACCCATATGACAGGACACTGTCATCCAGCTCTTCTGGTGGGGTATCCTGAGCCACTTCTTACCATTAGTAAGAACAAGCACTACAATAAATACACAAGGAAAAGGGAAACTGACAAAAAAATACTTGTTTCTGGAGACATTGAGACCCTTTAGTTGCCTAAAGGAAGGGTATTAGCAAGGCACACCTCAGAGATAAGTGCAAAAACTTGCTTGCTGTACACACATACGAATTATTGACACTGGAAAACCTTCTGTGCAAGAACCAGTGTTGATCTCCTGAAAACAGGAGAAAGCACATAAGCATAAGTAGTCAGAAAACACACTAAACTGACCATCTGATCCTCTCTGATAACATGAAATTAAGTGATTTATTTATTCAGCATTGAAACCCTCTCCCTTCTCTTCATATTAATCAAGGACAATTATGCTAAATCCAGATGTAGTTAACATATTGTGCACTCAAGTGAGCAATGGCCTTGGAGCACAGGACTTGCCTTCTGGCCACGCACCCTCAGAATCTCAGCCCTGCTGCCTTGAAAACCCTGTTTGCCCAAGACCCTGTTCCAGGCCTGCAGGCTCAACAAGGGCTGAGGCATTTTCTACAGTGATGAACTGAGCACACAGCATTGCACCCTGTCCTGTGGGCCATGGTAACCACACACCTCTGAGCTGATAAACACAGCTGGCTGCAGCTCCTGCCTTTCTACAGAACACAGCTCTGCTTATTTGAAACCCTTGGTTTGGTGCAGTTCTACAACAAGACATTTAACATAGTTTTGCACAATTTTCTGAGGCAGGGTGTTTTGCTTGGCTGGGGTTTGGGGGTTCTTTTGTTTTGAGATGAAGAGGCTGCACTGGGCAGAGACTACTGGACCAGCAGCTCAAGGCACTGCATCCAACACTAATGGATTTGGAGTTCCAGAAGGCTCCAACAGAAAACCTCTGCACATTCTGGTGCTGCACACAGACAGCCCTTCCCTGGGACCTTGTCAGGATGACACTCTCATCTGCAATGGCTTTAGGATTAGCCTCTAAGAACTTATTAGAAAATGAATCCAGGTTTTCAACGGACTAAAGCTTTTTGCCATCAAGGTAGATATTATCAAAGTTCTTCTTTTCATAGCAGGTTCCCTGCATTTTTACAGGAAAAGGATGCCAACTTCAGACATCCCAAAGTAAGGTCAGCCTTTGTTATGTAGGTTTGATTTATGACATTTCTGCAGCCTCCACTGGCATTTCTTTGAGGCGCCAAAAAGCCCTTGGTTCTCCTATGTCTTTAGCCTTTTCTCTATTGGCTTTTACTATTAAAGCATAAAGGCTGGATTGAACTGTTCATCCCACTTGTAAACCAAGAAGAACAGAGTCCCATAGGGCTCAGCAGCTTACCTTCACTTGTCTTGCAGACCCACACATCCTTTCAGAGCCAATTACTGCTCTGACTAGGGAAGGTGTGATTTACACCAGCTCCCCAAGGGCATTTTTGACATGATAATGACTTGGTTCCAAAAACTGCACATCAAAACCCAGTTTTTATTGTTTTACCTGCAAGTTAACAGCATATATTGTTACCACATTGTAAACACAAATGTGATTTTTCACTGCAAATCCATGATTTAGCTCAGATTCGGGGAATCCCAGGGTTTGGGAATTCCAGGATTGGGCAATTTTGGGAATATTTGGGATGGGAAATTCCAGGATATGGAAATTTTGGGAATTCTGGGATTTGGGATTTCCAACCAAACCGAATCATTTAATCTCAGTGAAGCTACAAGGTAAGGTGCTAGAAAATGTGAGGTTTGGAAGATTAGGAGTCACTTATCTGGGCCCCTAGTAATGAATCCAAGAACTATCTGTGTTAACATTCATATCTCAGCTTTCACATCTCTTGATTCCTCTGATGTGAAACATTAGTTGAACAGAACAAAAGATGTACCTCAGCTGAATTAATAATAATACCCCCAAAAATATAACATTAAATTAATATGTCCTTATATTGGAGAGTAGTAAAATAACTTTATAAATATGAATTTCAAAGTAACACACTCTACTCCCACAAACAAAAACCCTACTATATAGTATGAGAAACCTATCAAAATGCTATTTTCATGGGCCATCTGAATAGAAATTGATGCAATATTCAAAGCAGCAGAAAACTCTCAACATAAAAATATGTTCTATATTTTCCTCTAAGTACATTTTAATGTCCCTTTGTTAAAGGTTAGTAAGGTTTGGGGTTGGACTTTTTTCTAATCAACTAGAATCATTGAAGAGCACAGCAGTCAAATAAAAATACTATTACCTGTTGCAGTTGAGACAACCACAACACACACAGAGTCACCACTCAGTTTCAGAAGGCTTCAACCCATACAGAGTAACACCACGGCCACTTCAGAAGGCCTCAGGTGTCTGCCCATACCAAGTAACCTTTTCAGAAGGCTGCCAGCATCTGCCCTTCTTGTTCCTCAGCCCAGCCTTTTATCCCCCCATGCTGATGCACTGCCCCTGTGTGCCCTCTGCTCCCTTTGTGGCTGCTCAGTGCCCCTGGGCACTCCAGGGCCATTGCTGTCAGTGCTGCTCACCTGCTGCTCACAGCTGTGCCCACTGGGGATGGGGCTGGGCCAGCCCCACTCCAGTCACCACAAACTCTGTGCCTGCATTAAGCAACTTGGAGTTTATCTGCAGGTAGAGTCAAAGACTCTGGGTCTATAATAAATTCTAGTTCTCCAAAACTTTGCACTTTCCATTTAATTTTGCTGATTTATGAGTCACTCTCCTGGGTGCTAACTGTATATAAAAGAAACATGAACTCAGCAGAGGGAAGAGTTTGTTTTTTAATAATAAAAAATGCATACTGTTTATACCATTATTGCTTAGGAAATTAGATAAGATCCTTTCTAATACCCTGCACACAGGATACTGCAGCAAACCACTTAACATGCAATAATAGAGTATTGACTGGGCACAGGCATAATGCAAGGCAGTGCTCCCCCCAGAGCAGACAGTCCCATGCTGTTAGAGCCCTGCTTGTTTGTTCCACATTAACATATGTTTGTTCCACCCTAACAAAAAAAATATGAGAAAAGATTACCACCTCCAAGGCATAAAAAGATGAAATTTCGGTGAAATATTTTGTGGTTATTTCATAATAAACACTGTTCATAAGAATCAGTGTTGGTTTAATAAACACAAAATGGTACTTCTTTCCTCTTTCCTGGAGGGGCTCAGTGCCTGGGGCTCTCTGGGTTGTTGCATAAGCACCACAAGAAGGCAATACAGCATTTCTCCCAAAAAGCCCCCAGAAATAGATGACTATCCTCTGGGCAAAGTTTTCTGCCTTGTTTGAAAGGCTTCAGTTATTCCTGCACAGATGTGATCAGGTGTGTGTCACAAGAGCAGGACACTCGGGGTGATGTGTTCTGCAAGCACAAAGCCCTGCAGCAGAGCTCAGTCCAGAGCAACTCTCAATTTCCTCACACCAATCTGAGCTGTCTCCCCACTTGTCAGCACACTCGTTCACTTCCAGCCTAACACTGGCAGCCAGGTCCTGGATGTTCAAAGGGCAAAATAAACATCTTCCCCAGGGCCAAAGAGCCTCAGAAATATCAGCCCAGACCCGGCTCCTGAGCCAGCACCCCAGAGCAGTCTCATCAGTGCTGCCACTTGAGGGTTACAGCCTGAAGCAGGGCTCGTGGGGACACCTCCACTCCTCCTGGCAGCTGCCCAACAGGCCAGGCCAAGCCTCTGGCTTCCCTCATCTCCTCAGAACGAGCACAACTGTCCCCTCTGCTCCTGTCCCCTCTCCTCTCCATGTGGCAGAGCACCATGGAGTTACTGAAAAGCTGTGGTTCACCTTGGGGTTGACTCTGCTCAGAGAAACAGACCTGGATGCAAATATCCAACAGGCACATAAATTAGAAATAATTAATTCCCCCAAACTTTCACATGCACTACATCTGCCTCTGAAGTAATGCTTCATTAAAAGAAACCACATCTTGTTAGAAACAGCTGCACATACTAGTAAGAAAACCAAAATCTCCATACAAAGCAAAACCATCTGCTCCTTTCAGAGTGAGTTCACATTCGCTTTAAAAGGACAGCAACAACCTCTAATTTTTCCAGAGTTCGGTTGGCTGGACACTTTGTTTATTAATTTGCTTTTTAAAGAAGAGTTAGAGGTTCACCCTTGAGTCCTCCTGAGAGGGGTTCCTCATTTTGAAAATCACTGTTTTCTGCTTTTTCTAAATATTTCTGTGTCTCAAGCCAGCACATCAAAGACACATAGAGAAACCCAGAGAGAGCTCACTGACATAAAGGAGAAATAAGTGGCTGTACTGCCTTTGCACTGAATGCTGTCAAATGCAAAAAGTAAAAGAAATAAGAAAAATGTTTTCCAGATACAATGAACTTGAAAAGATTACTACCCTTAAGTGTTGAAATAGAACTGATTGGAGATCAGAGACAGAAGAGGAAAAGCAGCAGTAGACAATGGAGAATTAATATTCTGGGCATTTTTATCCTTTTTGGAAGTGGATAAATGGGGAAGAAGCAAAATATTTAGCTGACATATTAAAATGTACAGACTATTTCTCCCACAATGCACAAGGTGTTTAAATATTTGCAACATGGGAAAAGCAGTTAACAGAAGGGAGATGTGAATCAACAAAATGTCAGCTCTCATGAGATGTAAATATTTTTATTTTCCAGGGAAGCATTTGGAGACAAGGGAGAGAAAGCTTTTCCTTTTCTTCTTCCTTGTTATAAAGGAATGTGTGCAACAGGTCACTTGACAAATGGTTTTGCTTTTCTGACAGACAGTTTGCACTGAAATCAATTTTTTGGGTCCAAATTTGAAACTTCAGATCATGGATTTTAAGCTGAGTTTTAGAACTTTCCCTTAAAATCTCCAGTTTTTCCCAGGAAAAGGGGCTTATCTGCATAAAGGCAAGATATACTCCCACGTACTCACAAGCTTCCCCCCCACCCCCCAAAATACCACTATGTGGAAAAAGCATAGATGAAGGCATAAAAGCACTTTCCATCATGAACACAGAGCACAAAAGGTGGCCTTGTGCACCTTACCAGACCTTACCAAGTAATTTTACCTAATTTTTAAAAACTATTTCTTTATCTATTCCATCTATAGCTACAAGCTAAAAAATCCCTTTTATTTTATACAGCCCAAACCTTCGGGTATATGCAACAATGATGACTTGAAACACTTGCACTGCAAAAATGTTATGAATCCTCAAGGAAGGGCGTGCAAAGGTGCCTTGGGAAAAGAATCCTTGTTCCACTAGTGCTGACTGCAAGACAACCCTCAAGTTCCAAATATTGTAATCAAGCTTGTATTGACATCAACAGCCATAACCCACATGAAAACGACCCAGACAAAAACAAAATCACTTGAGAGTATGTGTTGCTGCACTCCAAGCTCTTTTAATATCAAGTTAGCCAAGGGAGAAGAGGATACAGTGAGCACCTGCTTGCTCCAAGGCAGCCCAAGGCCCTTCCCTTGGTACAAGCAAACACTCTTGCAGCATTCTTTTCAGATGAATGCAACACAGCTAACAAGCAGGCGTTTTGGAAGAAAATTTCTCTGGTGTTTAATAATTTTTGGGTTTGACCTACTAGAGTTGAGAAAACCTCCCTTTCCCCAGTGCTAATCAAGTAAAAGTATTTTATTTAATTAAATTAAATAGTAGTTAAAATTCAAAATTATATTAATGACATTTAATTTTCAGTCCTTTTTGTTATCTAAAACTAGGCTAGGAAGACCTTGTCTGTGACATAGGAATACAGTAGTCTCAGTCAGAAATTGAATGGTTGAAGGCCAACTCCCCAGGACTAAGTATAAAATGTAACTTCTTCCTATTTCCATTTCAAACTTCAGCTTTCTGCATACTGTAAAGCAAAACAATGAACCCTTCTTTGTCTCAGCTCTCCCAACACCTACACTTTGGGGCTTTGTACAGCTTCTAACATCTGTCAAGTGCTTCTCACTTCCTTACTGTGTGTCCACTGAGAAGAGCAAAAATCACCCTGAAAATACAAAAATACTTTTACTGATTTCTTTGCAGAGCAGCAAGTGGGGCATGAAGGGAAAAAAACACATTAATGTAAAATTAATATAGATGAAATCTAGAACTACCAGAGGCTGAACTCCAAACACCTGCCAAACAGACAGTGTACAGCAGCTACTCAGCTATTGCTATATAAATTCTACATCTGGGCCAGCGGCAGCCTGCAGAAGAGAAAACTCTCTGCAGTGAGTAAAAAAACAATCACCTCCCAGGGTCAGTCAAATTTTGAAAGGAACCAACTTTTGACAAAAGGCTGTCAATCAGTCCCACACTAGAGAAACAATGCATCCCTCAACTGTCTATAGGTGACAAGAGCTCTGATGAGGTAATTCATTTGCCAGCCCTGCTGCTGCTCTGAGTGAAGACAAGTGGGACTGTGCAAATTGAGCTAATCGTCAACACTTGATCAACTCAATTAGCTCAAATCAACCCAAGTGTTTCTCTGCCTGCAGTTGCAGCTCAACAGGGCTACAGTGGCTAACTACACACAAGGAAACACAGACTTGCTCTGCCTACCCTCCAAGGTGGCCAGATGCTACCTGGTTTGAGAGTTCCACAACTGCATTAACAAAACACCCTGCCCTGCTGATCTGGCCTACAGAAATGCTTGTTTCTGTCATCGTGAGCTGGGAATAGTTCAAAGGGAGCTATTTTGTTATAATTAAAATAAGGAGGAAAAGCACGATTAGTGCTCTAGGAACAATTTCTAGGAGCAGTTTCTGCACAAAAACAGAGAATATTCCTGCCTTATGTAGGTTTTGACTATTCCTATGCAACAAGATACAACTGCTTTGCAGCATAAGAGAATCCCATCTTGGATAACCTTGGTGAATTAGTCCTGAGATTGCAATGTGCCATCTCAGAGGAAAGGAGAGGAAACCAGCTTGCTCACTTGGTTCCCCCTTCTCTCTGCTGCCAAGAAATCATGCTGGCCACTGAGACATGGACAGATTACAGCAGGGAAGAGTATTGGTGATTTTATTGATGAGACTCAAATCATTACTACACCAAAATAAGTTGTTCCCTCCTCAGCTAGTCAAATGGACTGATGACTGTTATCTCAGCCGTGGCAGCTGATAAATGAGGCTACTTTACCCAGTCAGGTCCTTGACCCAGATTCACAGTTAGTCAGCGACCTAGCCAAAACCTTGGAGAGAACTGTCTAATGATGCTTGTCATGACTCAAACTACCTTGGCAACTCTACTTGCAGCTTACCTGCCAAAACAGGTATTCTTTGATAACCAACAGAGCTGCCAGGGTACCCTGCTTTTCCTCTTCCCTGTCTGTCCTCCATGGTTACTATACAGCTCTTTATGGTTCTACCAAGTGCCTCTGTTTTCTCTTTCAGCGATAGGACAAACAGTGCTGCTTCATACAAACTCTAAACAAGACAACAAAAACCCACACTGTTTTCAGCCAGGTTCTTATCACAACCCAAATGCCTCTCTGAAATTATACTTTTACTGCACAAGGCACTGTACAAACATGCAGAAGGCAAAGAATGAGACTTAGAAACACCCTCATTGGACAAAGCTGGAAAATTACTATCTGATCTTAGGAGTGAGGTCAGGGAAACATCAGGCTAAGATTCCCGCTAAACATACAAAGAACTTGATACACCCACAAAACCAACGTGCTTTCTACAAGCAAAGACTGACTATCTTGTAGTTTGGGAGGGTGAGGTAGTTGGTTTGGTTTTTGGGGGTAATGTTTTTAGTGCATTAATTGGTCAGGCTTCAGTTTGATTTGGTTTTGGGTTTCTTTGCTTTTCTTCCTTTGAGGAAGAAGGAGATTTTGTGAGAGTTCTGTTTCCTTGAAAAATATTTCCTTTCACAGCTGTGGTAGTCAGAATCCTGCAGGACTACCCACTTGTGTGACAGCACATTTCTGCTCAGCCTTTGGGGACAGACAGGTCAATATTCCATATCAGAGACAAGGATGCTGTGAGGAAGAAAACATCTAACTGAATTCCAACAAGTCTGTACTGGTTTTGATGAGAAAGAGTTAATTCCTTCGTAGTAGCTCTTCTGCTGCTGTGTTTTGGATTTGTGCTGGGAGCAGCACTGACAGGGGGTGTTCTCCCTGCTGTGGAGCTGGGCTCACTCAGCCTCAGGGTCTCCTCCCCTTCCCACCCTGCCCCAGCAGTGAGCAGCTCAGGGTGCACAGGAGCCTGGCAGGGGACACAGCTGAGGCTGCTGACCCCAGCTGCCCACAGCCAAGTTGCAGACCATGTGCCATCATACCCAGCAATAAAACCAGAGGGAAGAAGGAAGTGGAATGACAATTTTGTGGCACTTGTATTCTTCATGTTACCTTTACATGAGACAGGGCCCTGCTTTCCACACCTGCCTTCCCATGGGAAGCAGAGAATTAATTCTGTATTTTACTTTACAGTTTGTTCAGTTTTGCTTTATCTTTTAAACTGTCTTTATCTCAACCAACAAGCTCTCTCACTCACCTTTCTGATTGTCTCCTCTGTCCTGCTGAGGAAAAGCAAGCGAGTGGCTGCCAGCCAGGGTTAAACCAAAACAAAACCTCAAAACAAAGCACCAACTACAAATGCAATACACCACTCTGTTAATATTCAAGCCACATATTATTATCCTCCACACAGTCACCCAAGCAGAAACAAACAGATATACCTTACAGGAGTGTTATGAGATTAATTAGTTAATAACTAGAAAACAATTTGAAGGTGTAATGCCATGTTACAGAAGTGCTAAGTACCGTAACATTATACATGTAGAAATGAAGGTGAGCTTGCCAGAAATCCCGAGACTGGCTGCATGCAGAGTAATTACAGGAGCAGTTCAAGTTATTTTCTTGCTTAATATAACAATCCATGTCCCAGCTCATCAAACCATTGTTTCCAAGGAGTGAATATTGAGTGGAACTAACAGCTCACAGTAATGGAACTGCTCTCCGGAGAACGCAATATGTATCACTACCTCATAAGAGACACAACTGGAACTGAGCACACTTCAAATGAGCAAAGGAACCAGGGTGAAGCTATTCCTTTATCCACTCCACAACTAGAAAAAAAATCTACGAGAAGCTTAAGAAAAAGCATCTCAAAGGAAGAGTGTTAATGCTATCTTCCATGCCAGTGCAGTGCCTGCTAACCCCACTGTACAGGGAGTTCAGTGTGGGCAGTGATGCCTCAGAACCTGCCCTGAGCACTTGAAGGAAGGTGTGTAAGGTTTTCTTGCACACATACACATGCATACACTCAAATTAAAGGCCAGATGAGGCCTCAGCTTCAGCAGATTTAACTCAAGGAATGACACAAATTCCACAGAACTGACTCAAACTGTCAGGAATTAAATCTCCAAACCACAAGAGGTCCCATTCTGAACTTGGCAGTGTCCAGGGCAGAGCCCAGCTCCAGTTCAAGCCAGTTTTACTACACAACAGAATTAACTGAGCTATGGAGTAACCTTTGACAAGTGAAAAGGATGACTAGGCAGAGAAAAAATTCAAACAAACAAAAAAATGCTCACTTGACTTCCTATCTCTCCATTCCATCATTCTCCAGCTGTGCTGAAGTTGAAGATTCCTGTGGAATTGTCCTTTTGCACACTTCCTGACAATACTGTGGAACTGAAAAATGACATGATAGTCTACACACTTAGTCACACTCATGATCTAGCTCACCTTCAATTAAAAAGAAAACTGAATTTTGAAAGGCTGACATTTCTTGGAAGGATGACTTTTTAGCCTTTATCAAACTCTCTCTCTCTTCAATCCTAACTATACAGCCTCACAAAATCAATATTCTTCAGAGAAGAATTCTGCAAATTATGTCTATCAGGTATGTAACACACATCTTACATCTGGAAAGAACAAAGGGAAGTGGCAGCAAGCTGACTCTGCAGTACTATGGCCCCTTGAACTCTCCTGCTTACAAAGTGAACCTTAAAGTAACCCAGGCTTTAAAGACAAAACTCTTAACAGGCACAACAGTGCTCCTGCTGCTCTACACCACTTAGAAGGTACACTGAGTGAAGTTAACTGCACCAGAGCTGAAATGCTGGGTCAACCTGAAAACACCAGCTCTGGCTCTCCAGTATTGACAGACACACATCAATGTGAGAACAAATGCCTCAGGGAATATGGTCAGCATCTCCCTCACTACTTGGGCAGATGTCCCCAACTTCCCTGTAGACCAGGAGATGCACAAAGGTGATGTTGCAATGTGAATAACCAAAGGACATATCAGGAGCTCACCACGGCACAGCAGATGGGTAACAACCTCCTCATCTCACTGACCAAGGGATGGCTGGGATGCAGAGCTTGCTGGGCATGCTCCCTTCACTCAGCTATGCATTCCAGTTGTTCTCACATGCCAAGACTGCTGCAGGAGATGAGAACATCTTCCCTGTCAAACTCCACTCCCTGAGATCAGATCTAAACAAGCAATCTCCTAGTGCAGCTGAAAACAGCTGTTTGTACTAAGCCTAAATTAAGGGTCCATGGAGATTCCTGTATAACCATTTCTAAAGCTTCACCTGAAAACCTAAGCTGATCTAAGTGGCAGTACTTAATTTTAACTTTCTACAGTGTTTTCTCAAATGCTTTTCCCTTGCCATTCCATTTACAACTTAAATTTCATGCATTCTCATGGAAATTTCCAAAGCCCCTCTTTGCAAAGCCTCCCCATCCTAACTGGCTTTTACCAAGTTCTGCTGCACTCATCTTCTGACAAGTCCATGACCAGTGTGGGAAATGTTCTCTTGGAGCCGAGGACAGCAGAGATTCAAACCATGAAAAGCAATGGGCAGAAGACAATCTCTTAGAGATTACATTCCATAAAATTGAATTGGCAACATCTGCTCAATCTACTGTAGATAAACAGTGAACTATTTTCCAACTCATTAACTCAGAGGATAAGATATTAAATAAACCCAGGGGCCTCATGCTTTGTTATTACAGTTGAAGCTTGTCCCAAACTTGCCAAATGAGTTCCCCTGTATGAAAGGGAACCTAAGAATTGAGTTGCAGTTGCATAGACAACATCCACCTAAATCCTTGCATGACAGGAAAACCACCCCTGCTTACTCTGCGTTTCTAATTACTAGTCACTTAGCCTAAATTATTAACTGTGTCCTCAGCTGTGATGTATGGTACATGTAAATCCAAACAGGATTCTAATAGAATTATCTAATTCTATTAAACCACAAACAACTATCCATTAAATATTTATTAGAAAGCTTGCATTCACTTAAAATAGATTGGAATGTCAGCAAAACACTTCACTAATCCCTTCTTTTTTCAGCCTTCCATGCTACGAGTTCAAAATGAGCTATCAGAATCACACTTATTGATTTAGTACAAATTAGCTGGCTAATCCAAGTCAATAAAATTAAAAAGATCTGAAAAGAATTCACGAAGTAGACTACAGATTTCTCTGAAAAATACACTCTGTTTAAATAAACAAGTTAGTTAAATCCCAAATTACTTGATTACATAAAGCTTTTTAGCTCATTCTACCATAGGGCAGAGGTGGTAAATTACAACTAATTCAATTTTATTGGTAGCACCAGTGAGATGCATTTAAAGAAATAAAAACTGTTTAAAGAACTTAAACAATTCAATAGTATTTTAAGTTCTCCATACAGTTGTTAGGTTGGATTTTTCTACAGCTTACTCAGTCTAACCTGGCACCAGAACAAAAGCAGTACTACAACAATCAAATGAACAAGCAACTCAAAACATGCAAAATAATCAACAACAGCACCTATTCACCTTCCAAAAAGCCCCAAAACTAATGAATAAAACCCCAAAAAAATCCAAAAAACCACAGTTAAAGAAATTATGAGGGCAAGTCAAAAGAACACACAGCACAAGTAGCCCAATGCCACGTTATCACTACAGTGGTATGAGTTATGCAAAGCCAATCTTTATGTCACATTTTGTGGCAGATCCTGCTTTGATCAGCACAGTTTTACATATATTTACATACACACTTGAGTAATTCCAACAAAATCCATGCTGCTTACTGCTGAAGTGTAGCCAGCCCCTAGTGACACACATCTTCTAAAGTCATTCCCTCAGTAAAATGTAAATCTATTATTAGCTGAAAGAGTAAAACTGAAAAAATCCTCATGGGAGTACTACAACATGCCTGTCCCTGAAGCAGGCACAATTTTGTGTTCTTGAGGCCAGGAATCACACGCAAGAAAGGTGTCTCTTCCTCCCATCTTGCTTTCTCCAAGTGCTGTACTTGTCCATCTCTCTCACAACATCTGGAACTTGTCTCTACATCAATCTCCTCACACCTGATGTGATTGTTGCAAGCACTGCTGCCATCCCAAAGGGAACACTGGACACTGCTTGGGTCAGGCTGGTTCCAAATGTGAGCCTGAGGATGCACAGGCAGGGGGAAGCAGAAATCCTGGAACTTTCCCAGGCTTAGATGAAATGCTGAAAAGCCTAGAGAGGCATAAGGGAAATCAGATCATACATTTCCTCTTATCTCATTAAGGCTCCAAATTACCTTTCATTTCTCAAAATGGTGGCTGTCCACACACAATCAGAATAAAAGTACTTGATGAGTTATCTTCACTGTGAATGCTGGCTGAAAGAAATCCCACTCCAAACAATGCAGGAGAAAGCTACTGCTGATATTCCAGACTACTTCGGGAAAATGAATAAAACAAAATCTAAGATTTCCTATACTTAACACTCCAGAGACATACAAAAGGAACTCAGTTACACTCAAGTCCTGTAAGGGAAGGAGTTCAACTCCCTGCAGAGCCTGGGTGAACAAGCAACCCCCAAACAGGCTGGTGCACACTGAATCCCACAGGTGTGCAGTGAAAGCAAAGCAACCTGCAGCCGATTGACTTCCCCCAGGCTTTTTCAGAGGTTAAGTTTTGCTGTTTTCATGTATTTTTTGACGGGTCTTTGTTTTCAAGTGCATGTCTTTACTCTGTAGGAAAAGTCCTCAGTCCTGGACGATGTGCTGCTTTTTGTGGTCTTGTATACTGGGCACAATGCAAGACAGAACTCCATCAGCTCATAAAGAGCAGCAATTCACAACCACTTGGCACAGGTGTAATTGACTGCAGAGAGCACAAGACAGGGACACTCAGCCCTGATGAGATTTTACCAGAGATCAAGGCAGGCAGAAATTGGCCCTAATTTTTGTACAATAGCCAGCATTTTAGCTCTTCACTTGGAAACTTCACAGCTGTGAAACATTTACAGAAAAGGAAAGCAATTACAGAGCACTACCACTGGAGGAGCTTAAATAATTCAAGGCTCACCATGTCCTCGATTCATTTAATTTCATTTTTTCCTCAAGACCAGATGCTGTTCATTTTAATGCCCTGAATTTCCACATATTGAGTTGGGATTATCTATTAATCTAAATGTATATAGACTACATATGGATTTTTTGTTCCAAACACCCTTCCCTCCTCAGTTCTGCTCCAAGCCTACTCTCTGATGCAGAATTATGCTATTAATCCCCACTTCATTCCATGTAAAGTCAGTGCACACAAATCTGTCAGCTTTAACCAAGACAACACTCAAAATCTAAGATAAATAGGTGGTTTGGTGGGCTTGGTTGTTTTTTAAAATGTTGCTGTAAAATTTGCAGCTTAATATTGGTTTTTTAGTTATCTTCAATGTTGAGTGCTGCCTGAAAAAAATCCCACTCTTAAACAATTGGATTGATACTATAAAATTCTGTCAAACCAACAGTTTCATAGGCAAAGCCCTTACCAGGGAAAGGCCAGTTCTGGCTGGGAGGGAGCAGGGTTTAGGGATCCCCTGCAATCATAGACAAAAAGCACTGGGCAAAGAAAGCCACACCAACCAAAACAAAGTAGACACATCTAGTGGCAAAAGGCAGCAGCCTGTAGTTCAAATTCTCACTGCACCTCATGTCCTTTTGCTAATTCTTAGTTCTTACCTTTCCACAGCACATCAAAGGAGGGCTGATCACTGAGGTTGGATTCAAGAAGTAATCTGTTTATGAACTGCCACCTAACCCCAACAGCTTAGTTAACGTTCTCACCCAAACCTATATGAGCCAAGGGAGCAAAAAAGCTAGGAGTGTTTTAGTTAAAATAAAGAAAACAGCAAAGATTGAAAACTCCTTAAACTGGTCACAGAAACTATTCTCCATGTGCACCTGTGTATCACCACGCAGATTTCTGACCTGGGGCTGCAGCAATAAGAACTCCCACAAAGATCCAGCAAAAAGGTGAAACATGGAAGGGCATAATGCAACTGCTGGACAACAGCAATAAAAGCAAAAAGCATCTGCCAAGGACTGTACAAAACCTGATTCTGAAGTATCAACAAAGCAAAGGGTTTGAGTCTTAGTGAGATAAATCAAGAACAATTACTGCCAGTTTAAATCAACTTAACTCCCCAATTTGGGAAGGGTTCTCAAACTTATGAGCCTCAAGACCAGCCCTACCAGAAGCACCATGTGTCAGCTATCTGCCAAACATGCTGCTAAAGAAAATGCTGGGCAAAGGTCAAAGAAACTGCTCCAAAAGTCAACTTGCTCATAAAGTACCATTAACACCCTGGAGCCTCAGGGTCTCCGTGTCATATATCACATGACCTTAAAAAAATCTGTATAGACTGATAACTCATAGAATTTCAACTAGGGATTTAAGCAATTGTAATCCAGGTAAACCTAGAAGATGACACATAGTTTAAAAGCAGGAGTCTTGATTGCTCAAGCAAAATAGTTAGACCCATAACCCTCAGAGCCACACGTGATCTGACTGCCATGAGGTACAAAGACTGATACTCCTACAAATCATTTAGAATTATTTGAATAACAAAGGATAGAGTTCTGAAATGTCAAAATCTGAACTACTGCCTGTTTCCTTCACAAAAGAAAGCATGAAAAGGTATAAAGTCTTTTGAATGCCCTCCCTTTAAAGGGAGCAAGAACCCTAGATGGCAGAGGGAGTGATAATAGGTAATGCCCGGCACAAAGCTCACCAAGATGAGCCAAACAGATCCCAAAGATCTCTACTCATTGAATTCTCCTTGCACATTTTTTCTACTTCTAACTAACAGCAAGACTTGTCAATGGTTAGCTTTTATCCAATTTTAAATGAGTAACATCAAAAAACATGCATTTCAATTTCTTAGGACACAAAATCACCCAAGTGCTCTCCATTACCCAGGCTGCCCATCCCAGAATTGATTCAGTTAACCCCTGACACATAACAACCATCTCACTGTAGGAGAGTGCTTGCAGGAATTCCATCCTAGCTTTCTTCTCAAGTTCTTTGGTTCCTTTCATAAACACTGAACCACTCTCAGACTTCAGATATTTACTAACTAGGAAAGCTTGGCAGTAAACAAAATAGTTCTATTTTTGTAAATGAACTCTTTTGTGAATAACTGATAAAGCAAATATCAGTAGGTTCCAAACCACTGATATTTGAAAAACCTCATGAGGCAGTGGTATATACTTTAATGCAGTGATTAGAAATAGGGTTTCATAATAAAGTAAACATAAAGGTACTTAGTTTACTTAGTGAGTTTTACACCAGTAATTTTTAACAGCCCACAAAAAACCACACTAGCACAAGCACAGCAAAAAGGGCTCTCGCTCCAAGCAGAAGTTAGGAGAGTGAACTCAGAGGATGGTCTCTATAAATTGACATTTAATCAAACTGAAATCAGCAGCTGATTTGTCTGAACATAGAAGGGGAAAATGTGCAATATCTTGAACATATGGATGGTTGGGTAGACTGAATGACTGTCACAGAAAGCTTACGTGTAAACTCTGCAGAAAGTCTGATGATTTTACCACAATAAATGACTGGTTTGAATCAAACTGTGAAGGTAAAAGGGCTTGGCCCACAGGAGCAATGAGCAGTGCCTAGACTGAAACAAGGGCAGTCCCAGCAAGCACAGGAACGCTCACAATGGCAGAGCTCTTGCTCACAGAGCACTGCAGCAATCAGCAGCAGAGAGCTGTTGGAGGGTGGCTGCTTGTCCTCTGTGCCCCCTGCTCGTACTGCCTAACGAGGATGGGCTGCCACAGAGCCCAGCTTAAGGAAATGCACGTCTGCTAAGGGTGTCTAAGCATAGGAAAAAAAATAAAATTGCAAGGCAGACGACAGGAGAGAGCTCAGCATAACTGAGTAAAAAGCTGCAGAATTCTGCTGCAGACACTAATACCACATGGCAGAGCTGCAGTCTAAGTGCTATGCCTACAGTCCTTCCCTGCATTATTTCCAGGTTTTTTTCTTGATGTCACAGAGCTGAGGCAAGGCCAGCAGACCTGCACTACTGCATTGAATTACAGAGCACTGGAGGGAGTTTCACAAAAATCAACTCCTACTACTTTTAAAGCCAAACAAGATCTGGCATTCTGCCTTCCACATTGCAAACTGGGATTTCAGAAATTTTTGTCACCTCATTAAAATCTCCATTGTGGCAAGACTAGGGGAGCAAACACCTAAGCTGACAGAGAGGAGCTCTCTTTTGGTTTGGGTAACCTGCAATGTGCAGCTACCTGGGGAATGTATGAGCGTGTGCCATTCCCAGCACAGGGCTTTGCTGGAGCACCTGTAGTGCTTCCAGAAGCTTGTAAGAGCACTTCAACTGCTCACACACAGTACCACAGTTCCTTCAAATTCTAATCCCATCAACTAGCTTATACTGTGTTAGTTATCATTTGCAGAACTCATCCTCAGACTTGGCAACATTTTCTTCAAAGCACCACTCAAACATTCAGACTCACCATTGTCAGGGAAATCCACAAATGCCAGAGGTTTATGTCCAAAAAGGAGAGCGAAGTCCTTCAATATTAGAATGAAGGGAGAGAGCCCATTGGGCACACACCCACGAGGTTTTCTCGCTCTCTCTCTGGGTTTCAGTGGGTGCAGCCTCCTTTTATCCCAAACGCCTGACCCAAGGCTCTCTCTGCCTTCCCCTGTTGCTGAGGCACTAGGGACTTACAGCCTTCCCCAGCCACCTACCCCATATCCCCCCTTGAAATTCCTGTTTTACCCTGAAGTTCAGCCTTGTGCAGAGCCTTGTCTAGGCTCAGTAACAAACCTGCTGCCCAAAGCCCGTGGAGACCTTCAGAGCCATTTCACATTTCATTTAACACCCACACCTTCACCCACTGAATTGCTTGTAAAGACCTTAGCACACATCTTTCCTCTGACCATGGAGAATGGACCTAGCCTCTGCTTTGGTTTTACCAGAGTCATTTCTCCTCCCTAAAAGGCTGGCAGAGAGCCCTGGCACAGAAGGAGCAGCTAAGGGAAAGCAAGTCCGAGGTTGGTGGTAGCAATCACCAAATTGCTGTGCTTCACGAGGCAGAAATTCAGCCAACTCCAGGGTTTCATCTTTTTGCTAAAGCTCCCCAGAATCACAAAGAGCACTAGCAGAACACGCTGGAGCACTGTATGCAAAATATCAGAGTGCTTAAAAACAGTACTATCCCCTTACAACTAGAAGATGTACCAGGGACTCCAGCCACAGCCCCACAGAACATTCAGTAGTTCATACAAAGTTGAGCCAAGTCAACTGCAGGGACTGAAATTCATTTACCAAGTGACTTGGTCAATCCAGGACATTCTCCCATAGATGTGGCTTCTAAAGCACTTCTGGCTGTGCAAGTTCTTGTAACCCCCTTCCCTCTCATGCAGGGGATAACACACAGCACTTAACATGTTTTTCTCCCTCGCTTCCTTCAACTTCATTTTGCTTCAATCAATTCTATATAAGCAAGAAGCCATTCCATCTCCACCAGAGCAAATGGAGCCACAAAGATTGAAACCCCCCATCCCATAAGCCACAGCCTTTAACTATGAAACTCTGCAAGAAAGAAAAAGGGTAGGGGAAAAAAATCTGATTTATTGTTTGTGGTCCCTGGCACCCGATATCAGCCTTGTCAAACTACAAGCCTAAATGTCCAGATCAGGGTGGAAACAAGCATACTTAACATTATCACCCTTCACAACCTTTTCAGGTACATTCCCTGTAAATCCTCTGATAGTCTAAATTACATTAGTTACTTCATTCATTTTCGAACCATAACAACAGAAAAATAAGTGAGAAGAATTCAAAAACATTAAGACATAAAACATAGCACAAACCTAAACCTAAAGATAGGCAGCTATCTTGACTTGGGTGGGTATTTTTCCTGAAATTCACTACGCTCCTGAGAAAAAGTATGTTCTGTCTTTTGCAAATTATCCTTCTGACATACTTCAGTGCTGTTGTTCTCTTCATATTCAATTAGATTTTTCAGTGATAGAAGAAAATGCAGTGAGAGAAAAAATCCTGTTTTTCCATGAATTATTTATGATTGTATTATAGGAATACTTAATATTGCAGGATAATTTCTGTCCTTCACACTCCCCCCCAACTCCCAAACCAAGAGAGTTTGACTATCCTACCATCCTGTTCCACATCATTTAGCTGGAAATACTAGAGATCAAACTCCACAATCTGAACCCATGAAAGATGCGCAGAAGTCAGGTTAAAATTAAAATTACAGCAAAGTACCAAAGTAAAACACAAAAAAAAACAAGACAACACAAAAAAGTCAAGAAAAATGTGGTTTTATGGTCCTAAATGCCAATTTGTTTAGACTCTAGATTACAACAGAGCAATCAAACAGTGAACAGGTAAAGACAGGGTATGGCACAAAGCAAGTGGCAAAGTAGCATCTAAGTTGAAATTAAAAATATTCTTCATCACACTGTTTTCTTCTCACTGCACGTGCTGCTCAATTTCTTTAGCTCATCTTGTAAATCTAACCATGTAATCAATACATGCCAACACATCATGAAACAAAATGAGCTAAAAACGAAAGAGCAAGTTACTACAGGTGGCTCTCAAGCTGTGGCCTGTGTTTTTCTCTCTTGTTCCAGCCACTCAAAACAATTCAAGTATTTTCAAAATACAGACAAGAAGACATGCACATACACAGACAAAAGCACTGAAGTGTCGAGTTCTCAGCTCTTAAAAAGCAAATGTGGGTAACAACAGGAAATTTCTCAGCTTTTTCACGCCACAAAACACTGAAAGTATGCTGAATAAACTTTGGGTATATTTTCAGACTATTTTCTTGAGCTCAGCCCAAGTATTGAGCCTTTCCAGACTTTCTGGCTATCGATTGCCTTCCTTCTTTTGTATTTTAACTTCAGTGATGTTCTGTGCATAAAGACATTTAAATTTACAGAAGCATGTCATAAACTGCATGCAGCAGGAGGAGAATCCTTCCTTTAGCTAGATATTGTCTATGTGGCTCATTCATTAGAAAATTGATTGATTAAACCTATTTCTGGGCATTTACACACAAAGGATGTCTGGACATATTGAATTGAATCTATGACTTTTATACATAAATACATTAGTTTTTTTGGCTGAACTAAAAGCTCAGAAGAGTTATCCTGGAAGGCAGCAACAGCCTCTGTCAGCACTCCAGGAACAAGGGAAACAATGTCCTGCAGCAGGTCAATATGGATGGTATTTATGGCATGGGTAGGGCTGACATTTTCCCAGCTGCCTGAGGGATCTGAAGGTCCAGTTCACATCGTGCAAACAACAACTCTAATAGCAATACAACAACTGCAGGCTCAATCAATCCTGCTTATTCAGGCAAAACTCCCTGTGAAAATGAGAAAACATGAATAAGCTTCCATACAAACCAACTCACAGAATTAACCTCTGGATAACTTTCACTGACCCATCTGTTGATTCATTCTGCTCTCAACTGCCTTTGAGGACTTCTGCAGTTGAATATCTGCTTACTAATGCTTAGCCCAAGCTTACCCTTAACATCCCTCCCTTCTTCTGTGGGAACCACACTTGTACAAGTTTCCCTTATGTTCACTTGTTGTCTTAGATAGCACGAATTCTAATGCCATCATAGTGCAAGGATTTCATATCACCAAAGCTTCATACCTCCTCGATGTTTCTCTCAGGCAGCTCCTCTAAGCACCGACTGTTCCTGGGCCTTGCAGCAGCCAACTGACCCCAGATTCCACCAATCCACTCTTTTATACCACTTGTCCTTATTGGCTACAGGTGTGGCCTGTTAAGATCAGGCCTGCTTCTAATCTGCAGTAATTGGTCCAGCTGCAACTCATTGGGGGATAAGATCACCTTCTATACCTCCTTCATTTACCCATCCTGTATCCCCCTACATTCGCTGACATGATCTTTCCCTTCATTTGAACAACAGTGTCATCACACCTGCACTCAGCAGCAGGATAGCACTAGACTCTAAAAGTCTCACAGCTAAAAGGTTTGGTTTTTAGGTGATGGAAAAAGGCAGAAGAAAGAGAATGTGAAAGTTCTCCAGCAATCCAAAAGATAGATGCAGCATAGGCAAGGAGGATGGTGTCAGCCTTCAAATGCTGCCCCCTCAGCCTGCCTGGATGGCACAATGCAAGGGCCACCTCCCAAGGAGCAGAGGCTACTGGAGCATCTGAACACCAGCAGCTTGAGAGCTCTCTGCTGAGTCTGCTGACAACAGCTCTGTGTGGTGTGGATCCAGTGGTGGCTTTGAATTGAGTGTGCCTTTCTTGTGCAGCTGAAGAGCAGTAGGATAGGCAATTTTATCTGGTCTTAACACTGACCCACCTTGAAAGAACTTGAACAGTATTTCCAATTGTCTGCCTTGAGGCTTTTCTGCTTTTCTGAACAAGCAATGGTGCACGGGTGGCCCTCATGCTCTAACTGAAGGGCCACCAAGTTTCACCACCTGAGCCACAGAAGAGTGGGAATAATCCCTCTTTCAGAAGAGGCTGCTCTCAGGCTAAGAAAAGGAATTAGTTGTTATGGACCATAATTAAATGAAAGGCAGAGGGAGGAGGATGAGTCTGTGTTTGTTTACATCAGACAAGGAAATGTACATAGGAGTCTAACACCACACAAAATTAGCATGGTCACTAGAACACTAATTCATCACTTCAGACACCTTATCTCTCTCCCACCTCCCTGCCTCAGCACTGTCATCATTTACATGGTGAAATGTTGCTAACTAAAAACAATCTGGAGCCTTAATGGCCCACAGATCCAGAAGCTTGACATGTTAGTGTTGTTTCCCTGCCCACTGCCTCTTTTACACAACTTGTAAATAATGCTGGTCCATCACAAGCACTTGGTGAGGATTTGGCTTTCCATTGAAGGACACAAAGCACACACGGCCAGCTACAAAAGGGGACCAGGAGGGAAATGGTTTGTGAGACTACAGGACACAGAAATGTCACTTCAAGTGCTCTGCAGTAAGGGAGAGACAGCCAGCCTGATTGCACATTGCACCTGTGTCTGCACCTTTCTAACACAAAGGCACTCATGAGGGCAGGTCCAACAGGCAAGAAGCACATGGGTGGTTCTGCTGATAGCAAAGGTGTAGAGACAAAGATTAGAGCCCTCTTTAGGATATTTATTTGTCAGCTAAAGCTTCAAAATTCTCCTTTGCTAATAGCCTAACAGCCCCAATTGAGCCATCCACTTGTGTTGCTGTCAGTCTAGGAACCACCCACTAGAATAAAAAGGGGAAGACTAGGAGATTACCCACGGTTTTAAAGGCATTTCATTAGAGCATATCTTTGGTCATAAATTACTGTTTACTTGTCAACTGGTTTCAGAACACCCACAAGGTGTTCTTTGAAGCTAACCTCTTGGATTTATAGACTTTTATACAGCTGTTGAAAAACTGTTTGATCTGAAAATCTGAGTCTTTTGAAGTGGAGAGCTAATGAAAGATTATTCTTTTTTTGACATTGATCAAGCAGTTAATGAGATAAAGCGATGGGAAGACAGGCTTAATGGAATATGAGGGTGCATCAGTGTGACTCTTTTTGGTAGGGATTAACAGGAAACCCAGATGCACTCAGGGCCACCTGAGTCAAAATCATAACGAAGGAGAAAATTAACTGTAGTCAGGCACAGGTCTTAACCAGAATTAAAGATATTTTGGGACTCTACTCTCCAACTCCCTCAGCAATACATAGGGAATAGAGAATTGAGCTGTTAGAGATTGGCCTGTGCATGCCAGGGTGGCTGGTCCCTGACACTGGGCTAGTACTCCAAGGAAAGGGCATGCCTGAACAAAATGGAGATCTAATACACATGAGCTATTCACATGCTCTTAATGTCCTCAAAACCTATCAGGCACAGAGTTTTTATAAAGCCACAAACACTCCAAGCAGTGACTTTTGAACCCAAGGAGTGAAATTTTTGAACTTCTTTATTAAAATATAGTGCTTCCCAACAGTAAAGCTAATATTAAGAATTTGAGATACAGAAACAACCTGCTATTTTCAAACAAAATCCTCTGACAATTGAGTGCCCTACTGCCATGTACCACTCACTGGCAGAAGTTCGCTCTTCTAACTCACATGGGATACAGTACCAGAAATATCAAGACACAGGAAAAAAAATCATGCAATTCCGGGACAAATTTTAAGCTATCAAAAATAAGCCTAAGAAGTAAATATCTAGGTAGAAGATTAATTTTTTGTATTAAAATACAAATAGTCAAAAAATTCAAAGCTTTATTTACCATGAAAGGAAATTAATTCACTTGCCAGTTGTGCCTATCTTGGTCTTCATTAGGTTTTGTACAAGTCATTTGTCTAAGTCAGAAAAAGATGTCTAAAAACACAGAAAATATTTTTAATACCTTTTTAAGTAGGGCCATACTCTACAAAGGATGGATAACAATATCATACATTTATAGAAAAAAAAACCACAGCAACTTGCTTTCCTCTAAATTCTTGCAGAAGAATAGTGAGATTACTTTGATTGTTACTGGACTGATACAGTCCACATTTATTTGTCTTGTCCTTTAGATCAAGCACAGTGTTTCCATTGAAATCAACACCTGAAGATGATGGATCTGCCAAGGCATTTGGTGAGCAAATAAATGCTGAAATGTAAGGAAAACAGCCCTATAAAAAGGCTTGCAATCCAGCCTGATAGCTTTGTGCAGTCTGCTTTAGCCTTCCTGAGTCACGGTAAAATGGCACAGGATTCCAGTTCTGCACCCTCTAAACCTGCAATAGAAAAGGCAAACAGACAGAAAAGGCAAACAGAAGCCATGAGGGGAAAAAGTAAGATATTTCCATTTCTTTTTTTTTTAGTACATTCTGTTCTGGGGCAGCAGTGCCAAAGACACTTGTAACAGAACTGTTAAATGAGCACAGCAAACTAGATAAAATATAAACACCCACCAAATATAATAATAATTAAAAAAAGAGTAGAGGAAAAAAGCACATCTAACATAATTTAGAAATCACAGTACAATCTGTAAATACAATCAGCTCTAAAGAAAATAAATTATTGTTTTGTGATCTTCCATTATTTACCAGAAATAACCTAATAATTACTAACTAGGCTTGTATGTGTTCTTACAAATCTTCCCCAATGGCAGAGTTAATGATGTGAAACCTCAGCCCAACACACATTCCTACCCTCTGATAGACTTGCACAACCTATGCAGTACATTTGTTGCCAGTATTTCCAGAAACAGAAAAAACCTTCCAACCCCACAACTGTGAAGTGCTCATCTACTGCAGCACCTCATCTCTGACAGCAAACAATCCCAGCTGTTTCCAGGAATACAGAAATCACAGGATATGCTGAGTTTGAGGGACCCACAAGGAGCATTGAGCTCAGCTCAGCTGAGTGGCCCATAGAGGGATCCAGCCCAGGGTCTCAGCTTTATCAGCACCAGGCTCCATCCAACCGAGCTCTTCTCAAGAAATCCCCAGGTGAAACCCATCCTAACACAAAAGCAAAGATGCTTCCTTCTCTCCTTGAGGTAAATACGACTTTTTTCTTCAGCAACCATTGTTAAGTACTGAGCATGGAGTAGTTGGATTTTCATGTTAATTGCCGTTTATTTCAGGGTTGCAGTCTCCAACACCTCACCTTGACCACAAAACAGCCAGTCCCGTGTTCCCTGCTCACAGCAAGTGTAAGACTGTTTGAGATGTGGTGGAGAAGCAGGAACAGAGTTCAAAGTGCAAACTGGTACAAGCTGGTTGGACTGATCTGCTGAGATCTGCTCTTGCACTGACCTTTGGCAGCTCCACTCGTGCCTGTTGTCAGTGAGAAAGGAGCTGGTGAGAAGAAACATTCATGAATATGCATGCAAACTAAAGCTGAATTTTGATTTGGCTGCATTCATAATCCATTTATATTCATTTCTGTGGATGATCAGATGCTAGAGATTTATTCATGAAAATGAACTCAGCACTTAGTCAACAAAAGGGAATTCTGAGCAATATTTTCAATGGCAAGGCCTACCAATGGCTGGTGAGCTACACAAGTCACCTAATCAGGCAAGGAAATAAGCAAAAGGAAAAAAAAAAGTGATTACCAATACTCACAGTGAGGTGTTTATAGAGGAGCTGCTAATCAGCACCAGTTCTCTGAGGAGTGGGAGTTCAGTGATCTGAGTTCTGTCCTGGATCCATCCTCAGGCAATGTAAGGCAGTAATAACCATTTCTACAGCAAAGCATTTGGAAAGCTACAAGGAAGAGACATGAGAGAGGAGATCTGGCTATCAGAAATAAACCAGCAAACTGTATAACTCTGTGCTATCCTTTCACAAATGAAACATAACAAAAAGGGAAAAAACAGCCGAGTATTTGTTATGACAAGTTGCACAGAGCTAAAAGACTTCTTAGGTAAGGTTTTAAGGTGTGCATTATGATTTCAGGTTAACTGAATATCTGCTAAGGCACAACTGACTGTCCTCAGCAAAGAGATTATCTCATATAAAGACTCTCTTTGCATGCTGGACACTTCCTAAGCAATACAGAATATCAGATTGCAGCAGGGCAAATGGCAGCTTGGCTTAGCCAGAAGCCATCAGGAGAGTTACATCACACCACTTTCTTCTCCAGATTATGTGAAAATCCAAGGACTGTGCTACAGAAGATTTGAGTTAGAGCAGCACAGAGCCTCAACTGTAAGACTCTTACATTTCGGACTTTCAAATTCTTAAATTTGCCCTTTACTATAAAAAGTCAATGATTTCACCAAGAAAGTTTGATTAGTTTCTTTTACTTTCTGTAATGAAGTGCCATCCTTTTTACACTTGAAAGGATCTTTGTAATAATGCAACATTGATCTTTTGAATACAGATGAGCTAGCCTAGGTAATAGGATTTGGTACCGAAAGAAAAGACTCTCAGTACATAATATCTAATGCTTCAGTGCCATCCAGAGGATTTTAAAGATAAAGCACCTGTTCTTGAGCAAATGTGTAGGTGAGGCATTGTGACAATACCCTCACATTTCCATTGTATTTGTAGGTATATTTGATCTTTCACTGCAAGTAAGAAATGCCATGTCATAACTGAGAATGTAATAAACACACCATGAAAGGGAGTGATGGTGCAGAACCGGCCAGCAAGAGGCAATACAAAGTAAAAAGCAGCTGTCAGCAGCTTCCATGGATGTAAAGTTTGGAGCTTCTCTTCTGTTTGGTATGCTGACTACACCATGCTGCCTACTTCACTGACTGTAAAAACAGCCTCTGGAAAGAGGAAACAGTTTGGGAGAAGTGTTAACTGCAATTTCCTGGACAGAAAGGAAGAAAAGGAATTTTTACTTCTTTTTAACGTATCTGTTTCTACATTTAAAATGGAGTTCCACACCAGAAATTTACCAACAATGGTGCCCAGTGGAAACCTGACAAGTTATCAGCAATCCTAACAAATCACCTCCATGTACCACTTTCTTAGAGTGCCAAAATGCAAATTAGTCATTGCCAGCAAACAGAGCGCAGAACTGGGCACCAAATTACTTGGGTTTTCTTCCCAATTATGGTACAAACTTATTGCATTTATTTTCTAGCCAGCATAACAAATCTACACCTTTACTCCTTCATCACTTTCTTCTTTCTGTGCATTGACTTTCATAACCACCATGTGACAGGAGAAATTTCTTGTCATGTTCTCATAACACATTCATTGCTGGGTCTGTTTCATAATCTTTAAAGATTTTACTTAATTCTCTCCAAATACAGATTGGGTCTACTCTGAGAAGGAATTTCATGCTGACAACAGTCTTAGAAGCAATCCACAATGAATTTTCTGTCATTCATGACCTGTAACATAGAAAAATGTTCAGCACAAATCCAATCATATGAAGGAACTAAAAATAAATAAAAAATTTTAAAAAGCTACTTGTGCCTCACAGCACCTTGTTTAATTCTAACAAAATTCAAAACCTTCCTCTCCTCCTCCAAGAAGAAAATAAAATATAGTTCCTAACATCTCATCCAAGCTCTTGCCAGGCTGCTAATGGAACAGCTAGAGCTGAACCCAAACTGTGCCCCAGCACCACTTTCAAACACAGCTCTCCTCCAAGTGTGGGCAGAGCCTTTGAGGAAGGTAAGAGCACGAGTCATTTCAACTGACCTGTTTAGAATATTTTTATGATATAACCCATTAATAGGCTTGTTGGGAATACACTTTGTGCCAGAAAGATTTGTATCGGTCTGGGTAAGTTCAGCTGGAGTTTTTCTACACAGAGCAATCATTTTGCTGGTGACAGCACACCTGTGCCTTCATTTCAGCTTCAGCTCTCCAGGCTCTCAGACTACTGAAACACAATCATCCAGTTTTCAGAACATCAAGTGCTTCTGTTAGACCACGATAGCAGCAGGATATCTCCTGATCTTTTCCTTTGCAAGTGCCTTCAGGCAGCACCTATAGATTGGTAGTTTAAGAAGAAAGACAGTCTGAGCCACGGCTTTAACTTGTAAACAGGATCTTTGAAGGAGCAAAGGCGTGAGCTTGTTTCCAGTAAAGCAAACTTGCTTTGTTGTTTGCTTTCGGCATTTTTGTGATAAATCTGCAGAGGAGGAATGGATTTCCTGTCTGCCTCTGCAAACTTCCCTTTACTGAACGCAGCAAAACTGCCAAAATTTAATTTCCAATGTCAACATGTGTCAGGGTCAAAAGTGCATTTCAGGATTAGGTGCATTTCTTTTCAATGCTTACGCAATCTGCCATAGTCAGTGAAAACTACACACAAGGATTTCCAGGGTGTCAAGAGACACAACGTGAAGGCCCTGGCATTTTGTTCCTGACTGCCTTATTAATGCACTTCTGTCATCATGTATGAGTAACTGACACTTCCAGACGAAGCAGATGAACACTCCGTTTAAAACAGAGAAATTTCACACATTGTGAAAATGAGATTGTTTATATTTAGGCTAGATAAACAAAACTAAATCTTGTATAGTTTTTCTCACTGTATATTTTACAAGAAAACTCCCAAACCAATTGTGTTCAGGATTTTCTTACCCGTTGAGAAAGCTACAGTGTAACATCATGCCTGATGCCGCACAAACTTTTCAGACTTTGGGCATTGTTATTGTTTCTCAGCCATCCAGCATAAAAGGAGCAAGTAAACTCATTACCACACACCCCCCAAAAAAACTGATCCTATTGCCTCCAGCCATTTTACTCTGCCTGTAAAAAACACACCTGAAATCTTAATGACAGCTTTGGCAGGTAGCATCCAGCAAGTGATGTGCACTAGCATCTAAATATCACCTGTTGTACAAGCCGTGTACATCGGCGGGGAAACGGGCGCCCTACTCACGCAATTAGCACGAGTCCATCAAACTGAAAAATGAAGCTAAATCAGCTGCTTGGCCGTTTGCATCAACGTAAACCCAGGAAGAAATAATAAAGAAATCATAAACAATATAAATTTTTAACCGCGAACTCCCTCTGCCTTCGGAGGGAAGTTATCCGCACACGCAGGCCGCGCCGCGCGGGCAGCAGCGCCCTCCGGCGGCCGCGCCGCGCAACTGCACCCGCCCCATCCTGACGTGGTTAATGGGATTCCTTGG
>LTAT01000016.1:12826827-12837339 GCA_003286495.1 Chlorodrepanis virens | reverse complement strand
CGAACGGGGAACGCAGCCCGGCACCGCGGGTGCGGATAATTGTCCCGAACGGGGAACGCAGCGCGGCACCGCGGGTGCGGATAATTGTCCCGAACGGGGAACGCAGCGCGGCACCGCGGGTGCGGATAATTGCCCCAAACGGGGAACCCAGCCCCGCCATCCCACCCCGGCATTGACCACCCACGTGTTTGCTAATTGAGGCAAATAGGGGAATTCCCCAATATCCCGGTCTTGTCCCTGGCCACCTGCGCGTTTGGTTAACGCTGCAAACACGGGAGTGTTCCCGCAGCCCGTCCTCATCCCCGAGCCCTGCAGTGTTTGGCTAGTGGCCGTGAGCTCGGGGCTTGTCCCGCACGCTCTCCCCATCCCTGGGCAGCAGCACCAGCAAGCTTCGGTGACAGGCAGGGGCTCTCGGCCTCAGACAGGTTCTAAGTCAAAGCAAACACCACCCCAGCTCTCAAACACCGATTCTTGAGCAAGTGGGCAACTCGAAAAGGAAAGGTTGTTGCAAACCATCTTTGCTGCCTTGCTTCAGTTTCAGTTCATTCCATCTCTTTCGCGGTGCACAGAGAGCTTCAATTAAACAAGATGACAACCCAAACAAAGCAAGCAAAAAACCCAGAAACGAAGAGAAACAAACAGAAAAAGAAAGTAACGTAATCAGGAACATGCCCCGGCACCAAACTAACAAACAATTACAACGAAAAAAAACCACCCACCCCAACGCACATAAAATATTCAGATTTTTCACGAGAGAAGTGTTACAGATATTCATGGAGATAACGCATTTTCCAGGATAGGCTGGTCTCAACAACAGGCTTGGGGAATTCCTCCAGGAACAGCTGTGCCTGCTCTAGCACTGGGGCTTAGGCACTTCCCCAGCCAGCATCTGGGGCTAACTAGCTTTACACAGATTCCACCCCACTGCAGCTCACAGGCTGCTCCCCCTGTGAGGCATCTGAGCTCTCCATTTCACCCTCAGCTCTCCTTGGCTGGGGGTTCTGGTGCACATCCCAGGGGTTCATTTCCAGAAGGGAAAAATGGAGAAAACAGTCTTGCCAAGTTGCTCTATTTTAACTCAAAGCTGCAGTATGGTTTGAGGAGCAAAGGTGCCTCAGGACTGAGGGTTGGCTTGTACAAAAAGTGTAGCTTTGTGTAGGGAAATAATTGTGAAGCACAGCTGGAACAGAAGTGCTCACTGTGTTACAGTCTGGGACACACAAAACAGGTAGTCAGGGTATGCAAATATTTTATCCCAGTGCCAGAAGCACCCAAGGAACAGCTCCCTTGAGAACTAGAAATGAGGCTGTCCCCTGTGAAAGGTACTCTGATCAATTTTATTCCTCTGTGTGAACTGGGTGAAGCCTTCAGTGCAGAATGAAATTGAGCTTTTGCAGTGACTTGAGTTTTAAAGCTCCAGCTGGTTTTGATTCCTGAGGAGTGCTGGGTGTGTGCTCTGAAGTGGTGGCACAGCAGCAGTCAGGCCATAAATGGGCCATGGATGGGTATCTGTGACCACTCCAACTGGAGACATGAAAAACACAAAAGAGTCCAATCCGTGAAGAGTTTCCCAGCTCAGCTGTATATTCTAAAGTGAAAATGTCCTTGCTCTGCTCTAAGTTCTAAAATGTTTCATGTAGAATAAAAGCAAAATCGTAGGAATGGCTGCTGGAGATGGAAATGAAAATTGAGGCCCTGAGAGTTGTCCTAGATCCAGGGCTTTCCACTCCTGAGTTAATGCAACATGTGGTCTTAAAAGAGGTTCCACCACAGCTTAAAATGGGTGACTTAATTGCTGTCAGTGTCCTTGATGCCAGGCTGGACCCCTTCCTGTATCCCTGCTTCTGTGGATGTTCACAGGTGAATGCAGGCTCAAGCCTCTGCCACACAAACTGCTGCCCTGGCTCAGGTTATATCAGGACAGTCCTAGAGCCAGTGGGGGTTACTTAAAGGCAATTGAGAGAAACACAAAGCCTCAGGGGTTCACTAAGCAGTCTGAAAATCAGATGGGGAACTTTTGTAAAAATGTTACAGGATATTTATGCCTGTTGTCTCTACCTGCCATAACCCAGGCCAACAGCTTTCTTTTCTCAAGCTATGTTTATGGACTTGGAAAATGAGTCATCTTTCAGTTTATGCAGAAATAAGAAATTTTCCCCTCCCTCCCCATAATCCAGATAAATTATATCCACTCTAGCTGTCCTGCCTACTCAGAGCTGCCAAGCACATTTATCTTGCCTAATCTTCTTTTCCAGGATCCATGCTGACTCCCCTTTAAGCAATTACATATATCTAAATGTTCTGTGTGCATAATTGCTCTCCATGCATTTTCTGCTGCTGAGATCAAATTTACAAGCCCGCAGTGTTCTCAATCTTCTTCTTCTCCTTCTGCTTCTATTAGATGCTCACTGGTGCCTAATGCTGTGCTTTGTCCTTTAATAAATTATCAGTAAAATACACTCTTTCAAAAGAAAAAGTCAAAATAGCCACCATTAAGACTCAAGAAGGGAAACACTGTAAGTTGGTTCTGTGACCTCACCCAGCCTAGAGGCCTTTCCTTTCCCCTAGCCTTTCTTACTTCCCTGGCCAGGAGAAGCCAGAGGGGCAAGCAGGCTGAGCTCCTCATCCTCTGGCCACAGCCTGTCCCCAGCTGGCAGGGGAAGGGGCAGTGACCACTGGGGAAAGGCCCAGGGAGTTTTCCCACATCTCTTCCCCACTGAGCCCCATCCTGGAGCTGACCCCACACTGCAGGCAAGCCCAGGGCCAGGGAAAGGGGCTGCAGGGCCAGTGGCTCCCTCGGGGCCCTGACATGTGTCTGCAGTGTTCCCTGGTGATCTAAATCATGTCTCTGAGCCTTTCACTCCACTGCTAAGAACATGAGCATGCATTTTTCACATCTGTTCAGTATTTGTTCTGTTTCCTGCATTGCCCCTTGCAGTCATTCATTTCCATACTCTCAGCTCTCTGTGTTTTATCTTTTCCTACTGGAAGTCCTCTTCAAAAATCAAACAAGAAGGAGACCAATCATAACGTGACATCTGTAACTAAAATAGAAATAAAAGAAAGCCTGAATACCATGGTGTTTTGCTGAACTTCCATTCAACTCCACCTGTATTACCCCAGAAGAAGGAAGAACTAAGAGTCCTTTGCTGTGTTTTGGGAAAGGCTCACAGACAGTGTTTTCACAGTTCCCTTCCTTTTGTCTGGAGTTGCTGTTTATAAATCTTTCTCTTCTTTTCCTCTAGGTTAGTTTAGCATTAACCTCCAGAAGTGAATCCTCTAGATCTGTGGGGTGTGCAGGCACTTAGAGGAGTGCCCCCGTGTCACAGTTGGGTGAATCAGGTTTCTGGAAGCTGAAGGAGCTGGACTTTTCTCCTGATGAACAAAGGAGAGCAGCTCTCAGCAGGAGGGAGGAGGGCATTGTGCAAAACTCCCCACTTAATTGCACAGAAGATAATGAGGAGAGGGGATGTCAAAAGCACAAGCAAAGGTTCAGACTAGAACTGTGCATCCAGGTCTCATGGACGGGATATGTAATTCTCCTTTTGTGCTTTTAGAAGTCAGCTTGAAGTGAACAGTTCTCTTAGGGAGTGTGCAGGCCTGGTGTAGGCTGAGACAGGCACTTCTGCTGCAGAGTGGTTCCAGATGGAGGTTTGCTCTTACAGCATCTACATCTTTTTGCATGAAAAGATAAGATTATTATTACACATTTTAACATTTTAGCAACTGAGTTAGGCATATCTGCATTTAAACAAATGTATTTGTTTTCAGATGGAGAACTTTTGTTTATGGGTACTGGTTATCTTGTACTTTCAGTGTGAGTGGTTTTTTTTCTTCCAGTATTTATTGCCTTTGTGTATCACTGTCATCAGTGTACACAACTGCATTTTTGTTGCAGCTAACTATCCACTAAAGACTTGAAAGAGTCATGCACAGACTTGGTCCCTGTTTCTTTTCCTTTAGCTAATCAGAGATTGTCCCCCAGGATGTCTGGTGCTCTAGGTCCTCAGGGAGAAAATCAGAAGCTACTTCTCCTGTGAGAGCCAAGCAGCTTTTCATATTGTCTCTTTGATATTCACACACCTGGGAGGGATGAAAGATACTGCTGCTGTCACCCACTGGGCTGTGTTCCTGTATTGCCCTTTCTTGCAAGAAACAGGCAAAACTATTCTAAGACCAGTAATTTACAATTTAGATTAACTGTTTTGAGAAAATATACAGAATATCACATAGAGGAATATGTTCTGCTTTCATTTGGACCCTTCTTCTATTCACAAACTCTTCCCTTCCTGCCATCTTCATTCACAAACTGAATTTGGACAAAATGGAGCCTTTTTATATACAAGGGCATATTGGTTAATTTTCAGTTCTTTAGACCTATACTAATTTTTTAACCTCCACTGTTGCAAAGCATTTGCTGCTCAAAATGCTTCTCTTCCCACCCCTGCTAGAATATAGAAATATATAATTCATCTTGACCTGGTGCCTTGACAGCTTTTAATACCTGTAATTGACCGTCTGCTCCAGCATAATCATAAAACCTTTTAACATCTCACTTATTCCAGTTTCCAAAATTTTACCTTCTCCAGCCTTTCTCATGAATAATGGGACAAATGAATTCACTCAGACTACTGCCAGTGCCTGTTCCCTGTTTAGAGCTGTCTGAATGGCAGCCTTGCCCTTGAACATAACAACTGCTCCTCACAATTGGGTGCCAGCTGCAGACTTGCTGAGCATGCATTCCATCACCTCTCCCAGGTCGTGGATTCATCCCATTTGTTTCTTCCAGCTGTTAAAGAGAAGGACTCAATTTTCTTCACAGTAGAAATGGTGCAGTTGGAATTGTCCTTCTAATATTTGTCTCAGGTTTTTGCCCTAGAGATGAGTTCTTCAGAGCTGTTGTTCAATTAATTGAACTTATATAGGATATTTGTGCTAGCTCTTTGTATTTCCTGGGTCAGCAGAACTAAGTGGCTAAGACTGGTATACAAATCCAAGCTTCTTTTTTAATGGATTCCTTAACCTTGACTACTTTTTTCTCATATTTTATTTGTCCATCCATCACTCAGGACTTTCAGAAATACTCCCTGACATACCTATATTCTAATGACTCAGAATAGTGACTCTAATAGCCAGATACTTGCTATTAGATGATGATCAGTAATTCTGTAAATTAGACCGTTTGCTTGTTGAGTTAAAATAAAAATACACCAGCTGAATCAACTGGCAAGACAGGCAAGAACAGAACCTTTATTTGAATTTGTTAATTACTCGGTTGTTTTGGACACTTCCCACAAGACAGTGGCAACAAGTACAACCGGTTGTGTACCAAACCTACTAGGCAAATCTAGTCCATGTCTACAAAAGGGGATCAGAAACTCCAAGCAATTAAAATTCCTACTGATGACTGAAAAAGATTTGTGTGCTGGAGTGCTGGTAGAGGGAGGAAGAGCAGGAGGTGAGAAAACGTCTCTATGTACAACCAGGCATTAAAAGTACATCAACCTCAAAATTTCAAAGCAGCTTTTCCTGGACATATCTGCCAAATATGTCTTTTCTGTTTTCTGGAAGTTGGCCATCCTGGAGGACTCTGAGCCTGTTGCCACAGCTGTTGGCCATGCAGGCTGCTCCCTTTGCTCAAACAGCAGAGCCATGGGTGTTGGTCCAAGGGGACTTTTTCCCATACAGTGTTTCTTTAATGTCTCTGCTTGACTTTTAGGCACTGTGAGCAATTAGCTTTACCAGCTTTCTTCTAAACTGTCTTAGCCCCTCCTTTGCCTTCTACCAATACAACAGCCCCATAAAATACAGTGTAAGCTCTCTTTGCACACATTCTTACTTGTCACAGGGCTGGGGTAGGAGCAGTGGCTTTGGGGATCTCATCAGGTCCATCCCCTGTGATTGCACTCACTGCCATCACCAGTTCCTAGACTGCAGTGAAAAGATTTGGAAGTTAACTGCTGCACTCTTTGATAGCAATTTGAATTACAGTATCCCCAGCAGAGTACTATCAAAACTTAAAAATACGTGGAAGTCCATAATCTGTATCCTTATTCACCTCTCATCAAGGTACTCCCAAGCACTGATGCTTAGAAATTTTATCCTGTACTTAAATGTAAGCATGGTAAGGAACCCTACTGAAATCAGTGGAACATTAAGCACAGAGAGAAATCTTTTCTGTAATAGTTTTCTTAATGTAATTCCTAATCCCTGCTGCCTACACATTTTTTCTTTTTCCATACCTATTAATGACATTTTTTCATGCTGGCAAATGCCCTATGACATTACAGAGCAGTCATTATTTTGGAAGTCAGTGTCACTGAACAGTCAATCCTACTCAAGAGACCTCTTTCAGGGTATAAAGGAGCCATTTCAGACAGAAGTCTGACTTCTCTAAGGTTTTAATTAAATACCAGTTCAAGCAAGTAACTGAATAAAGTTGTTATAGAGTAAACAAGCAACACTGCAAAGCCACAAGTTCCCTGAACTCAAAGCTGCAACTCAGGGACCCTCAAGACAGCACTAAGCTTACCATTCAATGTATCTCTGAAGTCCAAAAGCTCATCAAAACCAGTGGATATTGTAGGAGGCCGTAAATTTTCATCATGTTATACAGTTCATTTAAGTTCCTGCTATACTGTAATTGTTGGATGCACAAGCAGTTTTGTATGTGAGGGACTGCCTGTAAACACATGAAACAAAAAGCTTAAATAAAGATGTGCCACTTAAAGGAACATCCAGTTTCAATTTAATTACAGAGTATGTGGGATCAGAATGATGAAAAATTGAATAATTTATATCATTAGTGAGTTAATGTAAAACAGCCTCACAAACATTAGGGCAGAAATGACTGATATCATTGGAGATTGTGTTACCTGCTCTGCCAGCAGCCCCACAGACACAGGTCACAGCTCTGCAGGAGCCTCCTGCAGGTACATCCAGGTGCTTTGGAGCAGTTGTTGTTCCCCTGCTGCCATCCTGCTCTCCACAAGCAGGTGCTTCCTGAGCCTCCTGGAGAGACATGCAGTCCCTTCAGACACATATTGGGCAGTCTGAGGGGTGCCAGAAGGGGAATCCTCCTTAACAGGCTTATTTCTCCTTATATTAATCACTGAAAAATTGGTTTCAGCCAACTGTCCTAATTCCTATACCCATATTTGCCTGTGTGAGGTTAGAGGGGGGTGATGTCAGGCAAGGCTGACTGAATTATTTCAGCTCTTTTTTATGAACTTCAGCACACAGCAGAACTTCATCCTGAGGAATTCTTTTTTAATGAAGCTTTTCTTCACGGATTCAGTTGCAGTCCTTGTAATTCACAAGAGCCTTTGAAACACATCTTTCTCAGAGGCCATGGTGGGCTTGGGAGGGAAGCTGCTGGCCCAGCTGTAACTTGGCACATCACTCTATTACTGTTGAGTGCACTGCAGCCCAGGGAGGTGGAGATCAAAATGTCCTCTCCTTGTGATCATGGGTGCAGCACTTGGTGCACTTTGCTTCTGCCTTCCTTCAGCTGCAGTAATTTAGTGTGCAACTGACAGGTGCATTGACCACTTGGCCAGATCCTCTTCCAGACAGCAAATGCCAAAATGAAATGAATTCTCTTTGTGTGATCAGAAATGTCACCAAATTCTGACACCAACCTGCTTTTATTTGAAATCTACTGTATAACATAGAGAAGGAAGTAAGAGACACTAAAAGGTAGGTTTGAGCTGAGGTTTTCCTAGAGATTTTAATGTCAATTTCCAAAAACGTGGCTCTTACTAAGCAAAAAGATTTCAATCATCTGATTTTCCTGTTTTGCTTTCACCCCATAAACCCCAGAGTACTAAAGCAAAGCAGACATGTAGAGCTATGAAAATTTTTTCTTTCAGTTTTTAGAGTGCAAATGTTAACTTTTGGAAGTTAAGACAATCTAGCACTCCAGAATCCAGCTATGTCAGTTAATACATTTACATTTTTCTTTTTTAGTTTGTTTGCAAAATATTTAGCAAACTGGGAATTTACCTATTAAAAAATTGGAAATTTAGAATGCAAGGAGGCAGTTTAAAACTTACATAAAGGTTTAAACCTTAAAAGTGAAAACTAACAAAAACTGCAAAACAACCATAAAACTGGCAACAATTTGCTTTATAGGTCTAATGGGCTTCAAAGTCTAGTTCAGCACAAAAGTCCTTGGAGATTACATCACTGGCCCTTCCACAGAGTTTCTACTGAAAAGCCAACACTTCTTACACTTGGGCTTCCCAAAACAATCAAGAAATTTCCTCAAATGACTTACTTGTCGTTGTAAAGGATGACAAAAGTCAGAGGGTCTGCAAAAGCTTACAAAGATTTATTAGTGAATTACACACTTGGCATGGAAATTGATACCAGTCAGTCCCTGACCTCCTACATAAGCACATGGCAGGGGGTTTTGCATAAAGGAGGGAAGTGAAAGGAAAGAAAGAGGAAGAGATGAATTAAAGAGGGGGAGAAGGAAGATAGGGAGAAAAAGAGATCAGCAGTCCTGGCTCCAGTGCTGATCCAGCTGATGTGCTGGATCAGGTCCTGGTCCTGGTGGGAGTTTAGAGATAAGTTTGTTTCTATGCAAATTAATTACCCTGCAGTCCCTCCTTCCAAACCTTTCTGGAAATGGGTCAGAGAGCTTTGGGGTCTGGGCCACACTCATGTGCTTGTGCTCTATGTGTTGTGCTGATGTCTAGCAGCCAGAACAAGGGCATTTGATCCAGGAAAGTGCTGCCCAACCCCTGTGTGGCCCCTCACCAAACACCAACAGTCCTTGGCTGGCTCCACAGGCATCCTGCTATCAGGGTTTGAGACACACATCAGCTCCTGCTCTGCTGGGCTTCCACAGCACTGCCAGCCTCAACAGAGAATGAGACTTTACAACCAGTGACTTTTCTTCTTCCTTTATACCCACTGCTAACAGACAGCAATGAACAAATGAATATGAACCTCCAACAATCCTCAAATGAGGGCTCAAGCAGGACTTGACAATCACTAACCTGGCAGAAACTGGCACTGCTTCTGTAGAAAGAGGCCCCTCTTTGCTCCCAGCACCAAGACTGTCTCATGCAAGCACAGCAGTTTTGACTCTAAAAGGCTCCTGGGCCCTTGTGGATGAACACAAACACCTCCAGTGTCATTGAGCCAGAAACTAAAAGGGAAGAGTGTGACAGGTTCTTTCAACAGCAATATATCTTTAAAGTGACTGGAAAATGACAGCGTTAGTTCCACTGCCTCTTGCAATATTTATGGGTGCTGTCTTAGACTTCTACAAGCAAAGGAGGGAAATGTCATCCAAGGTGTGTGTCCAGTAGCAAAATGCCTCAAGACTGCAGTCTCCAAGGGTGATGCTGAGGACACAGATACCCTTTGACAGGCTGTAACTGGACAGTGGCACTTACTTGCTCAGTGTGGAAAAAGAAGTTCAAATATTTGAATTTTGTCCCCCCGTACAATGCCCAACTCATCTCACTTAGGTCCTTTATCCTTGGGAGAGAAGTCATCCTTTTTTCATTCCTGGTCAAACTGCTCTCTGCAAGGGGAAGTGACATAGAACTTCCTGATCCAGCCCTGAGGCCCAAGATGTTTCAGGGCTCACATTTTCAACACCTTTTGTATCTTTGGTGTGTACATTTATTGTATCTCCAAGGCAGTGACACTGACAGAGAAACTGATCCAATCTAAGCCAAGTCTGGAAATAATTACTGAATTAAAGAAGGAAAAAAACCCAATGGTGAAAGGGCACACAGATTTCAAGAGGAATTGCAAACATTTGTGATTCAGATAAACAAATCCTGATGGCAAAGAAAGAATCAACGACTGTTTCTCATGCTGGCAATAGATATTTATTGTCATTTTGGAGATAGGTTACCATGTGTGTATCAGGACTTCAGACTAAAACAGATTGGGATTATGATTGCTTAGCATATGCCAGTTGAAATGAAATGACTGAATGTGAAGCTCACCCTTACAGACCTTCAATTGGTCTATTTCTGCATGCGTCTCCCCCACACACTTAAAAAAAATGAAATCTGACCATCTTTCCCTTCCCCTTCATTTCAGCCTCAGAAAAATACATGACCATCCAACTGGGCCTTTTACTAGCTTTACTAATAATCTGCTAGCAATATGAGAACATTCATATTGTTGATTCAACAACTTCAAAAGGAAGCAAAGCTTTAGAATGTTCTTTCTCCACATTATCTGGCTATTGAGTCCAGCTTTAAAGACTGTCTGATATTAGACTACTGCAGTTCTATTATGCTGCAAACCTTCACCACACACACTCTGCTGTTCCACAACAAGCTGCAACACTGCCAGGTCTGACAGTCTGTGCAAAAGCTGCTGCAGTGCTACAAATTATTGAACACTTCCCTCTCCATCTCCCATGTACTGACTAACAAACATTTCCCATTAATTTAACGAGTTGCAAATGCTACCCCGAAAAAGGGAAGGGAAGGATGAAGATATTTTGTGCTGTCATACAAAAAAGAAAAAACCACCCAG
>LTAT01000016.1:12816787-12826804 GCA_003286495.1 Chlorodrepanis virens | reverse complement strand
AAGAAAAAACCACCCAGAAAAAAAAAAAAAAAGAAAAATCCTTCAACTCCAATCCCCCACCCAAAAAAAACCCAGGTCAAAACTTCTGGTTGCCCACTGTCCCCACCCTCCCCTAGCTTTTATAAGTCACCATGAAAACAAATGCATACAACTTACTGTACAAATACAAAGCTGCAGGCATTCAATTTACAGAACATTCTGAAAATATTTCAAGCATAAAAAGTACACTTGATAATTGCAAAAATAAAGTTTCACTTTTTTAAAAAACATTTTGATCAGAGCTCAAGCAAAACAAATATTTAAGGATTCCTACTTCAGCTTAACTCCTTAAGAACACGACCTTCAGAAATTAAAAACAAAAACCTCAGATTTTTGGTGACAAAGTAACTGACCATGTCTTTTAATGAAGAGAAATGGTATATACAACAATGGCACAGACCTTAAGCATCAACAACAGATTTCAGCCAAAAGTAAGTCAGCAAGTGATCTGAGTCATTCTTAGCATCACACAGTACTCATTACTAAGAACCTCAACCCACCAAGAACAGATATCAAGTCAGACTGGTATAAATGGAAGGAAAAAATCCATGACAACAAATAGGCTCAGTTTTTGTCACTGAACTTTTTTTAGGCTAAGTTTCACTAATGCAAGACCATTTGTTTACCCAATTAAATGAAAGCTCATAAATGTCACCATTTAAGAACACTCATACAAAACTATTTTTTTTTCTTTTAAAAAAGTGCCACATACCATACTTTTACTAAAAAAAGTTACAAACTAATGGAAGACTGTCTGTCTCCATCTCTTGTCAACAAGGAAAGGCCAAAGTGATTCTCTGATCCCAGCTCGAAACGGCGTTCTCTGACCTATCCCCAGCATCTCCAGCTTGGAGCAGTCCAGCTGAGCGTTCTTGGGACGAAGCGCACCCACAACTGGACTATCAGTAATCTAAAAACAGAAACAGAACACAAAAACACCCCCACACCAATAAGTAAGCGGAAGTGACAGAAAAATACTTGTACACGCACATTAGAACTATTTTCTTCACAGTTTTCTACATAGTTATGGTTGTCTCCTCCCTTCTATTTTGTGGGGGTTTCTACAGTTTAAATTTTTTTGCTATTTGCTTGTTATATAGTTAACTTTGTTTCAACCTATCAGGCCATGTGAACTGTCATAAGACAAATTTTTCTCACTCTCTTTACTGCTACTATTTGTGTTTTTCAATATTTTATTCCTATTTTCACTCTATGATTATTGTCACAAGGTAAGGAATATTCCAGAAGGTAAACAGAACCACGTCTTGATCAATACGAAGACAACCATGTATTGAGGAGAAACAGAGTTGGGCAGAAAAAAATTAAGACTAAGGGTTCTCCATTGTTTTTCTTCCATCTTCCAAGTCACATTTCAGTTCCAGTGCTCACCAATTCAGAATCCTCAGAATTTATTTTGTACATAGGTAGAATCTTCTTGACATGTCATACGCCCATCACATTACCAGTATGTCTTTAAAGGTAGCCCAAGTGCCAATAAAAGTGCAGGACGAGTGGTTTAAGCAAAGCAAAAATAATTTGCAGTTCTTAAGTGCATGCACTCAGAAATAAATCGGGACACGGCACAGCTTTTACAGAGCCCCATCTTCAAGTTAACACTCAATCAATCAATTTGTAACATTAAAGTACAGATTTGCTTGTGACTAAAGGGAACTGTTCTGCAGAAACACCATTACACTACAGACTGGGAAACTGGTGGGAGACTGCATAATTTTCCTAATTCAGCAGGTCAAAGCAGCTGTTTTTTTTCCTGAGCTTGATACCAGCCAGACCCATCAGCAACAGAGCTGCTGTGCTGGACATGCACAGCCTGTCCTGAAAAGGAAGCTCACTTGTACAGCCAGTGGGAGACCTGCTACTTGCAATGATCAGGCACATTTGTCTGCCTACTGGTCCAACAACACATCACTTACTGGTCTCAAGTGGCTGCTGGGAAGGTTGAAAGCATCTGCAATTGCACAGGCCATCTCATACTTAGTCATCTGTTCATTGCCAGACCAGTGAAAGGTTCCTTTTATTGATGGGTCCTAGAGAAGAAAGAGCAAACACAGATGAAAGGAAGCAGTCAGCTGGCCCTCAAGCTAATTCCTGTGCAAGAACTGTGCAGAATTAGCATCCAGCAAGACCCTATCTCAAAAGGCATCTTACAGCAGCTCAGTGGTGTTCTAGAAACATCTGTACCCTTTCAGAGAACACCTGACCAGGACCTGAGACCAGAAACTGACTTCACAGGCAGTCTGTAGAATGAACAGGAGGGGCTGGGGAAGAGGAACTCAGCTGTTCTGTGATGTTCACTTACTCAAAAACAAAGGCAAAAAGCATGACAGACATTCTGAATGTTAAACTGCAAACCCTGTAAAAGTCCAGTCCATGTTTTCAAAGTTACTGTGTGAAAAACATGAAGGTGGCTCGTGGTTGTTTTGTTCTGTTACCTTGAGAAGATGGTAATCTCAAGGTGCTGTGGTGAACAAATAAAAGGAAGTACTCCAGTCCAGAGACATTGTTTGTTAATACAAAAAAAAGGGCATCTTTGAGAATTACATTCAACCACATGGGGTTTTTTTAGTTCAAACTAGCAATTTGTAAAAGGCATATCAGAATAAATTGGCATTTCTAATTCTCTCCTCTATACCAGGAGACACAAGACAGTTTTCAGAAGGTTCTGTCCAATCTCTTTAACCACTTGTTTCAAAGACTACAGTACCCTCATAGTCATGCACAGATCCTGTAATATTACAGCCAGTTCCTTCCTCCCTCCCAGATTTCCAGAAATGCAAATAATCCAGGTGATGTGCAGTTCTCAGATGTTCAGAAGCAGAGCTGAGAACTCCAACTGTTTTCACCATGCAGAGGCTCATTTCTTACCAACATTCTCTTCTCTGCTAGTTGTCTGCAAACAGCTGCTACATCCTTGACATTGGTAGGAAATCTCTGTTGCCAGTGGTCCATGTTGGCAGATTTATTACTGAACTGCACTTTATCAAACATAACTGTCACAGCACTTTCCTCCAGTCTTTCCACCTCTCCATACAGGACAGGAATCCTAAGTACTGCAGTGTCTAAAAGAAAGATTATTTTAGATCATGGGTGGGTACCAATGTTGCAGCACAATCTGAAAAGTGGAAGTGTTAAGCAATATGCTGATTAAGCATCTACAAATCACAAATAAAATGCAAGCAGTATGTTAGCTCTCAGAATATAATTTTAATTTATATCAGAAACAGTTTATAAACACTAAGATTATAGAAATTGTTGTATTATTATTATTTCTTTTCATTTATGCCATTGATTCCCAGAAAGTTAACAAGCTTTTATTAATTGCATAAAGATGCCTGTTTGGGTTAGAACAAAAATTAAAAAATTAAAAAACCCAAATACTCTGTGCAGTTTCTCCAGCACTCCCCATCCTCACTACGTAAGAGCAAGGAGAGAAATTCCCACCAATCCCAGGTCATCTTATTCAGTCATAAATTACCAAGATTTTTTTAACCATCATGCAGAAGCCTCCTGTAAAAAGGAGATATTTACCAGAAAAAAAAGACACGAACCTTGAAATAAATGAAAAGCTTGACAACTAAGGAAGAGGTTCACAGAACACAATAGTAAACAATGTTAGATTCCAGGACAGTGATTTGAGAAATTGACAAAATGCAAAGAGAAACATATTTCATAATGGAATACATCATACTAGTCTATCTCTGTCATGAAGACTCAAAAAGCCTCTGAGGAGAATCCAAGGCTATGACAAATTACTTAAAAGTAACAGTTTTGCTGAAAGAGAAAACAAAAAAATCGGACCTGAAATTAGAAGCTGAAGTCATCAAAAAATCGCCATTCTTAACATACTTGGAGGAAAATGCTACAGCTATTGGAGAGACAAACAGAAAAAGCTAACACAGAAATTATTCTCACAGAGAAGTAAGCCAAAGTAAGTACTTAAACAAGAAAAACAAATAGAAAACCCAACATGACACTGATTTCCTGCTGCTCTAGATGCAGTTTTTTGGTAACTCAGCAGATATGCTCTTCTCTTTAAATACTGGTTGAAACATCTATTTTTAAATTGCTTTAAAAATACTCATTTTTTGAGAAGAGAACTGCCTTCCTGTTGTTCTCAGCTCTCTAGGATGTGGAGAGGATAAGCCTCATGACTAACAGCTCTGAGGACCTCCTGACACTTTGTAGTTCTATAAGCATAATTTTATACATATACATATATATTTATAAGTATGTATCCCCTTCTAACCAAAGTAAAGTATCTTTTAAAAAAATTTAAAACCATTTACTGGAGATTTTTGCATTTTACAACAGAAATGGACAGGGCAGTTCTTCACACAGCTACAGATATGACCAATGGAATTCTACCTAGTCCGTATCAGTAAATTAGTGGTTGGAACACCAGAACATGGAAAATACTTGTATTTGTATGAATCAAGAGAACTCATCTTTTCAAACCCTTTACTCAGCACCACCTCAACACTCCTGCTAATAATACCACTGCTGCAACCCACTGCTGCCTGACAGATCCTGCTCCAAAAGGTTACAAAACCAAACTGCAGTGGGAAGGCTCTAGCAGGATACCCACACATCCTTGGATTTGGTAAAGTCTTATCTTCATTACCGATGTAGAACAGGCAGCAAACAGCATCACAGTCAAATTCAGAGATGGTATTTAATCTAGAGGTGGCGTGAATAACTTGTTATTTAATTTTTTTTTTACTTAAATGAGAAATTTCCTATCAAAATATTTTTTTTTTACAAAGCTTCTTTCTCACTAATAATGCCAAATCCATCATACACAGCATATATTTACTTACTGGAAGACCATCACACTACTTTATCAATAGCTTGGTTGGGAAGCACAGAAGTGCAGTGTGAGTATCAGAAGCCTCTTCTTCTTGTGTACTGAGATTACTTTCTTCAGATTTTTTGATAAAATACAAGTGCTTCTTTCCTTATAATCTGATAGTGCACTACTGACAGTGCACTACCTAGAAACAGCCAAATCTCTCTTGTATACAAGAAATAAATCTTAAATTATAGGGAACATGCTCTTTTCCCTTTAGTAGAACTTTAAAAATTATGTTTGTATATTTCATGTGCCAAATTTGCATTAAGAAAAGACGTAAACAAAACTTTAAACATCTGGTTGTTTAAAGCCATAAATATGTTATTAAACCTTTTGTTACAAGCAAGAATACGATGTGAGCAGGTGAGTAAAACCAAAATGGGTGGCCTGTTGGTATAAATCACAGGGCAAAGCCCAAAGAGTAATGAGGCTCCATGTTGATTTGAGCTGTATTATTACTGAATCACAAGTCTGGTTTCCCCATTAAGTAAACATGCATTAACAACACTTGCAATGCGTCCCCATAAATAACTGCAGTTATACATTGAATGAAGTATTTTATCTTTCCTTAGGAACAGCAGATTCACAATAGACCAAGGCTTATGAACGTCCATCAGGAAGAGATAAATAACATGAATGAATATTGGAACAGGTCAGAAACAAAAGCTTTAGTCAAGATATAAGCAAGAAGAATTGCTCATGAGCACGGAGACCAACCCCTCATCACGTTCTTCTCTGAAACTCGTTTCCATGGTTTTGCAACTTCATCGTCGACTTAAGAGTCTACTAAGCAAATATATAAGTGAGTAAAAATAGAAAGCCTGTATTAAACATGGTTGAGTGCCTTACCTTCATTGTTTTCCAGAACTGCCTTTTCACCCTCCAGTTTGGTTTTACCATATAAATTCAGGGGATTTGGCACATCAGTCTCTTTATATGGAGGGCTTGTTCCATCAAATACATAGTCTGTACTAATGTAGATCAGAAATGCTCCAACTCCAGCTAGGAAGGAAATGTTTATAGATAATTTTCATTAATTCATGCCTTCTTTGAAATCCCAATAGACCCTTAAATCTCTCAAGGATCTCATCTGCCATGCGCATTTATTCCTGCTGCTTTGTCTGCTCCCTGATCCTTCACAGAGCTGTGCACACTACTCTCACGGAAAGCAGATCAACAGCACACTGATGGCAGAAGTGACATTAACACTTGCACTATTTGTACTGATGTCCATGTATAAACAGATGCAGGATTTGAACCAGACAGCAAATCCATGAGATGATCTCCTTACCTGCCTCCTTTGCTAAGTTTGCTGAAGCAGCCACATTGAGCTGAGAAGCAGCATCTGGTTGACCTTCTACAACATCTGGCCTTCTCTCAGCAGCACAGTGCACTATAACATGAGGCTGGAAATTAAAGACTAATTTTAAACAACCAACATGTCAAGAGATGGCAGCTGCACCTTAACTCTAGCGATGACACCCCTCCGCCAAAACTAAGTAATAAAAATAGGATTGTCATTTCTAATTCTGGCATTCCAGAACACCTGGAACACCTTTTCCTTACTATCTCTTTAGAATAAAACGATGCTGTTTCAAGATAAGAAAAACATCTGTCATTAATTGTGAAATTATGGTCTTCAGCAGCTTCAATCTTTCAGCAACTTTGAAGCTGGGGGGATTTTTTTTCTTTTTAACTCTGTATGGTAAAACATATATTAATATAAGATAGATCTCTCTCACACACAAGGGTACTAAAAATTTTTAGCTAAGCTATTTACACATGGCTTACTTGATTTTGCAGATTATTAAGATGATATTTACCATTTTATAGAATGGCACCCTGGATCATGTATTTCAGGTTTTATGTATTCCTCTTAGCACTCAGACTGAAAAAACAGTGAACACTGCACACTACACAGAGTTACTGCTGCTGTATTTAAATATTCCTCCTTTTCCCTAGAACTGCATATTGACACATTACTGTGTCAATAACTCAAAAGTATCCTTTCCTTTGCAGTGTGCTGCACATACAGCTGTGCCTGCAGCCTGCCTGTGGTTGAGCACAGCAAAGGCCAGCAAACCTCTGCTCTGGGTGGGGCAGAGCACACACCTTTGTCAGAGCTCTGCCAAAGCACCAGCCCCACTCATGCCCCAGAACTCCGCAGCACTACCAGCTGACTACTGCACACATAAAGTACCCCTCCCATCCACTTTATGCTCCAGAAACTTACCTGAAAATCATGGATGATGTCATGAACTGCAATAGAATCCAGAAGATTAACATGTTCAAATCTGGGCTGAGCTCTCCTGTATCCACAACCAACTGTGTTCCAATTATTTTCATTGAATTCTTTAAACACAGCTCTGCCAAGAAGTCCCGTAGCACCAGTGATCAAAACTCGCCTGCTGGGAACGTCAACATCTTCCTAGGGAAACGACAACAGGAAAAGTTTTGTTTCTACTGTAATTTTGTACTGTTTTTCTTTAAAAGTATGCAAAACTACAGTCAAAGGCTACTGTATCAAAAAAGCTTCTCCAGAGTCTTTTGGAGTGTCTCATTCAACACCAACATCTGGGAGGACCAACACTGCAGCCACTCAACTATTTAACCACATATTCAAAGGTAATGAAAACAAAACTTCAGTGGGAAGCTCGTTTACTTCTACAACAATCCAAACCACTAGTGGAGACAGAATTTTAAGTTCATTCAAAAGCTGATAACTTTGTGCATTCTGAGAGGAGAGAATTAACTTCTTTAGAAAACAGACCCAAAAGATGTAATACATACCATCCAAATCCTACAACAAATAACTCTGGATAGGCTGCGCCTGTTAAAAGCTGCAGCAATACAATGTAACTTAATGAAGTAATTAAAATCTTAGATTTTCTTATCCAATAGAAGAGTAATTAATTGTTACTCAACACAATAGTCTAATAGCAAGTAAAACCAAGATATGGATCGCTTGTCAATTTCACAAAATGCACCTGGAAGCAATTGGACAATTTCAGCTCTCAATTTATACAACAGACTGAAGCTGTTCTTCAGCTCCTGCACACTTTGGTACTTGGGACAGCTGTGAACATCAGCACACACCAACTTCATACCACCTCTCACTAGAACATCAGGTTTTCAAGACAGCAAACACAAGATCCATGTCTGTTTCTGCAATCTTGATTTTCCTTTAATGCTTTTCTTCTGTATCTGCCTTGAATAAACCCCCCAAAAAACCACCTGCTAACAACAAAAATAAAAGCATGTCTTTACCATGCCTGTGCAGAAAAAACTGTGTGCAGAACCCACAGATCTGGGGTTTCCTGACCACTTTCCACACAAGGACAATTTGTGACAAATTACTATAATTCTGCACATTATAGAATGCTTTTTGCTATGCAATCTCAATAGCTCTGTAATTTCTAAGCATTGTACCAGACTGCTGCTTTTGGACTGCAGCACAGGAAGCCACAGCAATCACTCCCACTCACTGTCTTTCACCCGTGAAGTTACAAAGCTTCAGTTCCATAAGGGTTTATGCACAGAGCACAATGCAAACAGCCTACCCAAAACAATTGTTCCAAGTTCCCAGCACAGTGCAGGAATTTTTCTCCACTCTCAATCTCCAGATGAAAGCTTTATTCCCATTAGTACTAGAAGAAAACTAATAATTTACATCTGGACAGTTGCCTGAAAATGACAGACTACAGCAAGTGGCATTTCAAAAAGTTTACTTTTATCCTTAAATTTTACCTGAGAACACAAGCTGATACACCATTTTTAAGCTACTCTAGCTTCTCTAAGCAGCATGACCAAGAACGTGCAACTACTGTTTTCTTCTGTACTACTTCTCTTAGCAAAGGCTGCACAGTGTCACAGGACCTATGATCAGGGCCTCCATACCCAGAGGTGCCCACTAATAAATATCCAACACTTGCTGCAGAACAAAAGGTTCGCTAAAAATATCAAAACATCATTGAATATCTTCAGTAAGTAGCAAGTGACCAACCCAAAACCAAGCGTCATTTGCAAAACCTGATGTTTTAGAACCTCATTCATCTAAGTTTGTTTATTTTACATATGAAGAGGATGTTACATCAGGAGCACAGCTTGAACTGGACACAAACACAGCTTTCACCAAGCACAGCTTGGATGCTACTGCTGTTGTCTGCAAGACTGATTCCAGTCAGTTGTTTCTGAACCAGCAAGACAAATGATACATGGTTCTCATATATCCAACACTAACTAATGACCAGTTTGAACCTCTTCTTGCCAGAAGTTTTAACATTCTGGTGATACAGAACCTGAACAGATGAACTCTTTCCCTGTATGCTGCCTTGCTCCTTCACAGGATATCACCTAGCTGCAGCAGCATTTCTATGCTGGTCCTCTTAACACTACCACAACAGGCAAATTTGAGGTTTGTAATGAACCATCCCATTTATTGCAATCTGATATTAACCAAGAACAACAAAAAAAGTATTGTGTTTAGAAGTCTCAATTCACATAAACAAGTCACAGCATTATCAGACTTAAAAACAGCATTTATGAGACACCAGATCACTTTGCAGACACTACCAAAATATAAAATTACAGTATAACTTATAAGAAGAACAAAACATGATGCATTTTAAGTTGAAAACCAGAAACACGTACTTTCAGTTTTTCATAAAACTTTTCAAGCTTTATATTCTTATTTAGAAAATCACGATGAACTGAAAACACCAATTTTAAAGAATGGCCACCAAAACCCGGAAGCCACTGGGGTAAAAGATTTGCAACATAATCCGATGAGATCTAAGTCACTACAGGGAAGGGAACGTGAGATTGAGTTCTCTCAGCTCTGACATGCCCTGCAGACACAGAAAGCAAAAGGCAAAGCCTGGGGCTTTCCGACGGCTCGCAATGACAGGTGAGCCTACGTAGGTTCGTGTTGCCAGAAGTCGTTCTGCCCCTGCCCAACCCTTATTGCTGCGGCAGCTCACGTACACCTGTGGCTCACCACCGACCCCGCCCGGGACAGCCGGCACGGACGCGCCCCCCCGAGGAATGAATCCTAGAAATGAGCCTCTGCATGGTGAAAACAGTTGGAGTTCTCAGCTCTGCTTCTGAACATC
>LTAT01000016.1:12800576-12816777 GCA_003286495.1 Chlorodrepanis virens | reverse complement strand
GGAGGGCTCGCGACGGGTCGGGCGGAGCCGCGGCGGCGTGGGAGGGACTGTGGGGCTGTGAGGGAGCGTGGGGCCGTCCGTGCCCCCTCTCCAGCCCCGCACCGCCCCGCCGTACAGCAGCGGCAACACGCCACCGCCACCCGCACGCTGCTGGCCTCGGGGGAGAAGGACGAAAGTGGGGCCTGTGCGCCCAGGGCCACCCCCTGCTCGGGGCTGCCGTACCTGCGGGGCCGCTCCTCGTCCCGTGTTCCTGGTGCTCCAAAGAGTAACAAAAGTCACTGCACTGAGCACCTGGGGCGCTGCGTTTATCATCTGACCACACTTCCCCTATTGAAACTGTGAACTTTCTATTGAGAGTTCTCACTTGTAAAAAACCAAGTGAAACTTCAGAATTAGACCAAAATACCAGACGATCCTGGAAATAGCTCTGTCATTTATAGTGAATTTATATATTCACTATAAATTACTTATTTCCTCGTTTTAGAGTGGAGAAAAGCATTTTCAATTGCCTTTATCCAGAGTTTGATGCAAAAGCAACTCGTAAATCCCCGAGGTAACGGGGAGGTTGTTTGTGAGAGAGCACTCCCTGCTACAGTACTGATCCTGAATGTATCATTACACACCTACGAGGTGACAGATGGGATTTCTTGTTCAATACAAAGTTTCGAAGGTAACAGGCTACTCTATAGCAAGAGTTACTGTACCATTTCTGAACCACAAAGGCAGAGACTGGGCCTGGCAAGAGATGATTTTTCAGCAAGAAAACTGAAAATAGGTAGATGCTTAAAAATTACTGGCCACAACTCACTTTAGCTACTTCACACTTGTATCTACACCAATGGATTTATTTCTACTGACTTGATTAAAGTAGTTTTAATTGGTAGTACTCAAAGAATAACCAGAAAAGTGTACTAAAAATCAATTGAATCATACTAATATTTTACGGAATATTATAAACTACCTTTTCGACAAACAACTAACGTTTAAAGTCCAAAAACACATAAATACATAAAAAAACTTAACCACTTCAGCCAGTTTCTGCCTTCATGGAATAGAGATGCCCTTTTTTCCTTTGTAACAAGCTATTGACATTTAATTTCCTTCCATTAACCTTAGAATTCTATTGCAAAACATCAGTAATTCATAATTTGAAATCAAGAAGAAACTACAAAGAAATACTAAACTGTTTAGCAGCATGGAGGCAAGTACATCTGATGTCACACCTCCTCCCAGCACAGCTTGGAAGAGCTCTCTGTGCATTTTAACAAAAACCATGATAGAGAAATGAAAATTTCGTCTTCTGGGCTCAGAGCAAGAGAAAAACAGCAAAAGCATGAACACTGAAATCAAGCTACAATCATCAATCAGCCTGTAAAAAATCTTACCATCTTTGTCATCAGATTAAGTTAAATTAGATGCAGTTTTTGTACTTTCATTATATAATAAAATCTATTTTTTTCCTCAAATATTTACCTCAAGTTTTGTAGTGTTCTACCTACACTTCCAATTTCCTTATTGTCGTTACATCCACTTGGTGAAACACTGCGATTTTACAGTAAGAATTGTATTGTTGTCCAGATCACAGTCACTTAAGCATTACGCATCCCTGGGTGATTAAATGCACCACTCATTAAATGAACATTTCAGACTGTAATTCACAGAGCGTACAGCATAATTAAGCTTCCCTCTCTCCTCCCCATTTATTTTCCCCTTGATTTTGTAACCAAAGTGTGGTAGCAACCTGTTAATGCCAATATGCAGAGCCTTACCTGCTCCATTTCCAGCAGCATTTCAGGCAGTGCCAAAGCACAGAGGGAATTAGCAGCCTGGGAAATGATTGCAGTTCAGCTGTGCACTTGTCCCTTTGTCTGCTGTGCCTGCAGAGAGCACATGGGCTGCGAGCAGCACTGGCTCTGCTGACCTTTGAAACCAAAACACACACCCAAGCCCTGCATCACATGTGGCTCTGATTCCTCTTAAGCTTTTGGTCTGGTCCCAGTGGTACCATTTAAGCAGCTCAGTATGAGCTTAAATTTTTACCCCATAACAGCCAGCGTGAGCAAGCACAGCCATTGTGTGCACGAGATCCATTCAAAGCACTGGCACTGAGTCTTAGACAGTTTGTCTTTTATGGCAAACAAGAGGAGAGCTCTAATTAGGTCAGGCAGGTTGAGAATTCCAGGAGCTCTTCATGTTATGTTTCAACTGAGCACAGCCCAGCTCTTGCTACAATACAGTTGGACAAATGATCAGAGATCTATGTTAAATCCTGGATTTTTCAATTAAAAAAATCTTCCACAACATGAAAGTAATAGATTCCTGCAGTGAATGCTAATGTCAGTTGAGCTACAGATGTCAAGGTTTCAGTTTTTAATACTTATTTCATAGTGCATGAAAGCAAAAAAGCCTCCTAGACTGAAGTAGACAAAAAGCCCTCAGCTTCCCCTGGATTTCGACCCTCTGCTTCTCTCCCCACTCTGCTCTGTGATTTATCAATGTTTTAAAGCTCAAGGATCACCCTTGCAGTAAGGCTAGCAGAATTATTTGCTGGAGTTGGTCTTTTTTTCTGTCAGTATAAGCTTGCTCATGTCAGCTGTATCAAACAAGGATGTAGGAACCCTAAAAGCCCAGTCCTGTGACACTTGCCATTCTTGTCTTCCCTTGGCATATTTGCACCTTCAGTCAAAAAAACCCAAGAAGTACCTTAAATCAGTGTTTCCATTTTTACATTTTGAGTTTGGTGGAACCTTCCACTAACATTCAGACAAATGCCTGTTACCATCTTTTTTTTTTACTCCATTTACACCTTTCAGACAAGGAAACCTTCATTTTTTTCCTCCACAAGGAGAGAACTTCAGAATAAAATACTTCTAACATTCTTCATCAAAATCTCTCAACAATTCAGGCTGAACACCAAGTGCTCTCTTAATTAAAACACCTAAACCTAATCCTTATCCTCAGTCTTCAAAGGATCAAGTAATCCAGCAAATACACAAAAATAACATTAAAAGAAAACATCTAGCAACTTCTGTCTTTGGACTTAATGTGCATTTTTTGTATATAATTTCCTAGGAATTAGGAAGTCTCTGGAAGCTCATGATGTCACCATAAATGCAAATAAATTCTACCAGCTAAGCTTTGTGTACTGCCTTTGCAGCACCTCTGTGTAAAATGCCTGCACAGACACACAAAAACACAGCTCCACCTTGGACTTAAATTCAGTATTTATATTTATATCTTATAAATAAGAATTGCAGGTTCTATGTTTGGTACAGTTCAGCTAAATCATTTCCCTAAGACTAGAGAATATGTAGTTTTTGAGGCAAGACTGACATTGGGCTTGGTTTTGCAGACAAGACTAGAAAACAGAACATTAGATGAATCCCACTATAATGTAATTTTGGGGTTTATACCTGTTTGCAAAGGAAATGGACAAATTCTTTAATTTAAAATATTTATTGTGCTAAAATGCTCTTAATTTTCAATGCAGCTTAACAGATTCTTTCCCCATTGTCCAAGTACCAGTCTGTACAATGCATGTGAGCTCTGTGGTGTCCTCCCACCCAAGTGAGAGAAGTTCTGTTGTTATTCCCTGTCACTGGAGCACTGATCACCTACAACAGGTGCCTACAAAGACTTTATGGCAGTTTAAGAGTCCAGTGGACACAGCATTGCTCTTAAGACACTTATCTTAGTCACAGTACACAAACATTTAGATAAATGCAGTCCATTTGACTTGGACCTGCAAATGCTCTTCTCAAGACCCACAGCTGCAACACCCAGCCCCAGGATTAAAGTTCGCATGTACAGAATATAGATCCTGTAGAATACCAAAATTAAATGTACAGTCCCATCTCTACTCAGGTTCTATAGTGTGTAGGCCACAGAAGTAAAAAGGCCTCTTGGCAGTATTGCTGCCATTGGTACCAAAGCAGCTATAAACAGCAAAATTTATTTATCATAGAATTGTATACACTGGATAGATGCAAAAAAACCATATTGAAAAGATAAAAATCAAAAAACTCACATGAAATCCACTTTCATTTGTAATCTTAATCTCCAGTGCTTATTCTCCTCTTCCCAACTTAAAATGCTCTGCTCAAAACTTAACTAAGCAGCCTCAGCATACCCAAAAATGTGCAACAGGGAACACTTTTCAGAGCTCATGCCTGCAATGATGTTACCAGCAGTCAGGAATGTGCTGTCACCTTTACTGCTTCTCAGTAAAGCAGTTTTTCTAAAAATATATAATTTCACATAATTTCTCTAGGGCTCCTACAGATTTGCATTATATACAGCATCCAAGTTCACCTTGAAGAAGCAGTCTGTTGAAGTCTCCTGGAGCAAACAAATTTATGGGTGATTTATTTTCTTGATACCAAGAAGACCTCAAATTTTGTTTTTATTACCTGCAATGGAAAAATGTTACCAAGTTTGAGTTTTTCACCTAGTCCTCCCACCACATGAAGTAATTTCTGGTCTCCTGGGGGGCAGAAGGCCCTACCCTGAACCTTGCAGGCAAGCCAGGATTTCAGACCCTGCAACAGACACTACAATGAAACTCTCCCCTGGCCCTGCTTCCCTTGGTGTGCTCCCATGTTCTCTCCATCTGTTCCTCCACTCCACATTTATCTGCAGACCTTCTGCACCTTACCTTGACACCTACAGTGGTGTAAGGTCCTGCCAGATAGCTAAAGAACCAGGGTGCAAAGGGGTCTGGCTGAGCCACTTGTACCCCATAACACCTGAAGGAGACACTTCTGCCACCTCATCAGCAGAAACGTGTGAGTTGGTGACAGAAGGAAAATGGCTCTGCTGTCTGGCACACCACCTATTACTGCCAGGCTGTAGGGATCTGGGCTGGAAAGTACCCTGGGAGTGCCCCATTGATGGCAGCCTCAAACATCTGCTGTGGAACAAGAGACGCCACTCACCTCCCTCAGATGCAGCAGACTAGGCAAGGCTCTCATAGCTTCTTTGGTTAAGCTTAAGAGGTACAAAGGCCAGATCAATCTCACACTTACCTTCTTTTAAAGGTGTTTTTGGAGGAATATTTTCCTTGCTATCATGCTGGAAAGCTTTGGAAGGATCAAAATGCTTGATGCCCTGTACTGCACACAGCTGCTCCTGAAGCCGCCTGCTGGTTTGCTTTTCCTTGGCTAGCAAAGCACGCAGCTTTGAGACATCCTAGGCAAAACAAAACTTGGAAGTTGGATGAAGAACATGAGAAGAGTCTGCTCCATTATTTACTGAGGGAGCCATTTTCCCTAATGCTAAACATACAGACAATTATTGGAGGCATTAAAACCCAACCCAAACATACAGGTATAGAGAAACCAGCAGCATGTGTAACACCAATCAGCAGTATGGGAGTCAAACTTTCAGCAGATCAGTTATTCAGTCTAGGACCCCAAGAAGAGGTAAGAAAAGCCAATCAAGCTAAGAGTAAAGGTAGTTATTTGTACTGCTGCATCCCTTTGTATGCTGTAAATTCAGTCAAAAATAAAACTATTGGCATTTCTGGAGGCTGGTGGTTTATTGTAATCTATTTTGTACAGGGAATTCAAAAACCAAGAAATCAGTAGCTTGCAGGACTAGTCTATAAATATTTAGAGTAACAAACAAAGGCATCAAGCATATTACTAATTTGTGGATTTCTAATTTTTCATTTCACAAACCTGCTTCAGGTGGGCATTGTCTTCCTTCAGCTTCATAACATGCTTGATTTTTTGCTTCATGTTCTGGTGGCCAAGTAGTTTAGCATATGCATCACTCAGTTTATTCAGTTCTTCTTGGGCTGCCCCGTGCTCCTCCAGGAGAGCATTTTTCTCTGCTTCAAAAGCATCTAGTTGTTGCTGAAATATATTTGAATGTCTTAAAATGCTATGCTATGCTTTCAACTAAGCATAGCTTGTTATTGAACTGAAATCTACTATGGAAGATGAGTTTAGGAAACAGAATAGATGGCTCATTGGATCGTAACTCAGGAAACCGCTGCAGAAGAAATGCCTTAGAATGGGAAGCAGCATATTTACTTCTCAAGAGTAGAACTTGAGCCAAGAGCAAGTCTTATGCCAACTAACAAACACCTACTTCACAACACACCTGAAAAGGCTTAACTTTGTTATGTAAGTCTTCATACAGTTTACGCCAGGTCTTGATCTCTTCCTTTAAGTTAGAGGTCACATCTTCACTTCTGTTTTTCCTAAAAAGCAAGGAGCAGAGTCTGTTACGTTCTTTGTTAGGCCTCAGGACTTCTTCACAATAAAACCTGGCTGTGCCATTATATGCAGCTTAAGTTTGAGAAAGTCACCTTGATCTTTCTGCTTCAAGTTCTCTTTTCAGGTCTTCAGTTTGCTCCTCAAGTTTTTCCTGAAGTTTAGAGATTTGCGCAAGGCAAGACTCTTTTGTTCTCTCTGTTTCTGCTTCTTTTAGTGCAAGCTTGGTCTGGACTTCTAAAAGCATCCTGAGGAAGATACCATAATTTCTTAATGAGCTCTTGATTTTTACTTTTTTTCCACTACACTAAATCTAAAGCCCACAAGTAACCATGGTTGAAAAGCTGTTAGTAGAACTGAAATAAAGGTTTACACAAAAAGTGCCACAAAGTAAACAGTAATACAGAAGGCAATTAAGTTTAAGATGAACATTTTTACCTTTTCCTATAAGGATCCAAGCAGTCCTTTTGAAGCAAAGATCATGTTGCTCATTTAAGGTTGCTCAATGCCAACAGCTTTTAACAGGGACATTCTAGTAGTTAGGCTTGACATGGAGAGATTTGCTCAAGCAGGAACTAATCAAGACTGTTCAGTGTGGACGTACGCAACATTTCAAAAACCCTACACCTAAAAGTACTGACCCCTCTTGAGCCCCAGCTGTTTGCTCCATCCCTTCCCTGCCACCTCAGCCAGGAAACATCTCTTCAGTTTTTCTTTTACCAGCTCTAATGAACACTGGAGACATTAAGCAGGTGGGAGGAAAGAAAGGGCAGCATCTTAACCAGCACAGAACCGTAGAAAACATGGATCACTAAACTGCTGTTAGACAGTCAGAAGCATGTCCTCAGCTAATGGCCTAACACAACTTCTTGGGTGTTATTTCTCATCAGCTGCACTGTGATGCCTCATATTAGGCAGAGGAGACCTCAGTTTATATCAACACAATGTGGCAACTCATGGATGATTAATTGGCATCTGCTTGTGAGCAGAATTTGAGGTGACATCATTCAGACTGGAGTGGCAGAGAGTGAGTTCTGCATTAAGTATCTGCTTGTCACCCCTGGGGGATCTCATTTGCCGAGCAGCCACTGTAACTGATATTTCTGAAACAGACAACGTTCCTACATATTTCATTCAAGTATTTTCCTTTTCCTTTATGTTTCATATATAAACAAAAGTCAAAATAACTGATTGGGCAGACCAGTTTCCTAATGCATATAACGCTTAATAAATTTTGCCTGTCAGTATTCTCAGCCTTCTGCACTGGGAAAAGCAAGAAACTTCAGCTTACACAAACACTGATCTGATATTTAGAGCATCACATGAGATTGTAGTTAGAAAGGCAAGCCTCAGTTTGCATTCTTTAGCTTAAGGAAAAGTTAATCTGTGTAGTACCTGGCATATTCTTCATTTGCTTTGTTTTTAGCGTATTCTGCTTCTTGAAGCAACTGCAAATTCTCTTGGCCTGCTTTCTTCAGGTTGGCGACTTCTTCTCGCAGAGAGGAATTCTCCAGTTTAAAACTGCAAATTTCTTCAGCTGATGTTTTCTTGTAGCTGGTATTACAGTACAAAGGAGAAAAACCTTTTTACGTTAGGCAAAACACTGACTGAAATGTTCAAACCTTACAAAAGCGATACGAGCTCCTGTTAGCAAGTACCAAAGATTTTCTAAACCTGAAGATATGGCAGTGTACAGGCACTGATAAATGTTAAAGTAAGAAACCACAACACAGCTCCATAAAGCCATAAGCAGTACAACTATGACAACTTCTGTGATACAGCTATTACTATATTTTGTAGGTATTTCTAAACATCAAGGACCTACTCTCTGAAGCTTATTTTAACCAGCAAAGCACCTACTGTCTGTAGTTGGCATTGGCCAATATCCCACAGGATCCTTCATGGCTGACACACATACCTAGTGATAACAGTACCACTTCTTATCTACTTTCCAAACCTGAATATCTTGAGGTAAAATAAGTGCAGTAACTGTAGGAAAATACTTTCAAATCAGTTCAAATTTTGAGTCTATATAAGTCTTCTTGCAAGATATTTCAGTGTCAAGAACACCACTGCTAGTTACAAATCTTTGTGATTGAAGACTCCTGAACTCCTCCAATTTGTTACATTTTGGAAGAAAAAATATCCAAATTCCTGACCTAGATAGTGATAATGTGTCACTATACTTGCCTAGTACTCAAGAAATAAATTCTTAATGCCACCAAACGCCATCACAAAATTTTCTGCTCAAATGTCATGCCAACACTCACATGTAGCACATAAATGAACAGGACATTTTATTGTCATCTTAGAGATAATGCTTGTCCTCTACATTACTGAAACTTAAATACCTTCCAAAGTCAGCAATAGTATTTTCAAGTTCCTGAAGTGTATTGCTGTGCTCTTCTTGGATTTTCAATACAGCACTGCTATGCATTGCCTTAATTTGCTCCAATTCTGCATTTTTCCTGAAATAAAAATTCAGCATAGCACTCTGGAGAGAAGCATGTGTGAACACATCACCAAATGCTGCTATCAGTTATAGAAAGCTTGAAGCAGTAGCAATAAATTAATTGTGACAAACCAGTAACTTCTTACATGCTAAAGCACAGTCTCCACAACAGGTGTTACTAAGGATTTCCCCCTCCCCTTATTTTCCAAGGGAGCTATAGAATAGACTGAAGATTAATAGTAAACTTAAACAAGAAACAACTGGCTTGAAAATATTTCTGTCATAGCCTTCTCCAGGACAGAAACAGCCAGTACAACATGCACATGTCTTAACCAGCACAGCAAGGTCAGAGCACTACAATACCAGCCTTTCAAGCAAACCCCAACTGGGTTTTTTTCTTTTACATTACAACAATGTAAAACTGACTCAAATTACTATTGATACTGACTCAAGTTACTATTGCTAGTGATTAGATCTCATCACTATCAGTAATCAACAATCAACAAGAAATAAGTTCAGATCTGCTCAGGTCTCCAAAACCTGAATTGGGCTCAGAAGGTCTGCTTACACTACTAATTTAACATTTTTCTTTTCAAAGCTTGAATCTGAAAGTTTCTTTCACAAACCCTTTCAACTTTTCTTCCATCTGTGTGAGTTCAAGACCTCGAGATTTGATTTCTTGTTCCAGTCGCTTCACCAACTTCTCAGCTTCCTTCTCCTTTGCATGCAATTTATTCAGCTCCTTCATGGTACCATTCAGTTCTTCTTCCAGAAGATGTCTCTCACTTGTTACTTCATCTTCAAACTCTACTAACTTCTGCTGCATTGATGCAGATGACTCCTGCGTGCCAGAATACCACAGATTTTAAAACTACCAGTACTTCCTGGGTAGTTAAGGGTGAATTTGCTGTGTTTAAGTTTCAAATCTATGGGAAGAACCAAAACCCCCATCCCACCAGGAATGGTTCTTAGACCTATTAGATGACACAAGCTTCTGCAGGCCAGTACCCACTTTACCATATTAACAATAAATTAATCTGTGGAATGCACATCTCATGTGCAAACAACAATTTTTAGTGCCAGTCCTTGGGATTACAATTTATTTTTAGACCAATTCATAGCCTGTATTTACCTTCTCTTGCTGCAGCTGAGAGATGACCTCCTCATGTTTCTGAATGAGTTTTTCGTTTTCTTGTTCTAACAAATGAATTTTTTTTTTCAGGTCTTCTATTTCAGCATTCATACTCAGCAACTGTGCTTTGGCCTCAGACAACTCTTTCTCTGCATAGAAAAATTGTCAATGTAACAAATTCCCTTTTCTATCTTCAAATAGCTACAATATATATTAATCATAATGCTTCCATTCTATCTTTGTTTTTCCCTTGCCTAACTACCAAAAACACAGAAAGAAAACCCCTCCCCACAAAACAAATCCATGACTACAACCCATCTGGAAACTCCTCAAAAACATTTTAACAGTAGGAGCGTTTGGACCAAGCAATTAGCCTCCACCAGAAGAGCAGTAGGGCAGGGAAAGCAACTACATGAGGTCCCCAAAGCTTCTTCCACAAACTAGCACACAGAAGGCAGCTGGTACAGAAAAGTGAGTACATGTCTCAGATTGCAGAGTTGAGAAAGAAAGAGTAAGGAAGTGAAGAAGGATCCTTGCCACATTCCCAGCACCTCAGTGAATCTGTGAACAAGCTGCTAGCAGTGTATTCACACAATATTACACTGCTTCTCAGTGAAGAGTAAGGAACAAGATCTTAGTGTTCACCTTTCAGATTAAAGCTACTCCTACAATTTTCATTGTATACTATGCACCCAAGTTACCCTCCATGGAAACACCAATTCAGACTTAACAGATATCACAAGTGGAGTGATTTCCCTGTTGTTAAAAACATGCCTTGATGTTTCTAGCTGGAGCTCACAGACTTGACTTCTCATTTAGAACAAACCAGTCTAAACTGACATTTTGGAAAACACCTACTTGAGGTGCTTTAAGACATGTGAGTGATCCCACATATGGAACAGTGTCCAGGAACTCACAATTACCTTTCTCTTGTTGAAGCAATTGACACCTCTCATTCAGTTCTTGGATCAGTTTACATGACCCCTCCTCTTTCGCTTTGAGGGTATTCCTCAGGATCTCAATATCTTGGTCTTTCTTACTCAGTGTCTCCTCCATCTGGGCAACTTCTAGTTTATACTTCTCTGCTGTTTCTGCAACACTACTATATAAGAAAATTCAGGCACTTGTTACCACTAAGTATTGCTTGTAAGCTTACACATCAAAACAAAGGAAAATGCTTAGGATTACTGGTTTTCAAGAAGACAGCTGCCTTCTTGAGAACAATTTGTTGTTACCTGAGCTCTGTAATATATTCCAAGAGTTTTTCAGTGTCAGACTTTTCTTCAACTTTCTCTCTCTCAGTAGCAGACCTAAAACCAGACAGATTTTATGACAGATGTATTTTAAAAAAATCCAGAGTTAAGTATTAACACATTCTTACCATCTCCCAGTTCGGCTCAAAAACTGCTTATGGCTCTAAGAGGTAATTCTACCCCCTTTTCCAGATAGTCTTCTCATTGTAGTAAAGATGCTAAGCCACATTTTGCCACAAGCAATATGCCACAAACATAATAATGCATTAACATAATGCAGCTGTTTTAGCAAAGCAGCATCTTCTCCCTTTGTGACCTGAACTATCTACATTATTACCTTTGTGTATTTTCACAGCCAGGTTTGTGCTGCAGTGCCAATTGTACCAACCTGACGTTGAACACAGCCTGGAAGTTCATCCCAGGTCACTATCCTCAGCAACAGGCTGCATGTTAGTGCGCTGCTCCTGTGCAGAACTTGACATTTTTTGGGCAGAAGAGAAAGTGCTAAGATAGAACCCACTCCCCATCTACCTGGAGCTGCTGAAACCAAGACACTCTGCAGTTGCCTTTCTTCAGAGCATATGTCTAGACCAAAGGAGCTCTGAAGGCACTACAATAGCTCTTCAGTGCACTTCTCAGGAGAACATGAGCTTGCTCATTAAATCCAAGCCAAATGTCTGCTCAATTAGGATTTCAGCTCCTGCTCTAATGCTTCTATATTCTTGCTTACTCCTGACTTAGAAGTCTAAAGGGTTAGAAACAGTCCATCCATACAAATGTCCTCCTCCAACCTGAACAACAATTCCTTCCTCAACACATGGGTCTTCCCTCCCCACCCCATAAAGAAGAAAACCCCACCCATACCACACTGGAAGACAAAGGCTTGACATGATACAGTTTGTATTTTGGAAAAAGGCTAGATACACTAGAGAAACAATGTTTCTAGTGGTTGTTTTATCAAACCACAGCAGTTATTAGAACCTCATTCCTTTTCATTTATTCCAAACACTGATAATGCCTGTTCCTTCTCAGTAGGGAGACAACCTTGATTTTGGTTACTACAAAGGATAAGGATGGAAAGACAGCCAGGTCAAATCATATAATCTAATTCCCTTCATAGCACTTACAATTTTTCTTGTAACTGTGCTACTTTTCCTTTTGAATGCTCTAGATTCTTTTGCACTTCCTGCAGCTTCATTTCCATGTTCTCCTGCTTTGCCAGTGCAGTCTGAAAAAAACAAAACAAAATACACCATATTAACATGAAAATGAAATTTAGTAAATAAAGGGGCACTGTGGGAGACACGGTGAAATAAAACTTAATCATCACTCCTGTTTAATGATAGCACCAGCTACTATGCTAAATGTGATTCCAAGTATCCCTCTGTAAAGATATCAGCCACTTGTTAGACAACAACTACCACCAAGAGCTTCAAACTACACTGAGGATTACTGGCTTTATTTCTGAGCAGCTCAGAATTTCTGTCCTGTACGAATGGTCATACCTTTTCCTTAGCATCCCTCATGTTTCTGAGCTTCATCAACTCCATGCACAAGCTGCTCATTTTCTTCTGCACACCATCTTCAGACAGCTTGTTAGAAAAGAAGATGAAATCACTAAGTGTAATTCCTTTGTATGATGTGCTGTCCACACAACCCTTCCCAAGTGTTCCCCTCCCACTCTGTGTTTAGACAGGAGGGCACAGGATCCCAAACCAGACATGCTTTACATCAAAACACCTGCTGATCAGCAAGTAAAGCTTCCTCTTGCACAGGAAGCAAAAATGCACTTATTTGTCTGAATACCTTTGACTTGAGTAGCTCATTGCTTCTTGTTAACTCTAACAGCTGTTTCTTCAGGCATGCAACATTTGCTGAAAGAGAGGTTTTCTCCTGAACTGCAGCACTCAGCTTTGCTTCCATCTTTACAAGATCTTCATCCAGAGCATGAAGTTTTTTATCCTGCTCTCCACGTTCTCTCACTAATGCACGAATCTAAAACATGAGGTATTTTCTTTATTTCCTACTATGATAAGTTTTGCCAAGTAAACCACAGCCATGGGTATCCAGGCTGTATTTACTGCCATTCAGAACATGTATCTGCAACTCTCGTTCACAGGAAGGCGATAACAGAAACTCCACAATTCCCCATCATTACACACCATATAATACCAATATTTCATCTGACTTATTTTATGCTTCCAAGCCAGCACAAAACGTTAAAATTAGAAGAGTCTTAGTTTTAATGGGTAACAGAAGCCAACTCTCCTTTTTGACTGTGGGACACAAAAAAGCAGAACATGACATTTGAGACACAAGGCACCAATGAGCACATCAGAGTGTACCGATACAGTTCAGGGTGCCTCTTAAGCATTATAAGTATGACAAGTAGTGAGCAAAAAAATTTAGCGAGAGATTGTTCAACAAAACAGAACCTTTTTGGGGTAGCCAACAGAGAACTTAGTTCTGTTTTTAAAAAAACTGACAGAACAGTTGCTCACAACCAGCAGGAATGAATGCAATTCCATGAGCTTTGTACATCCATAATATCCGATAATCCTTCTTTTGCACAGAGCTGTTTGTAAACTACTTGTTTGTATGTTGCCTGATGCAAAAGAGGCCAATTCTGCCAGATGGTATTTTTTATTATTGTAAGTGGGAGGAGACATGGCAGGATTTCACTGACACCTTGGATTCATACCTCCTTCTCCAGTGCCTTCTGTTTCTTTTTCTCTTTCATAAGCAGAACATCTTTTTTAGTCTTCACAATCCCGTTAGCCGGCTTTGGAAGAGAAATGTGTTAGAAATCTCTAGCTTCATAGTAGCTGAACACAATTAAATACAAGAGTGGGTGCTACATATAGACAATACGACAAGGATATACACCAAATAAAGAGAAAACCTTTGTCTCTCCCAGACAGGGCAGAAAAGTATCAGGTTAGGATGGGGTTTACCCTTGTACTTTCTCCAAAGCATTACTCTGAGAGGACAGCACATAACCACAGGGACAGGAAGACGAACAAAGTTGGAGACTTGAGCACCCCCAAGCTCCATAAAAACATTTTAATATCTTTACCTCAGGTTTGTTTGCAGAATTTCTCCCTACATCATCAATACTCATGAACCCAATTAGCATGTCAGGGCTATCATTTTTCAGCCTGTGAAGCCATTAGTATTGAAATCCATATGCTTGCAAAGGACACTGAGAACCTGCACATGCAGTACCATCCCCTCCCTGTTTCTTTCACCACCAGGTTTTCACTGTGCCTTGCCCAGCCCAGGAGAGCAAGAACACCATCTCCTTAAAAAGCAAGCCTTAAAACCATAATTACATGGTGAGCAACAGGAAAAGAAATCCCAAATGTGTAGCACCAAATAGAACAAGATGCTCTGTAGCACCAAGTTAATTATCACATAATTTCCAAGGATGCAGCAATTTCATTTTTCCTGCTAAGGTCTTAAAGAGCACAGATGCAACAACATGTTCCACAGCTCACTTGGATAGATTAATGACAACTGTATGAAGAGGTTGCATTGCTTAAGCAGTCAGAGAGATGTAGCTGGGATTTAACAGTGCTACAGACACCACAGCAGAGTCTTACTGTTGATCCAAGAGATGTGAGTCTCCTCACAGTTACTGGGGTGGGTGCACTCTTCTCACTGCTCAGATTTGTATCACCTGCAGAAGGAAGAGGAAGAGAATGGTGAAGGAAGAGGGTGTGCATGCACACAGTGAGGCAAATGCAACCAAACTACACGAGGTATTGACTGTGTACAAAAGACACCTGGTTGTTAGACTATCAACTTTACAACTCAATACCAGTTGCTTTTTTACTGCAATCAACCAGTTCAATATTGGTCACCTGGGTGCTTGACAAAATTTAGAGAGAGACTACTAGATGACAGACAATTTTCATACTTCCACTTCTGCGAAGTTTGCCTGCCATGATCCAGATCTATGTCAGTTTTGAACTGAGGGATGCTTTAGATATAAAATATGGATGAAAATATCTCTAAACCCTAGGTTAATAAGTAGCTTATTAGACCTCCTGAGGCTGTTCCCCCCCCACCCCCAATTAGCAGAAATCACATATAAAGCTATTTTTGGTAGATTCCAACAGATGTTTTTACAGCTGCTCCTTTAAGCTGGAAACTAGGCATTGAGTCTCTGCAACAGAAACCAATTCCTGAATAGCAGAGCAGTAACAACAATAACAACTGCAGCATCTAAAGATATCTTATCATGGTGTTCTGTGCAATTTTTACTTACTCTTCTGTTTCCTAACCCCTTGGCATGCTTCAAAGGACAGCAAACTTCCCACTCCACCTGATGGCTTAACGTTACGGGATCCTTGCAGGGGGGTACGTGCTAAAAATGAGATGTTCAGAACAGCAGAAAACAATGAAGGGTAATGACAGGGTTTGCAGCTTCAATAATACTGATAACACATCTAAGGTAAATCTACAGCCAAAACCTCACTGTGAGAGGCTCGTACATCAGCAAACGCTCTCGCTAGCAGTGCCTCAGCCGCGACAAGCTCTGCATGCTCTTCCTACAGCGCTGTACTACGGAACCAGAGGCCAGCGAGGCTTGGCACCGCTTTAGTTACCACGGACATTATACAGGCTCACGGCTGTACTCTGCATGCCAGGGGTAGACAGGCATGGCAGGGCTAAACGCGAAGTCGGGATCTTCTGCCTTAGAAAGGGACCCCTGCAAGAACCCAGAGAGCTGTCAGGCACCGCGCTACGGGCTGCTCCTCTCAGGAAGGGCCCCCCGCTCCCCCCGTGCCCTCTCCTCACGTACCAGCGGTGCCAGCGCTGCCATCGCTGGGCAAGGGGCGGCGGAGCGGCGCGCGCGCGGAGGCCATGACGGCGTTGGGACCCCGCGGCCCGGCGTTCAAAGGGGCCAACGGCCGCGGCGCGCGCCGGCCAGCCAATCAGCTGCCGCCGCCCCGCCCGCCTCGGCCAATCGGGATGCCCGGTGCGGAGCACGCGCGCTGCGGGCCCGGCGGGGGCGTGGCCGACGGTGCGCGTGCGCGGGGCGGGCGCGGGGCGGGCGCGGGGAGCGCGGAGCGGTGCGGGACTGAGTCACGCCGTGCGGGACCCACTCGGTGTGTGCGGGAGTCACTCAGTGAGTGCCGGG
>LTAT01000016.1:12755226-12777201 GCA_003286495.1 Chlorodrepanis virens | reverse complement strand
CCAGGGGCACTGACCCATCCCAGAGGGAGCAGAGGGCACACAGGTGAGCCATGGAGTGCCCAGGGGCACTGACCCATCCCAGAGGGAGCAGAGGGCACACAGGTGCAGTGCATCAGTGAGGGGATAAAAGGCTGGGCTGAAGAGCAAGAAGGGCAGATGCTTGCAGTCTTCTGGTGTGGCATGGTTTTACTCTGTGTGTTATAGTTCTCTCAAGTCCTACACTTAATAACCAGAGAAAAAAAGGTTTTTTTAGTATCTACCACATTCTTGATGGTCTCCTGCAAGCCTGTGTGTAACTTCTCAGGTATTAAAAATAGTCTTTTAAGGATTAAACTGATACGTTGTTCACTGTGTTGTGGATAGATGCAAACAAAATATTGCAGAAGTACATTTTAAGTACTTAAGTGATTTGTGCTTTAATGGAAACAAGAATTTCAATAGAAGATAGCCATCTTTGGCTGGAGAAGGAAATCTAAGTTCTGGCTTATTATATCTATAAACCAGGGGAAGAAAGAAGAAGCCTTACTGTAAGTCATAAAGAACTGCATTGGCTTTTAAGGTAGGTTGAAATTTCCATCTCTTCATTCATGATGTTTGAGTTTATAGAGTGCTTTGGTTTATAGTTGGAAGTTTACTGTATGCTTTGCTTTATAGAGAAGAATTTTACAAGATGTGTGTTTATTTCTGAAACCTTCTGCAATCTGCAGCCTGTGCTTAGTCTTCTTGACTGATTTGTTGGAGTTTTCTGTCACCATCCTTCTCAGGGCTGTCTTTCTTCTTAAAGTAGTTCTGTGCTTTTGTGACTCCTGTGAGGTGATGATGTGACCACAGCTATTTTGCATGCAGAGGACTTGCTCTCCCAGCTGTGTTGCTGAGCATTCACCACAACAGCTGAAGTCACCACACATCCAGCATGTCTGAGACTTAAGCCCCAAGGCCCAATCAACCTTTGCTGAAATCAGTGGAGAGGCTGGCAGCAGTGGGAGCTGGACTGAGGACAAGAAGTCTTTTGAGGCTGAAGTCAGAGTGGGATTATAATACTGGGTTCCTGCCCAGCTCCAGTGCTGGCTCATCTGTGCTCTGTGCCTCTGTTGCTTGGCTTTGTTTCTGTGAACAATCATTCTAGCACTCTGAAATGTAACATTTTGAAAGCTCCTTCTGGCACAAGCTCTGTAAGTGTATGAGTGGCCGTGTTTTGTTTGTGTCTTTTTAATGGTGTTCTGGGAAAAATGATCAACTCAAGTGTGCTGTTTCTTCGTTTGAATATTGTGGGCTTTGTAGGATTTTTCCTGAGACACAGAAGCAGACAGGCCCTTGCTCTAGAGTAAGTGAACATAAAGTCCCATAGGGACTGTCTTGCTCTTGTTCCCTCCATAGTATTTCTGAGTTTCTCTTTAATGTGCTGCTCAACACAGTGTGTTTGGGCTCAAAAGGGCGATTACAGGAGATGAACCTAAGGGACTTGTCAGTACTCTTGGGCGAGCCCTGGAGTGGATGAATAATACTGTTGCATCCCTTGGGAATGCAAGGAGCAGGGCAAGGGGTTTTGATGCAGCAGCAAACATTGCAGTGTAACTTTGAGAGCTTCTCATATGGAAAACAGCTCCTGTTCCCCACCTCACTGAGTTCAATGGGACCCTAGTCACTTGTGGACACAAGGGTTTGCTGTTTGGGGTGGGTTTTTTATTTGTTTGTTTTATGCTTTGTTTGCCTGAGTCAGTGTTTCACTACAGTCTGGACACTTCCCCAGCCCCAGCTATCAAAGATCTATAATTTAGAATCACAAATGAAGCTGATATCTGGCATGTCTGAATGGGATGGTGTGTTTTCATTCCTGCTGCTTATTTAGTCATGTTTGAGCTCCTAAATCTCTATTTCTTGACAGTTTTTCCAGCTATCAAAAATAAATCTTGCTTTTTGTCTATAAACTCAACAAGTGCCAGGCTCTTGTTTCTCCCTCTTTCATGTGAACATGGTTTATGCTCAAATGTTGGCTGAATTGAGGCAGCTGTGTGGAAGGTGTGTTAGTTTTGAACTGCCTGAGTGAACCGGGGTGTTCTTGCTGGAGCTGTATGGAAGAGAAGTAGAACAAAATCATCTGCCTCTCTGAGACTAAATGCTTGACTATTGTATGAGAGCTGTTTAAGATGTTTTTGTCAAAATTCTTTTGTTATGGTAGGCCAATTTCAACAGGAAGCTTGGTTTGAAAAGGTTGAACTCTTGCTCCTGGTCATAACTTGGAGGCTGGGCCCCAGACATCATCAGCACATATTCCCTTCTCTTGTGCTTCCAGTTATGAGCAACTTGGCTTGAAGCCTTGGCAATTTAAGCATTTCCTGAAGTAGAGATTGAAGTGGGCCTTGTTTAAATCTCTGATGAACCAGAGGAATGAACTAACATTGTGTCCTTCTGGAGCTTGAGAACCAAATTCCATTACTGCTTTTGAAAGGTGTCATCTTCAATAATATCCATTTAGCCAGTGTATGCTGGCTAAAAACAGATGCCAAAACCTGTACCCCTTGACTGCTGTTGTGTGACTATCAAGAGGTGTTAAACATGCCTACCTTGTGTAATGTGAGTCTCTAGTGATGGATCCTTCCCTGGGGTACCAGAGGAACTCTGGGAGATGTGTTGTCACTGCTTTGCTCTTTTTTTTCCCCCCCTTTCTGATAGGCTTCTTGATTACCAGAAGCAAGCATTAGTAAGAATTAGTGCTGCTTGAAAGCGCTCAACCCCATTTATCTATGTCTGGTTGTGTATCCCAACTAGATGAGGTTTTCCCCAACAGTAAAAGTGATCCTTGTGCATTCCTCTTTGTTGGGTTTGCTTCTGGCTGTTGTGGAATTCAGTGACCTTAGGGATAATTTGCAAAATAAATACTGTTTGTTCAGAAGCTGATCTAATGTCTGCTAAAGGGCTGTGTAGTCCTCTTAAAGGTGCTTGAATTACTTGTCCTGCTTTGTTCAGCATTTTGCACAGTTTGGAATCTGAGTAAAGCTATTAGAGGAAATTGCCATACAAATGGCCAAGTCACTGAGATGAGAGAGGGTAACAAGGAATAGTGGCATGTGGATGGGGGAAGCATGAAAATAATATTTGTAGTACTCAGTGATACTGCAGCTCCACTGAGATACAATAAGTGTTTATGTGGCCTGATGGTAATCAAGTCAAATATTCTGATTTAAATGGTGTTCATGATGTATCCATAGACTAATCAAATTCTGTTTTGAGGTTGCTGTCACCTGTAAAACATGCATGTAGCTCCTGAACTGACCATCGTGAGTCCTTGGATTGTCAAGTCTCTATTTGTTTGCAGTGTTTCTTGATTATGTAGTAGGTCTTATTTTTCATACATTTCATGCGATATTTTGAACTTGTCCCCAGGTAATCTAATCAACATCCTTCCAACCTACAGTAAAAGGAGGTTTTAGTGTGCTAGTTTGCTCTGTTTGACATTGGAGTCATTAATAAATTAGACCTGTATTTCAGATACTGAATAGTAAGACAAGGAAATGATTTTAAGTGTTCCAACAGTTTCTGCTTAAAAATCAGAATATGATGCCGAGTGGCATCTTGTGTCATTTGCTGCCAAATATCATTTTGCCTCACAGAATTTGAATCCAATCAAGTGGTGTGAAAGCAAAATTAAAAACCGGCCTACTGCTGTTACTTAGAGGTTTTCAAGTGCACTTGGGAAACTGAGATCGATGGAAACCTTTACTGAAATACCAAATTAAAAATAGGGATTATCTCACTAATTTAAAAACTAATTTAAAATCATCTGTCTGCAGCAGGGATTCATGTTCCGTGGAGGACTTTGAAAGTTCACTTCATATGGCTTCTGTTGAAGTTTTCGCACTTGGGAATTTGAAAAATGGGAGTGATTGTACAATGGTCTTCCATGTTTATAAATACAGAAATGCAAATGGGAGAGCTGAGTACAATTTCCACCTGTTTTCTTCCTTTAACAATCCAGATGAAAAGATTAAACTCCTTTAGAAATATTATGTAGATGCTCTAAAACCTCCCCAAATGAACTTGCATTTGATAATGACAAATATTGAATTGGTGTATATATACATAAAAATGATTCTATGCCTAATCATATCACAGTTCAGTAAAATCCTTTGTGTGGGAGCTAAAATATTTCTATAAGGTACAGATATCTATGAATTGGTGAATCTGACTGAGGCTGCCCTGGCATGTCTCCACCTGGACATCCAAGTGAGACTTTGGTGTGTGACTCTGTGAGCAGTGACCATTGCTGTCACACCGTGCAGAAGAGAACAATGTCTTAGTTTCATGTGGGAATTGGTGACTTGAACAGTTAAGTGTGTGCCAGAGGGGTTGGAGAATTTGCCTTTGGGGCTGGGCAGACCAGGGGAAAATGCCATGTGAGTGAACTCATCTGCTGTGAAATGAGTTTTTGCTTGCTGCATGGGAAGTGCAACCCCTGTTGCTTGCTCTGTTTGATCAATACTGCTGATGGATGGAGGTATCAGACCTCAGTGCTGAAAGCCAAGGAGGTCTTAAGAAAACCAAAAATGGTGTTCAGTTCACGCTAGGACAATGGTGCATTTCCCAGGACAGAATTCCTTATGGAAGGGAGATTACCACTATATTAGTTTCATAATTTTTTTCAAGAGGCAGAGTTATAAGGAAGCATGAGCATTTTTAAACTAAGCTACTTCATTGATTAGCAGTGCATGCTAGGGGAAAAAAAAAAGGAAAATTAAAGAGCTTATAATTTGTTCCTAGACAGTTACATTAAGTTAATATGTGTTATGTGGGTGAAGCACAAGCACCTTCTTCTGTGCTGTGGAAAGGTGTGCATGGGATGGCTTTCTGCAAGGTGAAACCTCCACTGCAAGTTCACTTTCCTGTGCCCTATTCCATCTTTGTTCAATAGTCCTTGAGCTGGAATTCCTTCATGTCTTTCTAATAAAGAGGCAGATAACCCTGGGGAGGTACAGGCATTGCAGGGACCTCACACCTCACCCTGCACATGACACTTGTTCTATCAGTATGTTTGGGTTTAAGTCACTCCCTTTTTATCTTCCCTCTCTCCCCAGCAATGCTTTCAAGCCTAAACAGTCTTGAGATGCACCCAAGTGTGACTAAAGCTAAAATCAAAATGGAGCAGCCATGAAATAAAAAGCCAGTGTTAGAATTGGGTATATCTGTACATCTCCTAACACTGCCCAGTTCAAAACTTTCTGCATTATGTAAAATTTATTAAATGCTTAGTCCACTTGTCTCCCATATTTCTTCCTTCAGTATTTCTATTTTTGCTCTTGATTCTCTTGTGCAAATCTGTGTTTTATCAAAATGCTTTCAGCTTTGTCCATTGGTGAAGCAGTATTAGAAATAACCTTTAGGAAAAAGAAAAGTTAGTCATTACATTCAACTAATTTAGAAAATAGCTTCTAATCCTGGTTAACTGAACTACATTCAAAAACTTCATTATTCAAAAACAAATACAACATTTTGATGAAGGCGCAAGGGATTGCTGCAACATTTGGGGTAAGCATTACAACTTCTTAACACAGGAAATGTAGATTTTCTTTAGCTTTTGCTTGATATGTAAATGTGAAGTGGATATATCACATGTGAATGGTTTGGAGTGTGGTGAATGGCTGGGTTCTAATTTATTTTCAGATTTATATGCTAGTTTCTTTCATTAATACTATGGTTTTCTTTTGACTTGTAAGGCTACTTCTTTTACTTGTTTGCATCTATTCCCAGAAGAGCCCTGTTATATGCTGGGTAGAGCATCAAGAGGATGCAGATCAAATGCCCTTTGAAAATGAGCATTTGGGGTGGGTTTGTTTTTTTTTTCTTTTGAGTAGTGGTAATTAAATTTCAGGCAGAGTTTCATTTCCTGCTCATCATACCATGTAGCAGTATTAAGTGTTTTCATGCTCTGTCACTGGTATTTTTTTTTTATTACTTTTCTATTTATGGTAGTTCCTTAGAAAATATTGTATCTTAATAAGAAGAGCCTATCAAGCACAAAAGCCATCAGAATTCACAGTATCACTCTCTGTACAGGAGTTCATCTTGCTGCTGCCACTGCTGCATGCCACACTGCTCTGATGGTGGAAAATGAGCCTTTTTTAATGGCTGATGTTTGACAGAAGCAGAGGGGGCACCAGTGGCTCATCAGAAAATGACACAATCAGAACCAAGTGAGCAGACAAGAGGTGCCAGAGCTTCTGGGAGAAATGTGCTGAACACCAGCACCTCTGATCAGCATTTGCATTCCCTGTTCCTTGCAGAGACTCTTTAAAATGCCATTTGCGTTGATGATGGTATAATTGACATGGCTCCCTAAGGAGCTATGAGGATTGTAGGAAGCTTAAATCTCAGGAAAAGTCATCTGTTCTTGGGACTCTTTTATAGTCTGACATCTCATTGCTGGCAGGTTTTGCTTTGTTGTATGTTATCATTCTATTAATAAAGAGCCGTCAGTATTATGGCTCTTCTCAAGTTCCCAGCAGTATTTTTGTTAAATCTAATTGAACATTAACTTGGTAATTAGCATTACCACTTCATTCTATTGGATAATTGACTGCATATTTCTTTCTTGAATGGCTTTTTTGGAAGATATAGTGAAATAAACTTTTATAATGAAATTATTAACTTATATAAGGTTTCATTATTTCAGCAGTAAAAGTAGTGGGATAGGCAGTAGAAACTCTGTATTTGGTTTCCAGAGCTCTAAAGGCTAGGGCTAATGCAAGTACAAATCAATGACTAATAACTACAGAATTAAGGAACTTAAAATGTTAAAGGGGTTTGGGAATGAATACATGATTTGTATGTCCACATGTTATATATTTAGTGAAAAGATCTTGGTAATGAAAATGGTATCAGAAGGAGTAGGAGAGGTGCTGACTTAATGAATCTGTGGCATATAAGTGTGATTGCTTGCCTTTGGAAACAAAAGCTTTCTTTTGAATTCAGTAGAAGATAGTGGATGAAGTTCTGATCTGTTTCTTAAGTGCAAATTTGCTGTAATTTCACTGAAGGCTTAACTTAAACTTTAACTAAACCATCACCAAAAATTACCTTGCATTTAGTTAGTCCATGTTCTTTTAACCTGTAGTTCAGGTGAAGCCCCTTGCTCTCAAAGGAGGCACTGGGTGTTGTGTTAAGCTCTTTCAGATGGACATTGGACATATTGATAATTTTAGATACTCCAAAGAGAAATTGCAATGGTGAACAAGTTTGAGTGCTTATTTTATGCAAAGATAGAAATGCAATTCCTGAGCAGCAAAGGATTGCAGTTTAAATTTCAGCTTTTTGAATGGGTAAAAGAGGTTTGAAAACAGTAGGTTTAGCAAGCATTTACTTTAAGTCTGTTCAAGACACAAACCAACCACACATCAAATTATGGAAGGGAAAAGGGAGGAAGGTCTCCAAGTAATTTTTTTTTTGTGCAAGTTTTGTCGTGATTTTGTCCTGACTTCCCGATATTTGATGTTAATGATGTCAGTTAATTATTGAAAGTTTAGAAGTGCTTGTACAGAGTAGAGGCTGACAAAGGATTTTCTTTGTTGAATCTGTAAATGAGGAAGTAGGAAGAGAACATGAAATGTGTGGAAAGAAAAGTGGAAAAATTTGGAGTAACTGGTGTTAAGGTAGATGCAGTTTATGACACAAAAGCCTTGACAAGTTCACTCTCATAGGCTTTTTTTTTTTTGAGAATACAAGAAACACACTTGTGCCTTTTTACAGGTCTGACACTGACTGATGTACCATTGGAAAAGAAGGTTGTGGCTGGAGGTGCAACATGAACATTTAGGCACTTCACAAAGGGTGTCTGACATTTGGCCAAGGGAAGGACCTAGTCAGGCTGCCACACTGTTAGTTCCCCTTTGTTTCTCTCTCTGTGTTTGCACTGTACCCTTTGTCCGAAAATCCATTTCATGTGTCATCTACCAACCAGTGCAAGACATCTACAGAAACACAGTGTGGTGTGTGGAATGATTTAATATTGGTGCTTCAAATCTAGGTAATTATTTCTTCATTTAAATACTTTTGAATCAATTTATACCATCACAGATTAAAGGAAGTACTTGAGAATGGAAAGCTTGATTCTGTTTCTTTCTTTATTTTTGGAAAACATACTGAATACTAAAGGGTATTAAAGATGCCTTTCTATAATTTTTAATCTTCCAACTTCTGGATTACACAATAAATGTGAATCATCGCAGTGATCCATGGCATGTTTCTTCTTGCCATTTTTCAAGTAACTGCTGCTATTTGCAATTGTAATTCTCTTTTTTTGCATCTTGCCCTACATTTTCAAGGAGCTGGTGCTGAAGAGAATGACCCTCAGACTGTTTGTTATTTATCACAAAACATTTACCAATGGTGGCATCTTTGTAACTTGATCAAAGTGTAGCTCTGGTAATTTCATTTCCCTTGCCTCAGGTATCTGTATAATTGCCTGGAATGATATTTTTCATGTCTCCCCTTATAGACTGTTGAGCAGTGGCTGAAGAATGGGATGCAGGGGGGATAAAGTGTTCCTGATGTTTCTCCAAACAGTCAGAAAGATTATTAGTACCTCTAGGAATTTTTAAAATCCATGTTTGGTTAATGCCTAAGAAATTATTATTCAAAGCTTAGCCTTCTTCCAGAGGGGTGGGGGAGGAAATTCAGTCATATCACTGTTGTATCCTAAGCACAGAAATTGCTTACCAATTTGCATTGTAGCTTATTATTACTGCTGTGTTTTCAGTACTCCTGCATGCTAGTATAGCAGGAAAAAAATAAACTCCTTTTTTCCTATCTTTATGCCACATTGGAGAGAAGTTTTGGGTTTTTTTTTCTTTGTATGGACAGCTGCTTTAAATTATTCCTGACTTTGAGTAGCCTTGTCCTAAGGGCTGCTGCAGATTTGTTTTTATCACATCATGAAATGGCTCTCAGGTTAAAGCCCCACCTGAAGCCAGTCAACCAAAATACTTTGACTGCTTCCCTGCCATGGCTGTGTTACGAGAGCCTGCATGGCAGTGATTCTGAACCTCTTCTTTATGCAGGACTGATTCTGCTTTTGTCTTTTTTCTCCAGGAAAAAAGGAGATTCTAGTAATGTTAAAATGAGTGTTTTCAGGCTTGAATTTTGTAGGAGGCAATTGACTCAATTCAAGCTTTTCCAGCCAAGGATATTTTCTGCAGGATGGTACCTACCCGCAAAGTAGGAGTTTGGATTTCACAAAGAATACTATGATAAAATGTGCTGAAGGTGAGAGGTGTTAAACTTAGAATTGTTTGGTGAGTCTTCAGAGTCTTCTCTTGAACTTTGTGTCCTTCTGGGATCACAAGTCCACAAGCACTTTGCAGAAGTTTGGATTGTTTGCTCCAAGCATGAGATTTTTTTTTATGTTTATTATGTGGTTTACATGGTAACTGGTTCATGCAGTTTTCTTGGACAGCACTAGAAGATGGAGCTTTCCCTTTTTGCTAGATGAAAAAGAAAACTGACATCTCATTGCTATAAATTAACAAGAGATATAAGGCATCCCATCGAGAGTCGCAGACGCCTTTCTCAATCTAAACTTCAAGTAAGGAGCAGCAAATGAGAGCTTTTAAATTCCCACCAGCGGTGGATTCTCTAGAGGTGCCATTCAGATATGCTAGAAGAAGTCAGCATACGCTAAAACCTGTCCCCAGCTGTGCCCTGGTGATGTCTGGGAAGAGGAGCTGCCTTTCACAGAAGTGCAGTTGTCTGCACTGTGTCCTAAAATCAACAGCAGTAACTGAATTTTTTCTGTGATTGTTGGTGCCTGGTAGTGATTTCCAGCTCTGTTTCTGTGTCAGGAGTGTTACAGTTGGATGTCAGGAAGCCCAACAGATGTGATAGTGGGAAATTAACATAGCTTAAACTGGGCGTGAGTTCTTCCTTGAAACTTCATTTTCTCTTTCAGCTTGAAAAAAGAAAAAAGAAATCCAGTGAACAGAGTATTACCAAGGCCCTTGGTGAAAATGCAGGAGTCTTGATGCTGGAATACATGTCAATCCAGACACAGCTGAGTGTCCTTTGTTGTCAAGTTGCTAATTATTCACAGAGAAGATTAAAGCTGAGCAGGGTTTTCCCAAATGATTTGATATTATACTCTGAATTAAAAATACATTATGTGAAATGCTGATGTGGTAGAAAGAGTTTTTGTCAGTACAAGGCTACAGGGTTGTCATGGTATTTAGACTAATAAAATCTAGGACAACAGGTAGAATGGTTGCAAGAAAATACACTGCAGCAAGGCAGCTGATGTCATCCTGTGCATCACCTGTGTTCTCTTGTAGGATGAATTATTTATTGGTGACCATCTCCCCGTCCTTGGAAGGTGTATTAGACTTTGATCTCTGATTGTGGGAATTATTTGAGTGTGTGGCCAGGGTCACTTGGCAGTTCTAGCCATGTAGCTGAGGTCAGTTTGACTCATAGCTGGTTAATGTAGTTTGGATTTCTCAGCCTGCAGTGCCAGTGAGTATTAATTATGATCAAGCTTGACATTATGAGCGAAAGTTTTGGTTGAATATAATTTTAGGAAGGCATCTGTGCCTTGTGGGCCTTGTTCCCAATTATGCAGGTTGTCTAGAAGATGTGGCTTTAAGCATCCTAATGTGGTTTTTCATCTGAATTTTGCATATTACAATAATTTTTTTATACAGAGAAAACTGATGTGTCTTGAGGACAGTGTGTTATAGTGGAAGCAGACATGATGTGTAGTTCTAACATGTAGATTGTCCCACTCTGCACTGCACTGATGGGACCCCACCCTGAGTACTGTGTGCAGTGTTGGGTGCCTCAGTACAGAAAGCACATCCAACTCTCACAATCTGTGTTTTGATGATGGGATACAGTGTTTCCTTAGTCTCCCTTCTGGAATTTATTAGGAGGCAGGTGTGAAGTTCTTTGATGGAAATACTATTAACCTCTGCTGAGCAGGAATGCCAATATATTTAATGAAAAATGGTGCTGGTCAGAGGCCTCGGATGTGGAGAAGAAAAGGCAGCTGGCTACCTGTAAGCAAGGGACATGTGATTTCTTGCTTTGTGTTTTTTTTCCTTGCCCTGTGTTCTGCAGTCTGAGATGTAGGGAGCGGTTGGTAATAAGAACTGAGAGGCCAAGCAAGCCAGTGCTGAGGAAATGAAAGCAATTGTCAAGCAGAAGCAGGTGAGATCCTCTCTTGGGACTGCCAAGTTCATAAGTCTGTTATGCACCCTTTGTGAGTAAGGAACACAGGCCTTGAACAGATTTGACATTCATGGGACTGCTTTACCAGCTGTAACTAACTGCTGTGGCCCTTGATCCCTCCTTACTATTTCCAGCTATGGCTCTTGAGAAAAGAGCAAAGGTCCCCGATATTCTGAAAGAAAATGAGAAATAGAGCTGTGTGTGTCATTTTTTGCTTCCTTCCCGGTAAAAGGAGAAAAGTAGATGAAATTTATTCCTTATGCATTATTATGTAAGACAGTTTTACAAAAAATACTTGGGAATTATTTAGGGTGTAAGGAGGGTCATGCTTTTGTGAAAGTATTAACTCTTACTCAGTCTGTGTCTCAGCCTATGCTCCTATTATTCCTAGGTATTTTGATGTGTTTTTCTAATAAAATTGGGAAATTAAAGAGCTGTTGAAGTTGCTGTAGTGGTTGAACGTGAATCACATGTGATGCTGGTCGGCTGGAGCTATTAGCTCTCCTTTATGGGAGAGCTCCTTTATGCATGGTAGCTGCTAGGAGAGGCTGTGCTGGGAGCCCACAGCTGGTGCACACCCCAGGTTCTGGGCTTGTCTTTAGATATTCACAAGCCATCTGGGCCACGTGCTCCATTTGGGCTTAGAATCATCTTATTCATGATGACTGCAGGGAAACCTGGTCCCATGTAATGCTTGAGAATAAGCAAAGGTATTTCAATCTCATCTGTTTAGCAACTCTTGCATACTTTGCCCTCTTTACTAGAGAAGGAAGTACTAATGTTGGCTTCTTCTCTGGTAAGATGTTGCTTGCTATTGACATTTCCCAGCATTTAGAAGAATGAGGAAGTTGTTAAAGGCACAGGGATTGCAGTTCAGATCTCCCATGTTTTTTTCGTTTTCAGTCAAACAATCCCTACATTTTTTCCCTCTTATAATTTTCTCAATCCCTCTGAGCATAATATTACCTTGCTAAAAAAAAAAGTAGTGTTTTTTGAGAGCTCAATCCAAGTATCATGGCTTTTCTAGTTTCAGGGCTCTGTGCTGTCACTTGTTTTGTCCATATGCTGTTGTGTCTGTGGGATGGGTTTTCTGCCCATCTGTGGCTTCATTCCATTTTTTGTGTGCCTGGCTCTGATCAGGCTTGTCTCCTATTAATGTGTTGTGAATCTGTTTGCTGTTCCTAGTACCAATCACTTGATGCTTCCCTTTGCCCCTTATTTCTGCTTGTGCCTTTGAGTGTTTTTCCTTTCTGCTTCAGACTGTGGATGGTGGCTGGGAAAGGACAGGAATAAGTGTTCTCTCATACAGAATAAACAACAATGGTTTATATGCCAACACAGAGCTCACTTCAGGTGACTTGTTGCCAATCTGGTTTCACTCTTGACACTGACACTGCTCAGTTCATGTTTTTTTCTTTTAGAAAGGCTCCTACTCTGCTGGTGAGAATCGTTTCCCCCCTGCTTTTTAAGAGAAATCTTCCCTGCTGTTATTTCTAGATAAAACTGTAAAGACTGAAAAGGGCTCAGTCACCACTTATTTCAGCTGAAGCTTTGAGTGCTCAGGAAGGTCTGTCTTGTTCCTGTCCGTGGTAGTGTTGATTTATCTGTTTGAGAATGAGCAGACTATAGAATAAGTGAATGTGGACTGGGAGTCACGGAGTCTTCACTGAGCTTTTCACCACTTGCTAACAAGCAACTAACAGGCAGGCCAGCATATCCAGAAATAAAAGCCACAGTTCTGAAGTCACTAAATGAAAGCAGGGCCATTTTGTCCCCTCTCCAAATCTAGAATTGCATCTCTCTATCTGTACTTGAAGTGGTTTAATCTGTCCTTGAAGTGGTTTAAACCCTTTAAACTGGTTCAAGTTTTACACTGAAGTACACTTGATTTGCTTTGTTGTCCTAAAATCATGTTATTGTTCTATTTGCTGTGTTACTCATGTATCACTGTTTTCTGGTACTTGATTTATTGTTGAGCAAACCAGCAGGATGATTTCAGTGTTCCAGGTAAACTACTGACATCCCTAATGGTTGGTGACAAGTTGAAAAAGCAGTGAACAAGGAAAAATAGAAAATATACTCAATTACATGTCTGTGTCCCATAATTCTTGATTTCAGAAGATTTGGCTTCTATGGATAGTGAATAGTTCCTTATGAAGATGCTTGCATTTACTTGCCAAGCTTCTGGAATGTTAATGAGGTAGCCAGGAGTAAGTTTTGTGGCTTGATTGACTTCTCTTCATAAAGCACAGAAATACAGAATATAGAGTTCTCCAGAAAGTCAGAGTACTCTTGTAAATCCAGAAGCACCAGCTGTTGGCATGGTTTTGCTTCAGGCTGAGTTTGAAATTGCTTGATGCATTAGCAGTGTACTTGCTTACCCTTACAGGGCTGGATCATGTTAAATGTAGTTAGTTGAGTTTTGAAAGTCTGATATTTGTGGGGCTTGGTTTGTAGAGGGTATTGGTATCCTGTAGCATTTTTTTCTCTTGAGCTTCAGTATATGCTCCGAGCCATGACTTGATGTAGCTCTTGTCTTAGGGATTAGACTTGCTGCTGTGAAGGGCTTTTCCTCCAGCTTGCTTGGTCCCTGAAGCAGAAAAGTGTTCAGCATTTAACTGTTGCTTGTGTTTGAGGTGTGTAGAATTGACCATTTTGACTCCTACCAAGCCACATGGTGGTCATTGCTTTGCCAGTTTTTTCTGCAGTGTCTTACAGAGCAAACTCTGTCTCACAGAGTAGTGATAAAAGCGTTTTTCCAAACTTATATCCGTACCAAGTAACCAGAGCATATATGAAGCAAATCTTTAGTGTCTTTTCCCCCTTCCTGCTCAGGTGGAATTGGTATTCCCTGTGTGTGCTCTGGTATATAGGCTTTTGTCTGCGCAAGCAGGCATGCTGATAGTTTTTGTAAAAATCATTTCAGTGTTAGTCCAAGATAAAACTAGTAATAAAAACCTCTTTTCCTTCGGAAAGTCAGTGTGGACCAAGTCAATTTTACTATTATCTTGTCTGCCACGTATGTGAGTCCTGGTGGATATGTTCTCAGCTTCTGCTTTATTACCAAAATATGAACAGGAGAAGTAAAATTGTATAAGAAAATAAAAGGTAAGAGCATATTGCAATCTCCAGGAGCTATAAGAAAATGATAAGAACTGGGGCATGAATATGTAGAAGAATTTTATCATGTCTGCTTTATGTCTCTGTAGCACAGCACAGAGCCCTGAACTTTTCCTGCACTTGAGAACAGTAAATTAATGAGCGGAGTATTGAGAAGCAAGAGAGGAGAAAATGGAGTGAATTTTCATGGAAAATAGAACCTGTTTCGTATTTATTTTCCTTAGTTCCGAGCTGCTCGGTGGCGCCCGAGCCCTGCAGGTGGCAATCTTGTGCTGTTTGCGAGGGCGATTCCAGCCGCTCCCATCCGCCTGGGAGCCTGGGGGTTAAGGGCGAGAGAGAGGGGATGGCAGCAGAGAAAAGAGAATTTCATTTTTTTTCCTCTTCTTTTCTTCAGCTTTTAAGTCTTGCATCCCTCCATATTTCCTCCCAACTCCTTAATCCCCAGGACTCAGTGCAGCAATTAGCTGGCGAGGAGGGCTGCTGGCTGGGCTGGGGAGGCAGAGCTGCAGCAGGGATGCTCTCCCTGCCTCAGCACCCAAACCCTCCCTCCTGCAGCTTTGCAGGGCTCCAGTGGGATCACTACAGGAGGCTTAGCTTTGTTTTCCCTTGTGCAGCGTGACCCCGATCCTCACTAAGTTCACAACTTCCTTTAACTTCTGTCCAATGGAAATTTGTTCTTTGGAAGGATGACTGAGGAGGATGGGGTCCATTCCAGTTCTAGGGCTTGGGGATTATTCATTTTTAACCTTTACCAGCAGGACCTAGAAGAGTGAAAATCTGAAATTGAGAATATGCTTTTGAAAGTGTAGTAATTATTTGGGTGAAGATGAGAAAAGGGAAATGGTTTCAGTAACCAATTTTAAGAGAAAAAGGGCTAACCTGACCTTGTAACACTGTATTTGCAAGTAGTTTCCTGCTTATGTTCTTTTACAGTAAAACTCACTTTGCTGAGTTTTATGTACTACTGAAATTATAGAAGTGATCATCTCTTTTTATATATAGATAGATATCTATATGTATGTATATCTTAGGGTTACCCTAGGATTAAAATTTTAGCACGTATGGTTGGATCTAAGAGTTCCCTGACTCAAACTTCATGTCCGTGGATAGTCTTTTTTTTCCCCTGTCTCTTTTTGGGGATGGGGAGGCTGGGCAGGCCCTCAAAAATCTCTCTTAGACTCGGCTCTGCAGAATAAATGTTGAGTTGATGTTGCCTATTTCAGCAGAACACGCAATACACCAGGGAAATTTGGGAGAGGAAACTGTGACTGGGAACTGCAGAGCAGTAACTCTGTGCAGTTCAGTAGAGGGAATCAATTTATGTGGCTGCAGGAAAGTGAGTGAATTCAGAGCTCAGAATAAGGGATAGCAGTCCTGTCTGGATGTAAATCATGCAGCAAAAGATCATCATCCTTGCTTTCATATCAGTATATCACTTGAAGAATTTCAGTACCTGAAGGGTGTAAGCATGGGCCTGACTTAATTTTGAGATAAAATGGGGGTGCACTTTTGGAATGAAATCAGGATCTAATCATCTGGCCACTTGCACCCTTAATCTGTAGTTGATCTAGGCATGCCAAGGGAATCTGATAGAATGAGCCTGCAGTGATTTAAGTTAGCTGGAATTCTGTGCAGTTAGAGGTCCACTTTCCCTGCTGTGCATCTAGCAATAAGGTGAGCTGGCTCCACTGGTCTAGGCCAACTTTGTTTTTTCTCACTAGTGATTAGCTTTCAGTGGGATCCTGGAGCTGTTGGTTTGCAAGTCACACAAATGTCACCTCCCTTGAGAAGGGAGAGTGGTTTTTGTGGGATGGGCTGTTACGACAACACACCTTAGGCTTTGCTCTCGTGCATCAGAGCAACACAATTGATAACCTGTGCTCACTTTCTTCTAAACCTACAGACAACCCCTTGAACGAGAGTATGAAAAGAAGCGATGCAGTAACAAAGATCTGCAGTGTAGTGAACTCCAGAGAGGCTGGTGCACTGGGAAGAAGGGAAGAAAGCTGCATGATGCAGTGTTTTTATTGTTTAGCATTTCCCTCAGGCTGACGTTATTCATTCCCTGTGTTTGTTTTTTTCCTTGACTAGCCACAGATTCAGATCTAACCCTAGTCTGGCCTTAGTGCAAGTTAAATGGCAGCTCTCCACGAGAAGAGAAATCAGACCTGCTTTTAAAGCTCCAGGGAGATGGAGGCTGGAGGCTTTTCTTACCCTAAGGTGGACAGAAGTGCTGCTGACTAAAAGCTTTTTTGGAAGCTATGCAAGGAATTATCCCAATGCACAGCTCAATTGAAGGGAAAAAGATCTAACAAGCCCGAGTGGGTAATTTTTCATTAAAGTGTTAGTGAAGCTTGACATTCTTAATCTTGTTCCTCTTCCACAACAGAAATCTGCTTCCAGCATAAGCTATGTTCTAGAGGAGGGCTCAACAGGCAGGTCCAAATAAACCTGTTAAAGAAACTTGTTTTTCTACAAGACCTTTTCAATCACTCTGTATGGTTTTGGTTTTCACTTCATAGGAAATGAGCAAAAGAAATGGTCAGGCTTTACTTTGACTGCCACTGCAGGCAGTTTGTTCTATGCTGAGCAACTTGAAGCTGAAACAGTTCTTAACTGAGTACTTAACCTAATTAGTGAAGAACAGATATTTTATTTTTTATTTTTCTTTGTCATGAAATGTTTCTCTTTTAAAAAGATACTCCCTATAGGAATGCTTCCACCAAAAAATATGGATGACTTCTTTACTTGATTCTGTCAGTTCCTGTCTTTAAATGATGAAAACAGAGTTCTGCCTTGTTACTGAATAAACACAGAGAAAAATGTGCTTTTTAGTGTGTGGATTAGTGCTATCTCTGTCATTCTGGGGCTGGAATGCCTTGCAAAACACAAATGGAACAGTCTTCGCACAGATCTCTGAGAAGGAAATACTCTTATGCCTTTTAGACTGGGAAACTACATTGCCCCTCCGTGTTGTTAGTCCAAGTGCACCCATGCCCAGCATTGAAATGGAATTTTAAACTTCTCCCGTAGTTATGCAAAGAATTACACTAAATCTGAGCTAAAGGAGAATTATAGTCTGGATCTAACAAAGGGCAATGAGCTAAGTAAATTGTCTGTGAACCGGAGATTAAATTTCAGGTCTGAGACCTGTATGGATGTGGTTAGCCCCTGTAATTCATGGTGCTTTGCCTTGTTGGAGAGATGCTGTGGCACTCTGTTTTCTGACAAGAGAGGTTTCTGTGCCTGTGGGCTGAGGGGGGTGTCCTGTGTGTGAGTGCTGGTGTAGCACTGGCCAGCTGAAGGCAGACCTGGCATTGCTCCAGTGCAGGCTTTGATTTTTTGCTCATTGCCAGTCACCTGTAAATGGAACTGCCAACACTGCAGGAAAGGAAGGAGTCAAGGTCCAGACAGAAACAATGCAAACCTTTCTGGCCTGGGGAGAGCAGGGTCTGCACTCAGCCCTTCTGCTTTCAAATGACTCCAGAGCTCTGATGGAAGCCAGTGCCCTTTTTGCTCTACTCATCCTCTCAGAGTTGATGAGAACTCCTCTCACCATTGGAAACATGAGTTTTTCTGAGGCCACAAAAGTGGCTCAGGATTTAAAGGGCAGCTGGGCTTTGGCTGGTCTGTGAGAGGTCAGAGAGCAGAGCTGGCAGCTGCTGGGGTGGTCAGTGTGCCTGCTGAGGGAGCTGGAATAGGGTGTACCCAAAACTCTCCTTGCTTCTGTTTGAAGCACCTTTAAAACTTAAGTTGCTATGAAAAAATATGATGGAGGCATTTTTCCAATTTTTGTCTACTTAATGCTGCTTGGTAAATTTGTGTGCTTCAATCATAACTTAATGCAATTATATATCAGCGTTTTCCTTGTAAATGCATGTGTAGGTTTTAAAAAATGTTTTCTGTTTCATTGTGATAACACTGGAGCATGGCAGTTCTCAGGGAGGTGCATCTGTCTTTTAGCAGGGAGAAAAAAAAAGCCATGTAATCTGGTAAGTGATGGAATGTGGCTGTAATGACCAGTTAATGAGAACCATTATGGCTCGTTTATATAATCCATTAGTTCTTATAAAATACTTCCTAAGGGTTTGGGCACTTTAGGTCACAAATATGAAATGAGACTACAGGGTTTTTTTTAAATAATTATTGGGAAAACTGTGGTTTTAATAAAAACTTCTGGCTGATTTTTCAGAGATGCTGTGAAGAAAAGGACTTGTAATGGGTCTTTTTAAGTAGATATGTTTAACTTTCTTTGGCCTATTCTGATTTCCATCTTCAGAGACTGCTCTGTATTTCAGGTAGAAAATTGTTCTAGCTGCAGCTGGTAGGAAATAAACAATTTACTAAGGTGGTTTACTTCATGGTTTATCTATACAGATAATATTCCTACTGCTGAACTTTTGGTAGAATTTGCTTTTGCTTTTTTGATAGTTTCTAAATGCTTCAACTATTCCTACTTAGACTGCCAAGTTGTATCTTCTGTTTTCCCTGAACTCTAGCAGTCTGCATTTTCTGGGATGTGCAGTTGCTGTTGGGCTTGGTCTCTTTGATGGAAGTGATTAACACATGCTAACATAACATCTTGTGGGATTACTTGGTTTTGTCTTGTGAACCCCCTGACTTAGTCTTCATTGTGTTAACATTTCTGTCTTGTGAGATTGCTGATTGCTTTCTGGCAGCGAATACCCATTTCTTAGCTTTCCAACAGCCTTTGCAATGCAAAATTCTTCTTTATTGTTCTTTACAAGCAGTACCTGCAGAATTCTGTAACTGATGTTGCCCTGTTGCAGTTCTGTTGCTGTGGGTTTGGGTTGCACGTGTTAAAGGCACCTAAGAAACTTGTTGAGAGGCTTTGTTGCAGATGTCGGTTCTAACTTTGCACAGCTAAAAAGCCTCAGGGTGATATTTTTCATTCTGTTTAGCTCCTATATAGTCACTTTTTTTTTTTAGATGGCTCTAGGACACTGCATATGCTGATTGTCCCTTCTTATTCTGCTTCCCCTCCCCAAGTTTTGACCGGTTGGACAAATAAGTCTTTAAGGCCAGTGTAACAATCTGAATGCAGCCTTAACTTGCAAGCTCTATAATTTTCTTGCCTGAAGTATTTTTAAGTTTGAATTGAAGTTCAGCTCATGTCTCAGTGACTAAAGGAAGGGAAAAAGAGGAGACTGAAGGAAAGGAGGTTATAGGCTTGCGGCAAAGCTTTTTTTAGGACTTAAAGCACTTTTACCTCGTGTGTTCTGTGTGACTCTGGGCAACTTCCTGGACTCAAGTTCTAAGTTCACTTAAAAGTACATGCTGAGGTTAACAAAATGCATTTCTTTTTCATTTTTATATAATGGTGGATGATATTTTTACTTTCTCTGTGGCATTTAGAGGTTGGCCCATCGGGGCTGTTTGGAGAACTTGCCTAAAGAAGTTTTGCCAGCTGAAGTTCCTTGACCTTGGCAGTGCCCTCCCTCTGGTGCTCTGCAGTGGAGTGTTCCAGTCCCCCCCTTTGGTCAGCTATCTGTGTTTGTTGTGAGGTGCTGAAGGCAGGCTGATGCTTTTTCATCATTTTGGGCAAAGATTGGACTTTATCTCGGAGGTATTTCAATTTCTAATGATTCTATGATATACAGACTACTTGTGGATTAAATCTTGTTCCTTTTCTAGTTTAGAATTTGTCAAAAATAACTTCATCAGCAGACTGGTAGAAGGTTTATTTTGTGGCTGTTTGTCAGGTGAGAGAAAAACCGTGTGTCTTATTTACAGAGGACTGGAGGGTTGTCACTTGCATGGTTTGTCTTACTGCAGACAGCCAACAAAAAAAAGTCATGGAACATCTCATCTGAAGTGGAGTGGTACAGAGGAAATAAGGTGTGAAATGTGGTGTCTATTGGGAACCACTGGCACAAGATGTGGAGAGTGGAAAGCACTGCCAATTGCTGAAAATTATCAACACCTTTTTCATGTCCGAAATGATGTGAAGATGATTGGACTTAACTCTAGGTCCATCCATTTCTAATAAATTTGATGAAAGCTAAAGATTTTTCACCTGGGTCTTTTTTTTTCCCTTCCTAATGAAGGCTCTTGATCAAGATTAGGAAATATTGTTTGGTTTTAATAGGGGAACGCTTAATAGCGTTTGTTTAAAAGATATCAGGTCTTCATAAATGTCAAAGTGATGTGACATGATGGAGCAGAGAGCTGGACTCTTCCCTAGAGGTCCTTGGTAGAAGAAAGCAGAGATGCTGCAGGTTCTGGTTGAATGTTCTGGCACACATGTGCAGACACAGCAACTCAGGGAATTTATTATACAGCAATCCCAACCCAAGCCTCTGCTTGGTTCTGTGCTTGCAGAAGGGAGAATCTATTTAAAAGCACTAGGGCAGTATCTGGTATAGGACTGAGAAACAGAAAACATGAGTGTGTGTCATTTTTCATTTGTCTAAAAGCAGATAAGGACAAGTTTGTCAGTAATCAGCAGCTTAGAGACTATTACCTTTGAGTTGGATTGTACTAATATCTGTGACAGCTCGGAGAGGAAGATGTGTGTGGAGTGACCAAATGGAGTTATGCTGGTGCCCAGCTTCTTTAAAAACTTTTTTTTTTTTTAATTTCCTGCTTTATAAATTCAGGCTCACCTTTTGAAAGGTTGCAGCCTGGTATTTCATCAAGGATCTGTTCTCTCTGGAGACAGAATTAAGGGGTGATTGACTATAATGTACCTTATATTGGCTTTGAGAATATGTTGATGATGGGAGGATTATTGAAGGCCAACAAGTGACTTCTGTTTATATGTTTGCAGGTGGTAGGGGAATGGTAGTTGAGTTTTAATGAGTTTTTAATCCTTTCAGTCTACTGTTTCTATAGAAGTGCAAATTAAGAGGCACATAAAATTAAAATAGGGTTTCCAATAGTCCAACTTGTGTTAATGTTAATTCCAATGTTGGTTCCTGGAACAGCCTCACAGCACAGTGATCTATGTTTTATTACCAAATCTTGGGGAATGGGATGATCTGTGTTTTATTAGCACATCTTGGGGGCACAGTGAGAGCAAGGTAAAAATGTTTTTGTTTCAGCATTTGCAGATCACTGTATAATATCTAAGCCTGTATTGTTCCTACTGCTGCAGAAGTGTCACACATGGGTTGAAGAACATTTCAAGAGCTCCCCCTGACAGACATTATCAAAACACTAGCTACATTGAACTGGCCTGTGTAGGTAAATCCAAGGGGTCTGCCATGCCCAGCCAGTGCCCAGGCAGTTTCTTTTAGTGGTTGCACTTTTGTGGGTTTCCAAATGCAGCTGGTAAGGCTGTGCCAGGTTAGGGGGAGGAGGGGGAATTGCTGGAGCAGCATGTGCTCATGCCCCTTCTCCTCTAATCAGATCCCTCAGTCTCCACACTGCAGTCTGGGCTGCTCGAGCTCTCTATGAACACAGCCCCACACCTGGTGCATGTGCTGCTTCCCAGGGGGAAGGTGTTACTGGATGATGAAACATTTCTGATTAACTGTGCAAACTGAACACTGATGATGAGCCAAGTTACTCTTATCTTGAAAGCATTGGACGTTTTTTTTTCCTTTTTCCTGAAGTAAGATACAGGTAAGGGATCTGACATGCCCAAGTTAAGGTGTTTTTTTTTTTTTTTTGACCTAAACTGGG
>LTAT01000016.1:12734329-12750241 GCA_003286495.1 Chlorodrepanis virens | reverse complement strand
ACCGCATGGCATCAGCCCCTTATAAGCTCACAGTGAGGGGCAGGGAGAGGATAGGTGAGCCACCAACCAGGTGGGAGGGGCAGGGTCCCAGGGGACAGTGGCACCTGGACAGGCCAATGACCCCAGGTCTGAGGAGCATCTTTTGAACTGCTGCCAATCACACAATGGCCCTACTGGAATGTGGGACTTGACAGACAGCAGCTAGGAAGAGGGCAAGGGGGCGGGAGGGAAGGGAAGGAGGAAGTTGTCACAGCTAGGGGACAGGATGTAACTTCACTCCACAACCATGTGGGTTTGGGGTCCAGTTAATAAAGATAAATGTGTGAGAAAGCAAAACGAATGTGTCTTTGGTACTGAATGTGTCTTTAGTACTGAATTTGCAGTCCTACTCCAGAGCCAGGGTAACAGAGGCAGTGCTTGGAACCTGAGACTGACTTGGTTGTTGGGCAGAGGCTGCTGGGCTGGGCAGAGCAGTGGCTGTGAGCTTGGCTCAGCACTGAGCTCTCACTGCCCCTGAGTGCCTGGGCTGTGTCCCTGAGTCCTGTGGGACTGCTGGGCTGTATCCAGAGCTGGGATCAGCTCTCACCATGCTCCCTTTGTGGCTCTCCCATGAAGATACAGACAATGACGTGTGGTTGCTGAGCTGGAATGGTGTGTAATATTAAAATCAGATTGTCCTTACAGAAACAGACATGTGGGTTTTCAGAGCTGTTGCCTGTTGAAAGCTTGCTCACACACTGGAGCTGGCAGACTGGATTGTGTGAATGTTCTTCGTCTTGTCTGAGCACACAAGCCTTCTTTTTCTTAGTGGGAAGTTCCTGAAGAGTTTTTTAAAAGGATGACTCACTTTGATATGTACAAGGAGCAGCTGTTGTGCTGGTTCTTAGCTCTCAGCTGGTACCCAGAGCTGGCACAGTGTCTGCAGCACAAGGCTGATCACAAACCTGTGCTCAGGGCTCTGTCACACAGAGGGAAAGCAGCTTCTCAGCAGCTCCTCTCATCTGAGGGGGCTGTCATGGCAGAGCTGGTGTAGCACACACAGAATCCTTTACTGCTGCTGGGTAAGCACCTCGAGCTCTGTCCTGTCCACAACTCCACAAGGCAAGAAATGGGAAGGGTTCAGCATGATTTTTAAACAGCTGGGGCTTAGCCATGGGCACAATCTTCATTTCTACAGTAATCTGGGATGTTAAAAACAACTAATGGACGTGGTTCTAATGTTACTTTCTGAGCCATTCTAATACTTTGTAATTATAAACTTAGTTGTCATCCTGGATATTTTTTCCAGTGTTTTCATTTTATTTGGGAAACTTTAAGCCAACTTATTTGTTCTTCTAACTTTTGAGCTTTGAATATTGGAACTCTTCTTATCAGAATGTTCTGTTATTACTCAGACTATGTGAACCTGCCAGACTTTCCTTTGCTTAGGGTTCATGAGCTCTTGATCCAGAAAAGAAAAAATTACTGTTTCTCTGTTTGTGCCCAGAATACACCAAGGCATTTTCCCAGGAACAGGTCCTGTCTGCTGTGGAAGGTTTTGTGGAGCATGTCCATTCAGCCTGGTGGCTGCTGTATGGAGTTGTCTGTGGGGAAAGCAGTGGGAATAAAATGGTCTGTGGAGGTCTTTGGAATGAATGCACAAATGGTGTAAAGGAAACTTGTGTTTCTTGTGTATTCTGGATAGTCCATAGCTAAACCCAGTGAGGTTTCTCTCACTGAAGCAGAGAATGGAGGGTTTGAATAGATCACCTTCAGGAAAGTCAGCTTATTGTTTCATGTTGGAATTTGGGGGATATCTGGACGTGTCTGGATAAGCACCTGAATTTTGCAGTACTCATTTGAACTGTTTGAAGGTAGTTTGCTGGTACCTGGAAGTCCCTAACTTATTTTTTCCTTTACCTGTGAGACTTAGATTTCCCCACACAATTGGCTTTGCTTGCCCTTGACTCTTGGCAGCAGCAGCTTGCTCCCTGGCTAACCCAAATCTGCTCAGCTTCAGGTGGGAAAGGCCATTTCAGGCAAACATGAGAACAAAGGTCCAACCAACTGCATTGCATGTTCTGGAAAAATATGACAAGCACACATTATACCAGCTTGGTCTAATTAAAGCCTCTAGGCAGACATGTTTAGCAGCTTCCTGCCATCCCAGTTTATACTGGTTGTGTTTTCACTTGTTTTTTTGCAAACAAATTAAAATGGACATTGCAGCATCCTGAAATCACCCTTTGGCTTACTTCTGAGACTTGACTGAAGCCAAAGATATGCAGGTGGTTCTGACAGCTGCACTCAGCAATAGATTCTACTTTTGTGCCCACAGAAAGTAGGTTAATCTGCTGCTTCTGGCATTGGGGGTTAGAAGAAACTCTTTGAAAATACAATTGTGCACTGAAATGCTCTGTTTCCCTTCCCACTGTTCAAAACGTTTAGTGAGATTTTCTTCTCCTTTGTTAGCAGTTATTAATGCTAATACTTTTAATTTAGCACTGCACTGTATTTCAGAACCTGAATTTGCTGAAATAAACAATTGAGTGATGTTTATATTTTTTTTTGGCGGATGGAATCCAAGTGCACTTGCAAATATTTGTAATTGTTACATCTGCGTGGGAACATTTGTAATTTACTTCTATTAGGAAAAACACAATCACTTCAGTAAAATCAGTCTTTTGGGCAAGTTAGGTTTTTACTTTGAGCTCTGATGAGCTGGGTAAGTTTGTTTCCACTCAATGTAAATGTGGTTTCAGATTAGAAGGCATGAATAACAAAAAGGCAAAATAACAGGCACGTTAATGGGCACTGATTAAACTCAGTGAGAGACACATGCATTATTCCTACATTATTAACTTTCTGACACAGTTTAAATTGCCATAAATTAAATTTGCATGAATGGTTTAGAACCCCTGTAGAATAAAATGCTTGGCTGTGATAATAGAGTAGAAGGAAATTTAAGTCAAAGGTGAAATCTTAACTGATTGAGACCTGATGAAATTTCTTATCTGTGTTGACAGTGCAAATTCCTTGTGTACTCTGGGTCACCCTAATGGGACCAGGCATCTTCACAGTAATTAAATCACTCTCCAACACTTCTCTTTCTGAAATTGAGGCTATAGGCTGTTTGGGACATACTTTTCTTGCTGTGCATATGGGCTCCAGGGAGGTGGGAGAACCCAGACACTCAAAGGAGAACAAGAGGGAGTGGAGACAGAATTTTACATCGGTTTTTTTGGGTTTTTTTGGTTTTTTTTCTTTTCTTTAGTACATAGATGCATGTATTTCTTGTTTCTGTGAGCTAGACTTGATCTGAAAATCAAGATCTGAGTATTGGGGCAAGATTTAGGTAATAAAATGTGCAAGTCCTTTTTGCAAGTGGAGGAAAAATTTAATATCTGTATACAGTCTTAGGAGATGGAGGACTTGGGCTGCTTGTTATTTAATGCAAAACAATGCTGAAGATGTGTTTGTTAGAAGTTTTTTGGGATGGATTAGCTCAATGATGAGTTCATAGTGAGTTTATTGTAATTTGCTAACTCTTGTGTAGTATAAGCATAGTTATCAAATAGTTACCATGCATATATTTTTGCTTAAAAATACATGCTTTGGCTAATAAGGGGCTGGGGGAGCTCCGTTCTTTTTGCATGTTTGGGGTTTTTTTTCCCACCAGTTGGGATCTCCAAGAACTGGAAGTGAAGGAACACAGCTGACATCATGCTGGTTTTTTAGCTTTAGTGTGTAGACATGTGAAGTATCAGACTGAGATGCAGGAGGTGTGGGAGGAACAGGAACTCCTGAGGCTTTTCCATGGCAGAAGCAGATGGGTGGATGAGGTAATTTACCTATCTGGACTCAGTCACAGCCACCTCCCTGGTCTGGGCTTCAAAAATCAACTTGCTGCTATGACAACAGGATGCTGCTTTGGTCATTTCAAGGAAAGGATGTGTACAGAGTATTTTTAGAATCTCTAGCTAGAAATGCCTAGAATATACCTTGTCACGTGAATTATAAGAATGGTGATATAGACATTTGTAATCAATATAAATTATTACATTACCAGTGCTGCTTTCTAATATGTGGAGAGAGTGTTCTAAATAATCTAAGGAATTACCAATTCATGAAAAGCAGCCACTGTGAGCTTCAAAGAAGTTATTAAACACAACCTTTCAGGTTTTTAGCATTAAGTTTCAGTACTCAAATCAAATAGCTTCAGATGTATTTACACGAGTCATGTAGTACTTCTGCTTTTTGCAACTCAGTCAACAAATAAAACATCAGTGGAACAGTTTATTTTTGCTATTTAAAAGCCTCACATTTTATTCAGATCAGTCTTGTCAACATTTGACATGAACTATTAGAAGAACATATCTAATCGTTTTTTGTGTTGACATCTGTCTTAAGCTTTTTTTTTTTTTAATCTAGACTACAACATGGCTTTGTTTTAGGAGGTGTATCCATGTCTATGTCCTACTAGTTGAATTTTGGAATAATGAAAGATGGCTCAATGTATGTGGCATAAATTAGTATGTTCCTGTCAATTCAGACCCAGTTCATCTCCATGTCTAGTCTTGGGGGGAATGTTCTCATGCTCTTTTTTCCATGTGAGGTTTCTTGTATAACCAACCCCAGCTCTTATGTGGTGCTGAGAGTTCCCAGTCTTAGCAAGGGGAGCTCTTTGCTGCAAAATGCAATGTTAGATGTGCCAGAGTTTTTGTGATCCAAGGGTATTTTAGCATTTAGTTGATGGCAGGTGTCAAAGACTTGTATGAAGTGACTTACTGCTAGGGAGGCATTTGAGTAGAAACTTAAAAAAATACTTGTGGGGGTTTTTGTTTGTTTTTAAGCTGATTCTGCCCTGTGTTTGCTTGCAAAGTGAAATAGTCTGTGACAGGAGTGGAAAAGAAGAGATGTAAGCTGGTATGGCTGAGTAACAGCTCTGCTGGCACTCCTGTTCTGAGAGGAAATTTTCTTTTTTTCTGGTTTGTCATTCCACATTTCTTAAATCTGTCTTTGCTATAAAACACTGTTGAAGGATGATACAATTGAAAATTCAGGAGCTTCTGCTTCCTTTAACTGTTTTAATGTAAATTTAAGAAGCAATTTAATACATCAGTCTGGTGCTTTTCATTTGATTGCTTTCACTTTCAGTAATATCCTCCAGAAAATACTGATTTAGGGGGAAAAAATACCTGTGTAAGAACAGCTCCTCTTTGGGCCTGGTCCAGATTCTGTTGTGTTGCCTTAAAAGAGCAGGAGAGTGACACTGGGTTCTTTTACAGGCCATTCTACATTTGTATCTTCTTGGTGTGTATCTTGCTTTTCCTCCTTTTTGCTTTTTTTTTCTCTCCTTTTTGCTTTTTTTTCCCTCCTTTTGCTTTTTTTCCCCTCCTTTTGCTTTTTTTTTCCCTCCTTTTGCTTTTTTTTCCCTCCTTTTGCTTTTTTTTCCCTCCTTTTGCTTTTTTTTCCTCCTTTTGCTTTTTTTTCCTCCTTTTGCTTTTCCTCTGACAAGTCTTTGTGTTGCTTTGCATCTACCTGAGGCACAGTGTCTTCTTTCTCAAAGACCAGAAGATGTTCCAAGGACAAGGAAGGAGCTGCCCTGGCTGCCTTCTCAGTCAGGCTGGGTTCACAGCATACTGATGGGTTTTGCAATTAGGAGTGAGATTTCCAAACTGAATTAGAAAAATACCTTTAAACTATAAAGGCTCTTGTGGTCTAATCAGATAGATGGATGGTTGCTTTTTTATTTCCTATAATCCTCTGTTGTTCTAGAGTAATTGCTTGAGACAGGTATGACTTTTTATATGAAAATCCCTTCTTTGCTGGTGTTGCTGTAAGATCACTTGGAATATAGAATTGAGATTGGTTTGTCTCAGTGACAGAGGCAGGTCTCTGCATTGGGTCAGGATTTCTAGTCTGACTCTGTGGGTTGTAACTAATGGCACACCAGCTCTATTTCCACTGCAGAAAATGTGCAATAATTATATTGAAATGCTTCTATTTTTAGAATGTGATAGGGTGTCTTAGTGCCTCGTGTTTAGACCAGCTGTTGCCTTTTTTGTGAGTGATTTGCTTTTTTCCCCTGGAATTCTAGCAATTTGCCAAATGAAGGAAAGCATTTGAGTAAGGGCAGTATATCTTACAAGGCAATATATCTTAGATGAGAAATCTGCTTTTTAGCAGAATGCTTGAAAGGGATAAATGTGAGGGATTAATCTGAGAGGAAAAAGTCACAAGAGGAAGTGAAATGCTGTGGTTTATCTTAAAAAAAACCTACTTGGTATAAGAAGGCTTGACACAATGGTGTGTGTTTACCCACTAGTTAGAGTTGAAATGTTGTTTGTTTCCTTGGATCTAGAATGTGTTAGTCTGTGTGAACCTTGAGGACAAGAGAATCCTCTTCAGTTTTGAGAGAACAGTCAGCTTTTTAAAGGAAGACCTGAAGGTCTCTAGGAAGTGTACCAGGTTTTGGTAGTGTGCATATGTACAGGGTTTTTCCCATATTAAACCATTGCAGAATAAAAGTATTTTTGTTTTAATTCTTCTTGTTTTGTGCTTGCAGGTGTTGGCAGTGACAGATGCACTCAAGTGCTACATGCAAGAGCCAGGAGAAATGGCACAGCAAAAGTTGGATGTTAGAGGTAGGATTTAAGTGAAATATAAGTGGCTTTTATGCCTCTGAGTGGAGAATGTACTTTGGAACTGCTTAAAGGGATTTTCTCTTTTGATCATTTCAGCCAAGATGTACAGTCTGTGTAATGTACAGTCTCTGTGTAATCAGAGTTAACTTGAGGGAATCTAGGATGAACCTGCTTGGTTTTAATTAGAATTATTTAATAAGCAATTACCACTGCTGTCTGCTTGCAGAACCGAAAGGGGGAGTGGTGTTTCAGGGTTTCTCCTGAGGAAGGAACAGTTCATGTCATGGTACTGTGACTCAGCTTCCTGCTACATTTGCCATGAGAAAGAATAAGGAAATTTTGCTGTGTTTGTTGAGATACAGTGAAAATGTAACAAATGTGAACAGTAAGAAGGTATTACCTTCTAAATAGATGTTAGGAGCTCAGAATTAATGTTCTGTAGGTTTTGAGAGCTTTTGACAAAAACAGCATTTGCAACTTTGAGAGAAAGAACTAAAGGCTTCATGTGTAAAAACTTTACATTTCTTCTATGTGGAAAACCATCTTGATGGCAAGCTGCAGAGTTAAAATATGCAAATGTCCTGTCAGCTTGGTCACCTTCCAGGTAATCCCTGCTACATTTTCCCAGAGGCTGGAAGCACAGCCAGCCAGCTCTCACAGCTTTGAGAGCTCTTCATTTTGTCTAGATGACTGCTTAAGTGATTTTGGAACCAAATTCTCTGGTCCTGTGTTTAAGACTGGCTATCTGCTCTCCTGGACTCTAAAGAATAAAGCTGAACTTCTGTGCCTCAGGTTTATCTTAAGTAAAAAAAAAAAAAAAAAATCCACTACCTTTCTTTCTTCATACCTGTGAAACTGCTAAAGCTGTGCAAGAGCTGTCTGAGTGCTTGGACAGAAAAAATCACACAGATGGTTTCTGTTATCAAATTATTTGCCTTTGTGGAAATGGAATATTTTGTTTTAGGAATACAAGTGGTTGTCCCTTGGCAGATGAAGAAAAGCCTTTTTGTTCCGGACTGGTTTGATGGCAAATTGCCCAGGATGAGCTGCCATATTTCACACAAGCTGGAGCAGTGGGGCGCTGTGCTGGGTCTGCAGGGTGAGCTGGGCTTGCTGCATGCCCTGCACTCTCCAGAGGGGCTTAGGTACCAGGCGCAGCTGGTTTTGGCAGTCAGTGTGCTCTGGTCAGCTGTGCACAGAGTCAGGCGTTCAGCTGAAGCACAGCCCTCTTGGAGCCTTGCATGAGTGGCTCAGATCAGTAATTCACCTTTGCTTTGCAATGTGACCATCTTTCAGCACCAAATCATATTTCAGTTCAGCAGCTCACCTTGAATGTGCAATGGGAACTTGTTTCAGTATCAGTTTTATTCTCACATGCTGAGGTCTCTGGGAATTTCACTGGGTTTTCAGTTGCTTATGTTGATAGTTCAAGACTTCAAAGTGGAAAACTTGTAGAAAAGCTGAAACACTAGCCAGTATTTCCTGCATTGGAGAAGAGATTAAATTCAGCCTTGATGTTAGAGTGCAACTTGAACTTGAAGTTACTTTATGTAGGGGAAGAATTCTCTTTTGATCTCTCAGATACCTCACTGAGGAAAAGACAAGACTAAATGCTAAGTGAAACAAAATGGAGGTTGTGTGAGAGAAATGGGATTTTATAATCTCATCTTCTCAGGCTAGAACTTGCAATGAGGTGGAAAAGACAGTCTTGTCTTTTCTGGGCTTTTGTAGAAATACACAGAAATGCAGTTACTGCCATTAATATTCAGAGTACTGAAGTTATGTTGGGTGCTAGGATGTGCCTGCAGGCCTGCATTAAGGGTTTAGGAGCCTTTATTGTTTGACACAAAATTGTGATGCTGAAGTTTCAGGAAAGTGGAAAAAAATGTCAGGAAATAAAAAATGTTTTTCCCCTGCTGGGATATTTAAGATTAATTATTAAATAACTCTGTAAAAATTTCACACTTGCTGCAAGGTACTCTAATTGGATTTACTCTAATGTACTGTCCTATCTTACTAGAAGAAATAGTCAAGATTTTTTGGCAGTTTAACTAAAATAGAAATAATAATGGAGTCCTCTCAGTGGTTTACAGCTTTACAGTATACACATAACCAAAATGAACAACCAACTAATTTCAAGTTTTGAGAAATACAGCTGCAAAATGGTACTTTACTATTTATTTTTTACTCCAGGTTTCTTTGGCCACTGTTGTTCATGGCAGATATTTCTATAGCCTCATTCTGCTTGTACTTGGACTTTAGTTTAACTTCCAGACTGAATTTGCTTAGAGCCAGTTCTCCTGGTAATTTTGCCATATTTTGTATGCTACCTTGGTCCTATGTAGTTTTTATTATTGGGTTTGTTTGTTTGGGAACTTTTTGGCTTTTTTTTATTCACCACTTTGAAGAATTGTGTTTTCCATAGTAATATTTTAGACTTTAGTTGGTACCTAGAAGACATGGGAGGGTCTTTGTGTTATTTAGTACCTGCTAAGAGATGAGCCATCTGGTAAGCAGCAGCTTACAGCTTCATTGGGACAGGTGATGGTTGTTCAAGATGCTTCATCACCACTAATGATATTTTTATTCACTGCTGTACAGAAAGGTGAGTAAATAATTTGCATTTTATTAACATGGAGAGAGCTGGTGCGTGTTAAGTACAGGCTGTTAGTCCTTTGTTCAGAAAATGCTCAGGTATTACTTGCAAAGGTTCTTGGTTTTACTTCTCTTGTCTCATGTTTATAAAGAATATTTGAGAAGGAAACCACAGAATTTCTAAGAGCTGGGATCCTATTCAACACACTTTTTACTGACTTGAAAGTACTATAAAATAATGATAGGCTATTCTGTGTCATTATTTGTGTTGCCATCAGCTGTATTTCTGGAGGATTCAGTGAAAAGCCATTTAAAACCTTGTAGTGCTGTTGTATGTGTCCTATATAAAGTGCAAAGTGATGGAGATAATTCTTAAAACTTTGTACTTTAATGCTGATCTCAGAAAAGAAAGCTGGCTTCTGTCATGTTTTTCTTCAGGTTACTGATTTTTACTAAGAGCCTTACCTTAAAGGATTTTCACCTTTCAAGCTCAACATGTTAGCCTTTATGCTTTTCTTATTGGCCATAATTAATTTTTAGACTAAAATCAAACCTTTTTTTTCATTTTGCAAGTCAGCCCTTTTATTAATGCTTAGGCTGAGTCTCTGTTGCACAAGTAAAGTTATCTTACCTCAGGCAATCCCTGCTGTGCAGTCTGCAAGAAAACATTGTTGCTTTGAAGTCCTGAAAACTGTGTATCCAGCTTTTTTGTCCTTATCCCTCTTTTCAAGTATTTTGCATAGTTCTTTCTCCTAGTTGAAGCTAATTAATTATGCAAGTTAAACACTACAAAGTGAGAAGGAGAACATGCTGGGAATGAGGAAAAGCTGAAGTTTGGATTCTGCAAATGAAATAAAAATTAATCAGCAAAATGGGGTGTTAATATTTTCAGTTTTGTGTCCATCCGTGTGGCCTCCCCCCGCCCCTGGTGAGTCAAACTCGAGGTGCTTTCACTGGAAATGGGCTGATGGGGACCTTGGCCATGATCTCTGCAGAGATGTCACTTGTCCCAAGAACTTGGTAGAAGAATCTGCTCTTGGCAGTGCTTTCAGACAGTAATCAGTGATGAACATCTTCAGGAAGAGAACTTGTGTTTTCAGAAAAGGCTGATAATGAATTAGGAGCTTTAGGGAATTCATGGCAGGAAGGGAAAACATGCTCAGTTCAGGGGGTTCTTTGTATCAGTGGAATTATTATTCCAAACACTCTTCTCTTATTCTGTTAGCTCTCCCAATAGTTAAATATGTTAAGAATCTGAAGTAGGGCTTGGCACATGGAGTCTTAAAAGATAAAAGGGAAGGAGAAATGCAGTATTTGATTTTCTCAGAAGTAAGGGACTTTACTTCTGGCTTTCCCTTTTCTAGGACACTCTCACTCAATAGCTGCTCGGGCTCTTATCTGCTCCAATGCAGTTTCTTTTTATTCATTGCCCAGCTGAACTGAGGCATAAGCACAGAAGCTGATCTCTGAAAGGCTGCAAGTTCAAAGGCTTGCAGTGCCAGGGTGGGGGGTTGTAACTTTTCTGTCTTTGTGGACACCTGGCGTAAGCTTTGAATTCCATTTTTATTGGACTTCCTGCTTTTTTCAGTTTCAGACATTACATGATTAGCTTCACTAAATGTATTCAAGACACCTTAATTGCAAAAGCAGAGCCAAGTGACAATTTGTATAACTTGTTATCAAAATCTGACCCTGTGTCAAAAGTACAACTAGAGTGGAGGAAATAAAGAAGACATTTTGAGACCATTTCATTCCAAGGAGGGAGCTAGGAACTCTAGAAAATAAAATATGAACTTACATGAAATTATTATATTAAATGAGAAAGTAGCTTGGAAGCGCTGAAACACAAATTACAATGTTCCTGCTGATGATTTCATATCAGTCTGTCCTTTAAAGAAAGCTACCAAGTCATTTTGCTCCATCCTGCAATCTGTGTGTTACATCAGAGGAGAACTGGGAAAAAACAACCAGGAGATGGAGCTGACCTGCTGGTAGCCTTGGTTTTGTCATCTACAGGGAACATGGAATTACTGACGCATTTTTGTCACAGTAATTACTAATTCAAGTATTTCATCTCTATCCCTTCAAATGCTTTCCTACCACTTTTGTAATTTAGTCTTTCTATTAGGAGAATTCACTGAAGTCCTGTTTAAGGTGTGTAGGAGTTCTGGGTTTTGTTAAAATTTCCTTTAAAAGAAATAAAACAAAGAGGATCTGTGAAGTTCAGCTATCTTCTTTTTTTTTTTTTTTTAAAGGAGTTCTCAATTTTTTTGTTAAGAAAACAGCAAGTTCAAGCCATGTTTAGAATTGAAACAAAATGCCTTCTTAGTTTTTCCATATGCACAGGACTAGTTAATGTCAGCACAGTTCAAATAACCCCCTTAAATAGCAAAATTGTTCTCCCACAGCTGTTTCCTAGCAATATTTGCATTCAAAAGTCACTGTAAAAATAATTACTTGTTTCTGCAGCTTATCAGGTAACATGAAAAAGGGTCTCCATTTTCCACTGCAAAGATAATACCTGAATTAGTGTCTGCAAATTGGTAGGAAGGTCATGCATCAATTTTAATATTGAGGGTGTCATTTGACCCCTCATATGATCTTTCTGGTTTTGCCTTCCTACTTCTGCTTTGTCCTGTCCTGTACTTTGACCTGATACACATTAAAGACTTGCTACTGTTATGAAACTAACACGAAGATCCATCTCTCCCATCTGCCCTGATCATGTTTTCCCAGGCTCTGATAGTGACTTCTTCAAATCTCTGAATGTCTCCATTTTTATATTTTTTGGTTTTGTCCCCACTCAAGGGGGGACATGTACCCACAGGTAAATGCTGAAGTCCTTCTGGGTTCGTGACATGTTTGCATCCTTTTGATTTAGCTGAACACAGAGCGTGGTAAATAGGAGAGGAGATAAATAGGAGGTTGGGAATTAGGAGTTGCAGCACAGAAAGGACCTTCCTCAGTGCAGGGGGAGCACTTGGTTCAGTGTTTTTTGGTTTTCACCTGTTCCTCTCGTTGCTGGCACTGCCCTTGGAGCACTCTCAGGCCACTGCTGGTGTCCAGCTCTTTGCTGCTGTGCTCCTTGGCAGCTGGACCTGTTCCTGTTCCAGGTCTCCTCTGCAGAGCAGATGCACCCCTGTGTCTGCAGTGCAGGGCTGCTGTGAGCAGTGGCTGGGAGGGTTCTCCTCCTCACACAGGATTTGGGATTGGTGACATCAGAAAGGGTGCTAGTGCTGCTATGAAAACACTGTGCTGCATCACTCGGGACCAGTATCTGCCTCTAAAATAGGGTGTTTTCTGGTTTTCAGTTTGTATTTTCAGGCAATACCTGAGTGTTTCTTTGCAAGAACTTAAGCCCCTGGGACTTGTGGGTTTTGGCTAGAAACAGAAAATCTGTGTTAGGCTTCTTTAAAGGTTTAAAACCCGAATGAACTGTTAACTGATTTGCAGTACAGCCTAATCTACTGCTGCTTGTTGAGTAAGAGTACTCAGAGGGAAAGAGCAAAATTTTACTGTTGTTTTCATTTTGATACATCTAAAAGTAACTCCTAGTAGGAAGAAACAAGCAAGAGAGAGACTGACTTTAACTGCCTTACCATATAAAAAGTGTAATGTAAATTATCTTGAGGGAAGATGACGATGGTGATTATAAAACATCTAAGCTTACTTCGAGCTTTGACTGAAATTTTGAGCAGTTGGTTGTTGCTCTGTTCAGTGAATAATTTCTTGAGGGTTTTGTGTTGTGTTCTGCCAGCAAAAGACAAACTTTAATATAATTGGACATGTCAAGTCATGTTTTCTTTAAAAGAAATCTTATGTTCAACTACTTTGCCATGGAGTGCCTGCTCTTTAGATGGGCTTTTGAAGTGGCACATTTTGTGACCTGAGACTAATTAAACCAAGATCCTCTGCAGTAAAATACACACTCAAGACAGGCAAGTTCAGCTGAACTAACCATGCAAAGGATAAGAATCAAATACTAAAGCTTATTTATTCCCTCAATGCAGCAATAAATCAGTGGTAAATTTGTTTCTGCCAGTCTTTCCTCACAGGTTGAGGGATAGGATTCCAGGAGATCCCTTCCAGGTTCTTTGTGTACAGTATGTTCTTCCATGCCTTTTGCAAACTGCTGGAAATATTTCCAGTAAAATAAAATGTTTTATGTTACTTTTATTGTCGTTAATATTAGTGAAAGTTACAACCATATTAATTCAGTCAGTTTCAGTTTATAGAAGGTTGTCTTGTACAATGATGGTCTTTAATATTTGTACAAAAAAATCTTCCAAAAAGGAAGATTTGCATTTTTATTAAGGCAGTCCCTTATTTTTTTCTCCATGCAGGTTTGTCATACAAGTTGTGCAGCTCATGCTAGTGAATTTTTGTTAGTCAGTGATGTGCTTCTGCTGAAGGCAGAGGAGAAGAGATAGGCAGCAAAGGCTTAGCCTTGATTAAAGCACCTGATATTCAAGGAGAAAGCTCTTAGATTTAGCTCTGAGTGTGCCTCTAAAACTTTAAAGCCTGCATTTTCCTCGAGTGTCATTTCCAAATCAAGGGAACAGCATGGTGAGGGATGGTTGCCATTTCTGATACCTGATGTGCTTTCCACCTGTGGGAACCCAGCTCAGGCAGGGGCTGAAAGGAAGAAGATGCTGCTGAGCCAGGTAAGGTAAATCACATCTGGTCTCAAGGTCTGCTTTTAACCTACACTCAGTCCTGGGGTCAGAGGTTGATGGTCACTTGATTTGTAAGATGCATGTCCCAGTGAGTTTTGCTGTGACCTTACAGTGACTTGAGTGGGTGTAGAGCATACTGTATTAGGAAGTGAGCTGTGCCAGGGCAAGATTTACAAGACACTGATTTATGGAGGTTGGTTTGAGAGGTAATGAGGGATCCAGACACCAGTGTAGTCTGTCAAATCAATCTACACGTGATTCTCTCGTTCTAGCTCTGTATGAGCCATATTTGGCTGGAATTTAGTCTGCTTGTCTAGAAGTAGGATGCCCATTTTGGGAAAAGGAACTGCAAACAACATCTGAAAACTGTTGGCACAATATGCCTGAGTCTTTATGCAGGAAAATATATTTAATAGCATGCAACTGGAGAGGAGAATATGTAATAACGGATTTCATACCACTGAGTGTGCAGGAAACTTGTCTAGCAAATGCAGGGTAGGGATGTCTAAAATCAGTGTCAGCCTTCAATATTGTGACTTCACCAATCACAGTGCAATCTTGCATATTTACTAATTTTGAGCTTAATACCAACAATTAGGAATTCTCACTCAATTGTGGTGCATTTTAAGCTCTTCATTATATTTGTTAGTTAGTTCAGATTTTGGTGTCTGGTAAAAATGTGTTTGCATTACAAGCCTATAATTTTAGATAAGGTATTGTGCCTGTGGCATAGCTGGGCCCTGAACCAGAAATGTCTTTCTCTTTAACCACAAAGCTGCTGTTCTAGCTCACTGTCTTCACCTGCAGGGGGAAAATTCCCATCTCCTGTGGTTTATGGGTTGCTTTCAGTAGAAGCTGTTTTTCTAGTTTTAAATACGTTTTTGCTCCCAGTAGGATTTTTTAATATTCTTTTTGAAGCTTGAATACATTTTCCTTTCTTCTAATTTTTCCCTTATCCATTTGACAGCTCTAGCTTTTTGTGCATTTTTTTTCTTTCTACAGTTGAAATAATTGTGAAACACTTCTAAAATTTTTGATAATATTTTGTTTTGGTGTTGTGTGCCCAATCAGTGAGCTGTGATACAGAACCTGTTACCTCACCACCTCAGAAACAGCAGTGTCCTTTGGGCCCTAGATCACAAAATTTAAGAGATGGAGGCTTTTTTTTTTTTCACTCTCAGATAAATTTTGCTGATAAGTGAGACTATGAAGATGCCTTCTTTTTTTCCTCCTCCTTCACCCTCGATCAATGGCAAGCATGGAGAACCTCAATCTCTTCCTTGTCCATTTAGAGCTCCCTATGCTGCCAGAGTTCTAAGTTAGGTTTGGCCTGGTAAAGTTCTCAGAGAAGTTGAGCACAAGGCACTAAAGATGAGTGAGAAATCAGCCCTGTCTGAGACAGGCTGAGGACTCAGTCTAGCTCATGTGGCTTCTGAGAGGGTCAGACCTCACTGCTCAGTGATGCAGAGCAATAATCTGTGGAGCTTCCTTGGCTTCACCCTTGGAGAGCCCCTCAGGCTGAGACCTGGCTGCTGCTTTCCCATCTCCACAGGGCTGCTTGGCTGGAGGAAGCACAAGCTCTTGTGCCTTTACTGCTTTTGTACCCTTGGTGCACACGTACCCTTACACATGTAATGTATATTTAGCATGCCTTAATAAAACATTGGCTATAACAAACAGTGGCAATGAAAATTACATGCTCTTTTGAACACTTTTATTTTAAACAACGTTTTGTGCTGTGATGCAGCAGAGGCATCTACAACATAATCAGCTCCTTAATAGGAGAAAGTAATTTCTTAGAATGATCCTAGAGCCCTTTGTTAATGTCAAGGATAATTTGGGCTGACTGATTTGATTGCTGCTCTTTTCCAGCAAGAGGTCTCGATAAATGAAACTGCTTGCCTGGATAATTTAGGCTTATATGATTGCCAGAAAGCTAATGATGCAAACACAGCTGAAATAAAATTTCTGCTCTATATTGGAGGTTAAAAAAAAAAAAAAAAAGGGGGGAAAAA
>LTAT01000016.1:12716482-12734315 GCA_003286495.1 Chlorodrepanis virens | reverse complement strand
AAAAAAAAAAAAAAAGGGAGGAAAAAATCCACTAAAACACCTGCTGTAAGGATGTCAAAACAGGGAAGACCATTTGCCAGTCTCAAGATGGAAAGTGGCTTGTGTGTGTTATGAGACATGTTTCAGACAATTGGCCTTTATGGATCACTAGGACACAGTTTTATGTTGTTGCAGACAAGTGATCTATTCCCTTCTGCTTTCTACCCTTGTCAAAACAGGCTGTTAAAGTTTTATGGTTTTAAGGCAGGAAATCTTCTTTAAAGAAGAGCAGGAAAGTGAAGCTCTGCAGATATTTAAAATGAACTTAGTATTCTGCAGTGTTTTTTGCAGATTGAGGTTACAGCTTCTTCATTTAGAAAATTTATGTGTGAGTTGCAGTACATTGGCTCAGGCCATTTCTTTCTGGTGAGACTGCTTTGGAGAAAGAGTGGTTCTGGTGCACACGTTGATTCCTCATGTCACACAGAGCTCTGTCTGGCAGTAGGAGAGCTGAGTCTATTCCTCAGCTGCACTACTTAATGAGGAAATACTACAGGCCTTGAAGGGTGGGGGAAATGAAACTAAAAGTCTTATTATATTTGGCTCTTAAAATGCTTCAGAGGCCAATTCACCATTCAGTTCTAGGTCGGCCTGTTTCTTATTACTTGTCCTTTTTTTGATTTCTTGTTGGTTCTGTGTTTTTTTGTGACTCCATCAGGACCTACCAACCATAAGCAAATGTTTGCGAGTTACTGAGGTCCAAAGCAGAATAATTTGTAACAAATTGTCTTTGCATGGATTGTTTTCAAGCTGTCTGTGGTGAGTTGACTTCGCTTCAGGGGCTTTGATTGAAGACTTGGAATTTTTGGGAAAAACTGCACCTCATTATGAGCAGAAATCTGACATCATTGGAGTTGATCAAGTCAGAAGTGTATCAGTGACTAAGTAGCTCAATGAGTAGTGTAGTTCTTTCTCTAGTTAAGTGGATTTACCATGATAAACTTTGGAGCTCATAAGGCCATATTATTTGTTCTCCTCACTGCTGTTTATTTTCATCTTTCTGTAGTGCTTCCATTTATAGTCAAATACTTCTGTCTACTAGTCAAATACTACTTTGTGAAAGTCTAGTTTGTTTTTTTGTAGCACTGCTAAAGTAAATTGGGCTTTATCAAAGTTTAATTCAGTTCCTCATAAAATTTTAGAGAAAGGCTTCAAAGCTTTCAGTAAAATGCATATGTGTCATATATATGCACGTTCATGGACTAGATATTGTTTAGGTTACAAAAAGTGCTTGTGTACATAATGAATATCAGATTGTTTAATAGTAACTTCACACCAAGTACAACTTTATTATAAAATATTTGGAATCATGGTGTTCTTGCAGAGAAGGAAAATTATAACTTGTATGTTCTCATGAATGCTGAATGTTTTTAGTTGTTATTATATTGGACTTAATAATTGTTAAGTTTGAAATAAAAGTATACACATGTGACTTCTGATGGGGGAGCAGTATCCTTCAGAACTGATTCTGATCTAGAAGTTTCTAGCCACAGGCACCTATTTCGGCCTGAATCTGTTGATCAACTCTCCACCATCAGATTTCTAGTCTGGATTATCTCTACAAATTTAATAATACCTCTCCTGCTATCTATGGCCAGGGTAATCCTCCAACGTTTTGTCCCCTAGAGGCAGGCTGTAATGTTCAGCTTGGCTCTTGGGTACCTCTACTTGTGATCTAGAGAGGCAAGGCCATCTCCAAGGCCTGGAATACCCTGGGCAATAGGGATATCTGCAAGGGATGTGACAGTGTATTTGAATGAGCAATTTGAATGACAGCCCTAGCGTAATAGCAAAATTGACCCAGCTCTTTACACCACTTTTTCCTTAGAGATTGCAGGTTAGGATACAGAAACATTACAATCTGTACCTAAAAATGAATGAGCTTGGGTCTGTATTCTCAGAAGCATGACTATTTTTTAATTGCATCGACTGATTTAATAGCAATTACAGTGTTTCCTTAGAAACTTCACCTTGTTTGACATACACAATTAATCAGCAGACAGCTCTGGGATGAAATGCAGCAGCCTAATGAGACCAAATCCTGCTTGTGTTGATTAGTAATGAGAATTTGTCAGAAACTGGGCTATCTGATCAGCAGGGTTGCATCACTGTCTGTTTGGGTGTGTGTGCACATGGCAGGGAGTGTGGGGGATGAGGGGAGGAAACCCAACTTCTTGCAAATACCTTGGTGACCAGGAAGTACAGAAGGCAGCTGCCCTGGCAGCCCCACAAGCCCCAGCCCTGCTTTGTGGACAGAGTAATTTGGAATGGAAAACTTTCCCTGGCTTTCAGTGAGGTTAGTGAATACAATGTGCCTACAATGACATTTCACCTTTATTGAAGTTATTTCCCCAAGCTCAAGTCTTCCACTTGTTGCAAAAACTGGGACTCTCCCTATTTCAGACTCCTTTTTCCTAAACAGGCTGGACACTGGATCATATCTGATGGCCTTGGAGGCCTGAGATTGAGACCATGATTTCCTGCCTCATGGATCTGACATGAAGTCATTTTCTCTTTTGGCAGGGTGACAGATACACCTTTTAATAAAGCCTTAAAATGTGGAAGTGGAATCTGAGAAAAATTGTAGATTACTGCTTTGGGGTCAGCAAAACATGCACATAAATATAGGTATACATGTGTATGTATGCATGTATAGAGACAGTTTTTTTTTTTCCTATGAATCTTGGCTGAAACAGCAAGTTTTATATCAGTTTTCTAGCACCAGGAACAGAATTCAGTTAAGTGTTCTTAGTGTTTTAGGACAGGTGGTGAAATTGAATAACTGTAAGGGAAATTCAGGTAAGAGAACATAATTACCCAGACTGGATCTTGGCCAGTACATGGGAGTGAGCAGTTTCACTTCTGTGGAAAATACTGTGGGATTTTTAAAGGCAATTTGGTTTTATCTTGTAATACAAATATTGCCTGTTTTTATGGCTCTATGATTTGAAGCTTGTATTTGAGCCTAAGGAATATTTTTCAGTAGATTCAAGACTGGGGAATAGCATCTAAAACCCATAGTACTGGTGTAATCAAATTTTACAAATAAAACTGTTAAATTTTATTTGATCTTCAACTGCTATAGGGCGATTTGCAATTCTTAGGAAGTGTGCTTAGTGGTTTGTTCAGTGTGGGTTTAACCCTCCTGTGCTGGCAGCTACCTTTTGTTCTTGTAGGGAGGTGTGTGAGTCATGACTTATTCATGGGCATATTAGAGGATCTTAACATAGGTGTGGCTGTTGAGCAGCAGAGTGTGTGGAAGCAAATCCAGCACCTGCTTAGAATAAAGGGAACCAGGCTGTTTAAATACTAAATGGTACAAAATAAAGTGCAGCTAGGTTTCCTTACAGGGGTTTGTAACCAGGAGAAGGAAATGAAAGAAAAATAACAATGATACCTGACTGTGGGCCTGAGCAAACACTGTCCTCTGCTACCCTCTGATCCCAGTCTGTGATCTCTTTGTCTTAGTTTAAATTGGTACCAATATTGCAGTCAGTAGCTTTTTAAGAGTTGAATGGAACCTTTTGTTGGTTTCAGGATTGGTGAAATTAGACAGCAGTTTTGGGAGGGCTGTGTGCCCCTGGGAGGGACTCACCTTGCAGCAGTTTTGGGAAGACTGCTGCCCGTGAGATTGGAGCCATGCTGGAGAAGCTGATGGAGAACTGTCCCTGTGGGAGGGACCCCATGGTGCAGCAGGGGAAGGACTCCTCTGCCAGAGGAGCAGAGGAAAACTGGGTGATGAACTGACCAAAACCCCCATGCTCTGCTCCTGCACTGGGGTGGGAAGGAGGGAGGGTCTGGAGGAAGAAAAGTTCTCTGACTCTGTTAGTAATAAATTCAGTTTGTACCTCTAAGCCAAGCCTCTTTTGCCCTTGCAGTGTGTTCTCCCAGTCCTTATCTCAACTCACGGACCCTTCATTAATATTTTTTTCTCTCCTCTGCCCAGCTGTGGCTGGGGGAGGGCAAGTGAGTGACTTTTGTGGTGCCTGGTGTTGGGCCAGCGTCCAACCATGAGAGATGGAAACATGAAAGCAAATAATGTGGCATTTGGGCCCTGTGCAGGGCACAGAATTCTAAGGGCTGAATGTATAGTAATTTCTTTAGCAACTTTGCTAAACTACTCATGCATCTGACTCTTCCCCAAATTTGAATATTGTAGCAATTTTTATTGCTATAATCTGCTCTCCAAATAAAACCATTTAGCTTTGGCAATTCTCTAATGTTTAATAATACATGTAATGTTTGAAAAGTTTTGGAGCAGTTGGTATTTGCTTAGTCTCAGTTTGGAGGGTAGCATGGTAATGAACAAGTGATGCTTGAAAGGTCACAAACTAAACAAGTAATTCAAGCATTTGTAGTTTATTCCCTAATTAAACATTTTGTTGAACATTTTTTCTGAATGCTGTGTTTGCTGTGTGGTGTGATGAATTATTTGTCTTCCTCCTCTTAATGATATGAAAATACTCCATTCATTTCTGCATGTTGACAGTATTTAACCTCTTACAATAATCCTATCAGCAAACACACTGGTGAACATTTTGTAACTAAGTTTGAGTTCTTCTGTGCAAGTACTATTTAAACTTGCTTTTACAGCTAGGTACAATGCCCTTGAGATGAGCTGGTGTCACCTCTTAAAGCCCTGCAGCTTTTATGCAAGGTTGTGCCTGGTGTATTCTAGGTCTGCGAGGCAGGAGAACATCCAATCATATTTATTGTCTGAAGATGATTGTGGCAAATCTAAGGTCAAGGAGAGTCCACAGGGAAGAGTGGTAATTGGTTCAAATCAGGTTCATTTTTCCTATTAAACTTTTTGAAAGTTTATATTTTGGGGAGGAAGGAACATTTCATGGCCTTACCCATCAGAATTTCACAATTTATTCATGGCTAAAATATATCCCAAATGTCCAATGTTAACTCAAAATCAGGTTTAGCAACTTTTAAATGCTGACGTTTGACTTTGACTGTTGGAGCTATCCAGGCAAAATACACTGACTTTGCTCAAGATTTTTTCATGAATTAATCATCTGTGTTGCTTTGACAGTATAAATCAGAGAAATCCAGGAGTTTCTTACATAGAGCGAATTAGTGAAAACCAGTTCTTTTCCTTGGTTTGTAGTTGGTTCTTGTGTTATAATTGTGAAGAAAAACTGATTTTTGTTTTTTTAATGGCAGTTTAACTTTGTTCTATATATTGGTTGATACACTTAACCATATCAACCATATATGAGTGGAGTAGTGCAGATATGCACTGATGATTTCCTTGTGTTTTCACTATTCAGTATAACTAAATTGGAAGTCATGCCAAATTTTCATTGCAGTTTTCAGTCTGGTTTGACCTTTGGTGGTGAGTTGTGTTGCCAGAGCCAAGGTGCACAGAATGCTTTTGGTGGCCAAGTGGAAGTAGCACTGAAACTTTAATCCAAGGTTTCTCATGAAAAGGGAGCACACAGAAAAGGGAAATAATGACAAGTGTTACTTTTTCTAAGGCTCTATTTCTGCTTGAAGAAGCTGATTAAAAGGAGGAGCCTAAAAGTGTTTTCTGGCATTAGGGAGTCTAACACTGAGCTTTTTAATTCTAAGTGGAACTCTCTGAGAAGCAAACAGCTCTGGTTTAGTCCTCTGACTGTGTTTTTTCCAGGAGGCTTTGTGGCCACATGCCTACATGTTTATTGATGTATTTCCCCTCTAAGGCATTTTCTTCCTCGGTAATATTCAAATGGGTCAGTTAGGCTGAGGTTTGACAAGTATCAATGTCTTGATTTCACCCCTCCCAAGGTCACAAGTGACAATACACAAAAATCAGTTGGAAACAGGAGCATCCAGGAGTTTAGGGAATATTATCCTTGTAGGATATCAGCACTGTGTAGTTTTGTGAACTGGATCTGGATCTTATTTCTAAGTTATAAATGTTAAATACAGTAACATAATGAAGGGTTATAAGTGAGGGTCAAACATTTTGTCCTGTGACATTTCCTGCAAATGACTGCCAGCTGTCCTGTGGCAGGCAGTTTGCTGTAAAATAGAGGAAATGAAGTTTTGAAAATATCTTTCCATCCTGCTTCCAAGCACTCTGATGTAGTAAATTGTTCTGATAGGGATGAGTCCCTGTAGACTTCCTCCTCTGTCATCTCCCAGTGCATTTAAAGGGGGAGCTGGAAATTAGAGGATTCCTGTTCTGGGAGAAAAGAAACATATGGGAAAAGTTAAAAGGAGAAAAAGCCGAAGACAAAGTTCCTCAGATTTCATTATGGGTGGTTTTGGATTTGAGAAGTTAGTCAATGATAAGCAAAATGCGGAGAAACCACATCAGCAAGTTTCTTCAGATAGGAATAGAGAGAGATCAGTTCCTGCCTCTGAATTATTGAGGAATAACTGTTCAGCTTTGAAAAAGGTCTCGCTACGTCCAAATCCAGAAACTTCTAAGTAATTAGACTGCTGCTTCAGCAGAGTGAGCAACAGGCACTTATACCTTGGAGGTGGAACACATAAAAACATTCTTCTGATGGCTGAATTTTACAGCAGAGTTGATGAAAATGATATTAATTAGAAATTGCAGCGCTGAATGCTGAAGCCGTCTGCATTTTATTTATAAATAGATTTTTTTTTCTGCTGTAGGTTTTGAATGATGTTGAAAGAACTTTGCTTTTGCTCAAGCTCATGCTTGAGAAAAGACAACTGCAGCTCATGTTTTAAATAGTTGTTAACAGAAAGAATGACAGAATATATACTAAGGTTATGAGCTGCAATTTAATAAAAATACTTTGGATTCCAGCATTCACTTTGATCTTTCAGTGCTTTGCTCTTAACCACAATATTATCGAGTGCTTAAACTGCACTATAGTTGCCAAAAAAAGTGTTACTTGACTTGTGTTATAAATAATACTTAGCAATAAGCATTAGTTACCATAATTTTGTGTAATAGAGATAGTGTCTTGAAGCTTCAGTTCTGTGATTAAAGTGACTTCTCTTTCTCTTAAATGCTTATTGGAATTTTTAATTGAAAAAGCACAGTTTCATTATGCAGAGTTGCCATTTATGAAAGGATGGGCTGTCCAAGATGGAAGCTTTTATGAAAAGCTACAAAGGACTCTGGAGAGACCACGAGTGCAGGTACTTGAAAGATCAATTACAGTCAAACCAAACAAGCCAAGCAAACACCTTCCCACTTTGCCACATCACTGAATGTTTAATTGAAAGGAGAAATATTTCATTTCCTTCCTATGGACCAAACAGTAGTTGATAAACTAGCAGTACTCTGGATCACTTTTTTTTCTGCCTTGCTACACTCTAAGGAGTTTCTTGTTATTTCTTGCAGTTTATAAGTGATAAGAGGAGTCTCTGGTTAAGCTTTAGTTGCGTGTGTAGTACCTGAAGCTATGGTAAGGGGTAAAGTGGCTTCCCATAGACCTTGCTGTAGCCTAGAGGAATCTGGGTGTAACAGCTCTTCCATTTGGCAGGTTCTTCATTTTCTCAAGTCTAATACAGTGTGTACAGTGCTTTGGCTGTAGGGTTTCACTGGCACTGTCACAAGACCCAATAACTGCTCCTTCGGAATGAGTCCAGCTTTGTGCAAGGTGAATGAGGATGCTGTAATTTCATTTCTATTACCTTCAGATCCTTCTTTCTACTCCATTTCTGTGGCTGGAAAGCCTCAGTACTTTGCTGATTTTAATACAGTTACTTTATATAATGATATTTTAATCAGCGGCAATGACGCCATGATGATTTTCTGCTTTTTCTGATTTTTTACATGCCCTTTTATGTTTTTTCAGTATTCTCAGCATACTTGCAATTACAACATACTTGTAATTCTTTAAGCCAGGTATTTTAGGATAGTCTTGCTATTCTGCTAGGCAAGAAGACCAAACACTCCAAAGGCCTCACAGCTGGAGGCCAGGAACACTTACACTGTCTTGAGAAACCAAGGCTCTCTCTAGGGCATGTTTTGTAGACCAGGATTAAGCCCCATATGGGGCTTAATCTTAGACTTTAGAATAGGGAAATGTCACCCCAGTCCTTGGAGCTTGTCACTTAAACTTGTCAGATATGCTATTTTGCAAGGTCTATACAGTTGTATATGCAGTATTGGGTATATGGATCCTTATTAAATAGTGAGGCAAAAATGGTTTTATCCCTTCACTGTGTCTGGCTCATAGTTCTAGGAGCAAGGAAAAAGGCATCAGCTTCCTTTCCTCCAGTTTTGCAGCTCTTTTTCTTATTTTCCTTTAAGAAATTATACATGAGAGAGTAGAACTTGAACATTATGGTACAGCTGCCTTTAAAATGAGTTCTTTAATGATTTCTAGTTTGGTTTTTTTCCATTTCTTATTGCAGTTCTTGAATGAAAATGTTCTAGGACTATTTTGATGCTAAGCAGGGACTGGAAGAAAAGTGGGTTTACTCTAATTTCATAGATTCCACAGTCTGGTTATTTTTCGCTCTTTTTCCCTCCTGCTGTTTTGGTAAGGCTATGGTAATTAGTTAAAGTATTACTTACAAGCCGAGTTCTTTAGGGTTAGCTAGAAACTGTGTGTATATACACTGGGGGTGAAATACTTGGTGGGGTGTTGGGGGGAAGAAGAGGATCCCAGTCTATCCTCTTCTTGTGCAGCAGCTCTTTGTGCTGCTGTGCTTCACCACATGGCTGACATTACAGTTATGCACCATCTTGTTCAGAAGAGCTGCTAACAGATTACCCCAGCTTTGGAGAAAACTGCATTGAACAAACACTGCTTGTCAATAGCTTTTATCTTTGGCTTGCAGGTTTCTCATAACAGCGTGGGCAAAAAACCCAAGTGTTTTTCCTGGGGACTTCTATTCCCTAAACTGTGTGTGCCAAATTTTGCTGCAGACTGCTGTGAGGTTCCTGTTACTTTATAGGAGCTCCCTGGAGGATGCCACAGTTGGAATCAAACCTGGAAACCCAAGAGGTGCCATTAGCTTGTCTTCCTTATTTAGCTTTCCAAATGGTTGTATGGGAATTGTAGCACAGATATGCACCAAGCAAGTACATTTTTCTGAGACCCAATTTATGCATAAATACTATAAAGGTTCTGCAAGAAGCCCATAATCCAAGTGCTTTCAAAAAGCATCCAGAAATGTACATTTTGAAATGTTACTTTGCTAAAGAAACCATTTTTTTTTTTTCTGAAGTGTGAGATGTACTTACAAAATGAAATTTCTTTTTACTATTAATTTTATATGATGGATCATTTTATGGTCTTGAGAATGTAAAATTTAAAGCACCTCTTGTCTGTAAGAAAAATTTTTAGATCTATGCTCTGTGTCAGCAGGTAATTGCTATTGTGGTGAAGCCATAAGATCAACATTTCCAAGAAAATATGGAAATATTATGTATTATTATAAAGGCTTTCCTTTGGCTTTCCCAGCCATGATCTGTCAGGCAGATTTACATGAGGTTTTCTTCTCTGCCAGCAAAGATGAGTGCTGGCTGCCTGCCTTATTTTCCTTGGCTGCATTACCCAGCTGCTGTGGCACTTGGGCTGACTGGCTGATGCTGGGGCTGAGAAGCCTTTCAGATGAGAAATTGAAATTGTCATTTGGTAATGCTGTGTGTCTATATTGACACTCACTTTGTGTTGGAGTTTTAAATCACATTCAGGAGAGAAAGGTTCTGGGCTCTATAATGGGAAGTACTGTTTTTAATAGAGTTCCCCTGTTAAGAAGTGCTGTGAAAATGAAATCAACATTGACCAAAAGCAATGCTTTTGAGCTGTTGAGTGATGTTAACCCTCCTCCTCAGCCTTGATCACTCTTTTTTGGACCTTGCAACAGCATCTGCTTTGTGGTTGCCCTGGTGCTTGAGTGACTGCAAACTGACCAAAGGAAAACGGGTTCATGGCATACATGCTCACCAAAAAACTGCCTGCTGGTGAGAGTGGGGTGGGAGTCAAACAGATTGTTCATTTCAGAGAAGAAAAGATAGAAGAAGTGACTCCAGTTACATAAACTTCTGTTTTGTTTGTTGTGGTGGGTGCCAGCTGGAGATCACCTTTTGTTCTGTGTGCTGGTGGGATACCCTGCCTGCTGTCTGGTACTACTGATGAATGCTTTTGTCTTACTGCTTTCCTTTGTGCCAATAGCTTCAGTCATTTCTTGTCTTTGCTAAGCTCCCAAATCCTTTTTCTTATCACTGTGCTGAATAATTGTGCCGTTTAGTACTCTTTTCTTACTTGCCTGCTTCCAGACCAATTCTTTTGTAAATGTGTACTCAGAAGTGTTTTTGCCATCTCTTGGAGGAATCACTTATATAATTGAAGTAGTTTAAACCAGCTTGTGTTGTCAGTCATTGTTATCTCCCTTAAATTTGGTATAATCTACAGGCCTTCAAATTTTGTTCTTAGTATTGCTGCTACAAAGGACTTGTTGTTGGCAGCATCTCTCATAAATTAATGAGCAACTTAAGTAATTAATTTTTGAGATGTTTCAACATGTATATAAACTTAAATCAGTATTTGAGCTAAAAAAAAAGTAGACATAAATTTGTTTAGGTTGTGGTTTCAATGGAAATTAAATGAGTAGTCTACAGAGTTTTCAGTCTGAGACAGAGGTAGATAAAAGTAAATGGTCTTTGTCTTGTTGGTAAGGATATAGTCCCATACATAGAGAACTAAATTCTATTAATCTAAAAAACAAGAGAAATTCTAAAGAGGTGAAATCTTAACACAGGAACTAAAATGAAAGTATTGAATCATTCACTGGCTGTAAAATCCCATGGCTATGTCTTCTGTGGGTGGTGGAGCATTTGGGTTTGCCTGATGCAGCAGGCCTCACCTTGAAGGACCTGGTTTTGTTTTGCTCCTGAACTTCGTGGAGAATAACCATTATAACATGTCTTCAAAATGTAAAACTGTAATACTGAAAATCACAATAATAGTCAGATTTTTCCAATTGCTTTTGTAGAAGCTAATATAGACCTATTCTGTAGGATGCAACCCCTTAGAGGTGTGTGGAACACACTGATCCCATCACGATCTAGAAGAGCCTGTGGCATCTCTGGTGACATCTGTGTGCCACAATGACTCCAGAGAGTCATCTTTGACTGCTGTTCTATGCAAGAGCAGACTCAGCTTTCTTCCTGAATGTGTAGGGAATGAATATAGAAACAAGGCAATATTTCTGCTGCTCTCACCTCTGCTGATGTTTTCCAGTGAAGAAGGTTCCTAGTTTGCCAAGTGACAGAAGCCAGTCAGAGCCACTGCAGTGTGGAGGGAGGCTCAGCTTGCAGCCACAGACACTCCAGCAGGTGTGTACAGTCTGTGCTGCTGCAGAGCAGCCTAGACACTGCTCAGAGTGAGACCCTGCTCTTGCTGCCTGCTCCCCTCTCCCTCTGACACGGCCATTTCTGCTCCTTTCAGGATTCTTTAATATTGAGCTCCCCACTGTGAGTCAGGAGCTCCTTGGCCACTGCCCAGATCACTCTGATGTGAAGCCTCTCTGAAGCTGCAGGAATCACCAGCACTGACTACAGGATAAGAGTCAAGAAATATCTGACTAAAAAACCCAGCCTTGTTGTCTTCCTAATTAAACCCTGTAGCTACTCTATGCATAAAGCAGCTTTTGCTGTTTGAAGTGCTCTTCTATATGCATATTGTGCATTTATGATCTCAATAAGAATTCTTAATAAGAGGTGCAGTGTAATCTTAATGTGGTGTTAGAGCAATGCAAGGAATTGTGATGGGATGCATATTCAACTGAGCCCAGGAAAGCTTGCTTGCTCCTTTGAAAGCAATAATGATTTGCAAGCAGCCTTCCCATATGGCTAAATTTGATAAGGATCATGAGTTTAGTTTTGTTTAAATGCAAAAACTTCCTAAGCTGCAGGGGAACCTGTGGTAAGTAAATAGGAGGTGACCAAAACTTATTGTGTATTTCTTCAGTAATCCTCACCTGAACCTTGTAATTACTCAAGCATGCTTGTGTAGACATCTATGTCATATAAACAGAATATATTTCTCTGGAAATGCATACATTTTCTAGTTTATCATCTTTAAAAATGAAAAGAAACTTCAAACAAATCACAAATCCATTTATTTTCTACAGTGTAGAAAAAAATAACAGCTTGTTTCAAGAGAAGAGACATTATAAAAAATTTACATTGATAATAGAAGAATGTTTTTCTATTCCTATTTGATTCACAGGACAAGTATCTGATGCCCATTGTGTGCCTGCACTTGATGTGATAGTACTGCAGTATATTTTAAGACACTGCAGGATTAGGAGAATTACATAAGAGTCTGTTTCAGTGGACCTAAATTCCTGTAACTAACATTTATAAGGGGAGCGTTTCCAAGGTTTAACTTTGCTCAGCTTACTGTAGGAAGCTTTCTTTGGTTGGGGATCAGCCACTGCAAAGTTGGGCTTGTGATGAAGGATATGTATAATTCCTGAAGAAGTAAATTGTGAAAATGTGAGTGCAAGAAAAAGATGAATGTCATTGGCTGATCAGCTGCATCTGGCAGTGACTGTACCTTACTTGGGATTTGTGGTCTGCATAAAATAACCTTGAAGCCTTTCCTTTTTTTACTGTATCTTATCTTCTGTGTGCAGAGAAATGGGTGTAAGATTTGGCCTATGCTTAAGATCCCAGATAAATTAAGGTCCTATTATGTTTAGCTCTTAGTACTTGAGTTAGATGAGTGCCCTGTGGAGAGGGCTGGTTAATGATACTTATTGATGGCCTTGTGAGGAGCTGCCATCTGATTGAGCTGGTGTTTAGTGTTGAATATTCCAGGTTTGAAAGCAAAGATTTGTTTCACCTGCTGTTGTGTTGTGGAGGGGAGCAAATAGACCCACCTTCTCCTCTCACGTGTGCCTGCAGTGAAAGCATGAACACCAGTCAGATCACGAGGATGGTGGCAGTTCTCCTAAGTCTGCAGAGTGGTGAAGATAACTCTCCCATGTGTGCCCTTGGATGTTCCCATCCCTCCCATTGTGTTGAGACAGGAGATGAGAGTGAGGTTTTGAAAATGAGTAGGGGTTTCATTTTGCAGTTTGGCTTGGCTTATTTTGGCTGCTGAAGCTCCCTGGCCTGGTGAATGTGAGAGCTGGCATGAGGCAGGGGAGGCAGACTGCCCAGGGCTGGGATATGACAGGACTGTCCCTTTCAATTCAGCACAACATTGAGCTGACAATGTCATTGCAGCTTGTGGGAGCCACTTGAGGAAATGTAGCTTGGGTGCAGCACTCAGTGAAGAAATCTTTTCCTTGCCTGGGCCACTTGTCCTCATTTGCCTGCTGCAGCCTGTTCATTGTGCCAGTGCAACTGTCCTGGAGCTGTGCTGTGAAAAGAACTGCTCTGTGCAGCCAGTGGTGCTGCTCCCTTGGCAGGAGCATCCCTGGGGTCACCCTGGGGCAGGCAGGAGCCTTCTGCTGCAGCTGGGCACAATCCAGAGACAAGCCATGAAGGCAGTCTGAGTTTCTCTGACTGCTCAGTGATCTTATCCACTCCCTGCCACTAAAAGGAAATGCTTGGAAATCGAGAACAAATTGAGTATTCCTTTAAATTAGTCTTTATTATAGTTTGTTTAAATTTAAATGTTGGAAATACTTTGAGGAGTACTAGTGTAATTGTTTAATACAATCCAGAAAGCAAGGTTTTCTAATTATTGATAAAAAAAATTAAAAAATAAATCAATGATAAGTAGGTTTTAAGTTGTTTATATGTTATGGAAAGACTTGTAGTTCTGTGTTCAAAAAAACCTCACAAGAACTACGACACAAAATTCAAAACCCCAAACCAAACAACAACAAAACCAGACAAACCAAATCCTCTGAATCACCAGACCCACAAAACTTACTCCCCAAACCCTTATTTGCTTTCCCCAGGAATCTTGGGTCTAAAACTTCTCAATTGTTATTTTTGAAAATTTCCTTTAGTTTTGAATATCTATTCAAACAAACATCTTCCCTGTCCCTAAGTGCAAGCTTTTGAAACTATAGGTGTGTTTTCTTCTGGCATGATTTCAAGCCTCTTCAGGGTTTTACATCTCTTTTCTTGCAGTGTTTGTTACCTGGTCTCCTACTAGTTGAGCCAGGAGTGTGTTTTATAAAATACCCATCTGCAGGGTCCTAGGGCTCACAGATGTGGAAATAGCAATGCTGTATATTGTCCTCTCATGCAGAGTTGGTCACCTAAACCAGAGGCATAGAGCACCAAAGCCTGCCTGGGAGCTCTGTCCTCAGTCTGGCTCTCTTCCTTTGCCTTCCTAAGTGTTGCTCCCCACCAAGGATGATAGTTCCACCCTGGGCTGTGCTTGGGACAGCCAAACACAGCTGCTGGGACAGTCTGCCTGGGTCACGTAGCAGAAATAAGGGCTTGCCAAGTTTGGCTTCCCCTGCCCTGGGTGGTATTTTATTGTAGCTGACATCTTCATGCCCCAAACCCCCTCGTGCTGTGCCAGGCACACACCCTGCCTCCTGCTGTCACAGCATCCTGCACGGCTGGGCCAAAGAGCCACCTGAGATCTGCTGACCTGAAAAAGCTGCACAGGAACCTGTCCCTGGGCTCTGGGTCTCGTGGGGAGCCTGGTGGGGAGCCCCGGGAGGGGCAGAGCAGTGCTGGGAGCCCCGGGAGGGGCAGCAGCAGTGCTGGGAGCCCCGGGAGGGGCAGCAGCAGTGCTGGGAGCCCCGGGAGGGGCAGAGCAGTGCTGGGAGCCCCGGGAGGGGCAGCAGCAGTGCTGCTGGGGAGGTGCCAAGCCAGGGCAGTGCCACTGTCAGGCTTTTATTTCCCTGCTAGCCCACAGATGGACTGCACTGCAGGGCAGGACCAGTTGTTAGACCACATTCCTGCTAGACAGTGGTTTGTATCACCCCAGGGTTTAGTTTCCCTTGCCTTCTTAAAGATGGAAAAGTTAACTCGTAGATGTGTGGCTGGGGGTTGTGATCATAAGGACTTTGGGGGACCAAAATGCACAATTGGTGTGAACTTTGCACTTACTGAAGTACCATTTAAAATACAGTTACAGATTGGCTTAGGCAGACTGTAGCTACTAACAGCAGAGAACTGCCAAGTGAATTTTGGTACCTGTGAGCATTGACATAGGCAGTTAATGGGGATTTTGTTGTACAGGTTCCTTGGAGAGTAGCAGATAGGCTTTGCAGTGGCAGAACAGAGTGAATTTCCTCAAGTAGATCTTGATTGAAAACCTCCCTGGGTAGGAACTTGAAGATTTTTTTCCCTTGATTCAGCAGCTTTGAATAAGATAAGGAGCTATTTAGAGTAAAGTAGGAAGTGCAGGTCTCTGAAGAGCACTCAGGTAATGCTACAAGTCTGAGATCCAGATGTATCCTTTGACAAGAGGCAATACCAAAGTGTCTTGCTTCATGTTCAATCTTGAAGTTAGACTAATTTTGTCAAAATAGAAATTAGTCTCCACTGATGTTTGTTTCTGTGTAGTGACGTTGCCTGAAGTAGATGTCTCTGAACAATTCTGTATGTGAGTTAAAGCTGAGTTACAGGGGAGGAAGTAAATACTAGGCACAAAACTCACTGTAGGCACATACAGCTTGAGAAATGCATGTTTCTGCTAAGGTGTATGTTTTCAAGGAATGCGTTTTCAATCTGTTTAAGTGCTGACTCATGCCCCACGTAGTTGGTTAGGGACACTTGAGGACACATGATCCCCTTTTTTTTGAATTATTTGAGTGCAAGTTGTTGGAGGAGCACTGGCAGAGCAAACTGTCCAAGTGGAGCTGGTAGAAGCCTGGTTGTGTGTTTGAAGAACTGCCAGAGAGAGGGAGGCAGTTGAGGTCTGTGCTGTATCATTGGCTTGGCTTCAGAAGTTCTGTGCCTTTGCTTTCCAGGATAATCTGTCCTCCCCAGCAGCTTTTCACATGAGAATGAATGGGAGAAGTGTCTGTGAGAGATGACTGTGTTGGAGTGAAATCTGCTTTAGACTTGACTTGCAAGCAGTATTCTTATTTTTCTGCTCCCTGTGTTGCTGTGTTAGAATAAGGGCACTCCCTCCCCTGCAGCCTGTTGGTCATTACAGCTCTTCTGTGTGGCCAAGACTCAGCTCTGGTTTTTATTGACCTAAGGAATGAGGAGCTGGGTGAAGACAGGAGGATCTTACCAGCAGGGATGTGTGCCATGGATTGATGTCCAGAAGGTCACCACAGCTCTTTGGGAGCAACCCTCCTGCATGTACATGGCTCTGGATGAAGGCTGGAGCTGGAGCCCCTGAAACAGCGGGGTGAGGGTTTTGTGGATCCCCAAAGACACTCTAGAGAAATTGTCTTGATGAGGTTTCTGAAGTGACACAGGAAATCTGTAGCAGAACTGAGGGTTCTGGGTAGGAGTTCTGGGTGGGCTCTGTTGTTTAGGGACCCCTGTAAGCTCTGGGGCCTCCAACAGTCCTGCTGTGCTCAGCACAGGTTCTTGTGCCACAAGCCACTTCTCCAAAGGATCTAACCATTTCCACTTTCCATGCACAACAAATTTCTAATAATATTAATGATAAAAAAGGCATCCACTTGATTTTTCCAGTGCACTGGTATCTGGACAGATTTATTTTTTCCATTTTTTATGGATTGGTGGTGGCTTGGTTACTCAGTTTTAAGTCCAAATTTTCTTCAAGTTTTTGATCTGTCTTCTCCAATCAACACTAGAATTGAAGTTGTATCTTGACAAATTTGATTCCCAGGTTTATCACTTTGCTGTCAGGACAGACTCTGCTTTAGGTGGATAAAGAATTGGGTGTTGTGCTGCTTTTTATTTAGTCTGAAATTAGCTTATATTGATGTTAAGTGTGTTTGTTCTTTCCTCCACAGGAGGAAAGGAAGAGTGTGATGTGCCAGAGGTTTGTTATTTTGCTCTTTTTCATTTTTAATATCACCAACAATTGTAGACAGTAATTCTGAGACAAATTACAGAAGAGATGAATTGTGAAGGCAAGAGAAGAACAGGAAATAAAGTAGAAAAATAGCTGAGTACAATTCTGATGTAGGAAAGTTTCTATTATTTTTATTCTGTTAAAGGTTGGCCTCAAGTATTTCCTTTTAGAGGCTTTTGAAGAGATCAATTAGTTCTTCCAGTTCCTGATATTTACTCTCTCTTCATTAACAATTTTAGCCAGTTAAAAATTATTGCAATTTTAGTTTTCATATGAAAATTAGCAGGGATATGATGACTTGAAGCAGGGCATACACCTGAAGGCAGAAGCCTTGTCCAGATCCTTGTTGTTGATGCTACGGACTCATGAGGATGAAGAATGATGTACTGAAAGATTTAATCATATGTTTTCAGCACAAATATGCCAAAATACCGTGCTGTTGTTTGGTCAAAGCCTCACCCTTTTCAGCAAGGAGAGAAATAAGAGAATTACCAAAACAAGGAGATGATCAGGAGACACAAGTGACCCTGCAGGGAATTGCACTGCATTGACACATCTCTGTTGGTCTTGGAGGAGATAGCGAGTGGTTGCTATTAGAAAAAAAATTTTTTTTTGGTACCAGCTGGGTACCTTGGTAAAGACTGGAGCTGCACAGTTCAGAATTATTTCTCTTGTGTAGTAGAATAGTGACCCCAAGTTCCAATATGCATTTTTTTTCTGCTGGGAATTTAAAAACATGAAAATCATTCCTGGTGTAGATTTTAGCATTTTCTGGACTCTGATTTCTTCTGTCTCCTGCACCCCATCCTTCTTCATAGGTTTGCCCATTTCTTCATCATCACCCTTGTAAGGGGAGGATTCCCAAGGCCAGTTCTTAGCATATCTCATTTCCAAATTCAGCGTTCTCTGAATGTGTTTTTTTAGTAATTTAATTTTAATGG
>LTAT01000016.1:12700460-12716472 GCA_003286495.1 Chlorodrepanis virens | reverse complement strand
GACACAAGTGACCCTGCAGGGAATTGCACTGCATTGACACATCTCTGTTGGTCTTGGAGGAGATAGATCATTCCTGGTGTAGGTTTTAGCGTTTCCTGGACTCTGATTTCTTCTGTCTCCTGCACCCCATCCTTCTTCATAGGTTTGCCCATTTCTTCATCATCACCCTTGTAAGGGGAGGATTCCCAAGGCCAGTTCTTAGCATATCTCATTTCCAAATTCAGCGTTCTCTGAATGTGTTTTTTTAGTAATTTAATTTTAATGGAAGGCCTCAAATCCAATCCCAGTCACATTCCCCAAAGTAAATTTACTGTCAAGGCTGGAATGTAAAGAAGGAATGAAAAGTAAAATGAACTTTACATGAAATATAAATACAGCTGGACTAATCACTGCACTGATTGTAAGATTGTTGCAGGTGCAGGGTTTAAATGTGTAAAATAAAAGTCTAACAAGATGTGAATTGCAGATAATGAAGCCCTTTCTGATTCAGCTGCTGAGGTCTTGCTTAGGCATCTCTCATGAATTCCTTCCTTTGTTGAGGAAATGAAATGTTTCCTCCAATTAGACCCCTTGTTGATTAGAAATCTATTTGTTTGCTGAGTCAAAGCCCAGTTTATTTTTTCTTTAATGCTTATTCTGGGGATTGCACAGGTGTGTTTCTTATAAAGTTTTTTTTTTTTATTATTTCTTCTTTTCACATTGGCTTACAATAGATTGAGTTGTGTGGAATCAGAGGTGTGCTTGCTCTGTTCCACCAGCTACAGTTTGACTCTGAGGTACACGCAGGATGGCATTTTAACTTCCTTCTGCAACTCAGGGCATCTCAGTATATACATCTAAATAAACTGTTCTGTAGGAGACTGACTGCTGCTTAGGCTGAATTCTAAGAGTCCACAGCAGAACCTGAAATAACATTTCCAGTGGTTTTATTCTCCACGGGCATCAACGGCTCCAGTAGAACTGTGTCCCTTTCAAATATTCTAGGGGCATGGACTAAAGGATTTCTGTGAAGTATCACAAAAGGACATCTGCTCCATCTTTTTGACCTGCAGCTTTGTTGATGATAGTGTTTTTCTGAAATTTTCCCCACAAGGAAAATCAGAGCTATGTGGGAATATGAGGTTCACAGAGTTGAAGACAGTAAAAAGTCTGCAAGCTGACCTTGGTGTTCTTGTATTTACAAGAGAGTCTAAATGGATGTGAAAAAGAAGTCTGTGAGCTTGTGACCATTGAGTAACATTTCACTTGAGTGCTTTTTAGTTTTCCTGAGTTTGCAGGAAGAGGATGGAGGTGTATATATATGAAAGATGTGACTTTGTACACCCTCCTACATAAATGTACAAACATGTTAAGAAAGCCAGGATAATCAGTACTCTGCTGCTTTCAGACACAATATTGAAATCTTCACATAAAAGTCATGGAAGTGAAAAACTAAACAGTTTAAAATCAAACTCATTTAGTTTTCAATTATGCATTCATAAGTAATTTCACTTGCAAGTAGTCCACTGAAAGCTGGCTTATGGAGTTATTTCAATTAGCTGTCTTCTTAAGTAATTGTAGAATGAAGTAATATATTTCAGCAGTCATAAACACTGCAGTTTTGCTCATTGAGGGGTTTTGTTGTTCTAATAGATTTTCCTTCATGAATTCAATTTTAGTTATGCCTGAAAACAGTCGAGCTGCTTGCAGTACTTGGGCTTGGCTGTGCTGTGGTGGTACTTGCCATGAAGAAACAAAGTTTGTTTTATTCTTTTTGAGGGAGCAAGGCTGAGGGAGACTATTAAATATCACTAGTAACCTGAGATGAAATCCATTAAATTACATGGTCTGGATGTGCTATCATTATATCTGGAGAAGAAAAAGTCATCAGCAAAACCACAGGGTCTTGTGGCTCCCACCCATTTGAGCCAGCCTGCCAGGATGAAGTGATCAATGCAGTGGCCACTAATTTTGGTAGGGCTGGTTAGTGTTGTGTGACTTGGTGTACAAGCTGAGTGCAAACTCTTTGGCTGCGCTAAAACTGTCCTAATAGCTTGTTAAAAAATCACTTTAATGTCAGTCCCAACAAAAGAATGTGAGTTGATTATCCAGGGAGGGGTGGAGGGAAGAGTGGGAGATGGCACACACATGCCAAGAAAATAACTTTCTGAAATGAGAGGAATTATATTAGGGTGGTTGTGTCTTGTTCAGTTTCTTTTCACAGTTTTAGACATTTTGAAAGTCTACACCACAACTGTGGCTTAATTTAAAATGTAGAGAAATTTTAAGCAACACTATTTAATCTGCTTTGATTAGTTCCTTGATTTCTCTGGAGGCTTGTATGATAGTGAGTGATGCTTTGAAATGTGTGAGAGATGAATGATCTCTGGTAAAAGCAAGGATTAAAAAATAGGAGCAAACTCAACCAATTGTTTTTAGTGATATCCATCAGTGCATTTTTCCTTTGTTCCTCCATGTATGGTGCTGTCTTTTTCAAGTGAGCATTTTTGTAGGCATGCCAAGTGATTTATAGCATTGCTTAGGTTTGAGTTCAGCTTTGAGATACCACTTGTACAAAGTTTGGATATGTCAGATGATGTTACTGTCCACCAGAAGTACTTGGCATCATGTGGTTGGGTTCCAGGTGATGTCCCTGAGGATGTCCTGATTACCAAAACCTCTCCTGGCAATCTGCCTGTACAAGTCCTTGAGATCAGAAGTGCAGCTGACCAAGTACCTGGTGAAGCAGACACTGTTGTTTCCCTCTTTTGTGGCATACCCCTGTGTATTGTGAGGCAAAGCACACAGCTGTTTGGTATACAGACTGAGTCATGATAGGGAAAAAGAAATCTCTGATTAGCAAGCTACAATTCTGTTTGTTAAAAGGACTTGGCCACAGATAGGCAGCTGTCAGTTGCAATTGAAGCACTGGTCCTTGACCATGGCTATGTAAACTGGCTTCAGATGCCAAACACTTCCATGTGGAAATCTGTGCACATCCCCAGGTTCTGTGCAGAGTTCATCAGGAGTGTTGCCAGGATCTTGAATTTTGCATAGTTATTTCCCACATGAGTAAAACTGAGTTGATGTTTAAGTAATGAGATGCTGTCAAGAGTACAGGGAGTTTGTCTTTCTGCTTTGATTAAGGCAGCAGACAGGTGATGGAGCCTGGGGACAGCTTCCAAGGAGAAACTCTGACCATGAGGTCTCCAACTGCACTTGACCAGGTCCTGATCCAGCCCCCTCTGCTTGCTGGCCTCTCAGCCCCATTTAGCTTCTTACTCTTCTCCTGGTAACTTTCCACTGCTCTTGGCTCACTGGACATGTTCTACTTTACTCTCTTGTCTCAAATTTACCCAGGCAGGAGTGTTCCTGTGAGCAGGCTGGGTCACAGCAGATCCTGAGGTTTCCTGTGGGACACCCCATGGGGGTTCTGGGTGCAGTGCAGGGTGGCAGGCTCAGGAGAAGCTGGGGAAGCAGATGAGGGAAGATCTTACCTATACCCCTCTGTGCTGGCTGAGGTTTAACCTGTAATTGACAATTGTGTCGAAGACATCTGGTTGGGAGAACATGTTTCATTTAAAAATTTGATATGAATGAAATAATTTTACTTGGGTGTTCTGTATTTCTGTATGCCTGCACTGTGGCTCTGATTTTTTTTTTTTTTTTTCTTTTAAGTTTGTTAATTCAGTTCAGAAGTTAGAGGTTGCTGGCTGGCTTGGAAGGCAAATGTTCTGTACTACAAAGAGCTTGAATTCTTGAATCCTGTTAATCTCTGACTGGAACTGTAGTGTTGTCATGCTTAGCTCTATAGCCCAGGGGTGTATTACAGCCACAGACTTGCTGGCATGCAGGTCATGAGCAGCAGCACAGTTCAGTTCCTGAACAGGAGCTTTTTGGCACCTGGCAGAGTCCCAGCAATCAGATGCTGACCAGGTCTGAGCAGGAAAGTTCACTGCAGGGGCACTTGGCATCACAGCCTGCAGTCATGGTGTCCCTGAGGAGCCTGGGTGTGCTGGAGAAGAGGAGGAACTGGTCCAACCTGGGTGTGTTTGGTGTGGCCTTCAGGGCATCAGCTAAGGGAGGGGAGTGAATGTGGGATTTTGGAGGCAGGGGCAATAGCTTGGAACAGATTCCTTTGAGTCTTGACCTTTATGGGGGCAAACATCCTCTTGCACATCAATTCACTTCTTAGACATCACTGATCTAAAAATATGGATATTGGAGCAGTGTGATGCCTGAATAATGTGGACAAGGGAAAGGGGGAGCTGCTGCTTCTGTTTACTGAAAACATGCTTAAAGGATGTAGGTCTTTAATGTACCACAAAGAAGTGTGTATGTTAATGTGTTGTGTTATTATCATAAATGAAGTGGTGATCATAACCCAAAGGAACCAAACCATAACCTCACCAGCTGTTTTAGCATGACCTCCTGGAACCCAGCACACTGTTTCAATTTCATATCCTACTTTCATTATGTTAATCAACAGCCATTAAGTGCTGGTGATAATATCTGTCCCGATGTAGCTGCAAGACATTAGGCCATTTGGCCAAATATGGTGTTTTATTTCCCTGCAGGATTACATGGAGTAGTGTTATTTGTATTGATATGTTGTAGAGAGTGGGCGTTGAGAGAAAAGACATTGTATAATCTATATAAATCAGGATTTATGAGCTGGAAAAAAGAAAAATATCTTTACATACACATGAAATGTTATTTGCTAATAAAAAGTGCCTAGTATGTTGAATTAACTTGCAATTATTTCTCTTAGCAAGTCAATTCTTCTTCAGTTCTAAGCCTTTGTTCTTCAGTGCACTAGCATAGCTAAATTGCTTCCTTATGATTCACTGCACTGCATGTCAGGTATATGATTACCCTCATCTTATTTCCTACCTACTTGCAAATGCATTAATAATTCTGAAAAGATCACCCATTCAAGTATTTTTATCCTGTTATGCCACAAATTGCTGTGTTTTGATCCTATTTTGAAAGTTAATTTTTTGTTGTGCAACCTAGAATAGGATTTGCTTTGCTGCCTTTTTTTTTTTTTCCTATCAGAAGTCTTGAATCCTGGCAACAAAGTCTGTGTTCTACTGAAACTGCTAAAAAGTGGTATGTGTCAAATTCCAACAGTGCACTGTTCAGCTTGAAATGAGAGCTTCTGTCAACCAATGGCTTTAAATACTATTTGCCTTACTTGTATGACTCTTAAAAACGAATGGTATTTCCAAGCATTGTTGCACAACTTGATGTCTATAGGTTTTCTGCTGTGAATGGCAAAGGTGAGCCCTGCAGAGGCATCCTCAGGAGTGATTGGTAGTCAGTGACACAGACAAATGAACCTACAGAGCATGTTTGTTTGTCTTTCATAAATTAAAACTGACAGTAGCTTAAAAATCTGCAGCCAACGCATAAAAGCAATAAATCTGTGTTTATATAGAATGAAAGGAGATGCTGTTTGTTCGTGAATTCATCATCTGTGTAGGCTGTGTGCCTGATAGCCTGGAACTGGCTGAGTGCCTAAATAAATGAGTGGGAAGGACAATATACCTTCCTATGGAATATTCCACAGAAGTGAAAACCTATCATTTTTGCAGTCTAAGACCATAGGCAACAGATGGTTTTGAATGATTTGGTTACTTTTGTTGAGGAAATGACAGATCACTGTGGAGTTAAATTTTTTAAAAAGCGTTATTTTTCAGGGACCTTGCTTATTTAATGTGGATGTTTTTGGGGGGGGGAGGTTTGGTTTGGTTTTTTTTTTTTTTTTAATTGACATAGTATGCAAGGTGAAGGGTAAAATATAGTGGCATAATCTGTATATTCTGCTCAAGATAGAATAGTTCTCTTGTCCATTATAACTTATGATTGCTCTCATCGTGGAGAGTTTTAATGTTTCCTTTCTTCCTGTCACTGCCACGTGCCTGACAGTGCTGGGAAATGCTGGGTCAGTTACTCAGAAATGGTTACTGCACTCTTTGTCTCACAAAGCTTCCCTGTTGCCACTGGTCAGGGGTCATTCAATTTTGCCTCAAACTGTCCTGGGACAGCATTTATGTGTGCAGTAAACAAGATGAATTTCAGGGGCAGAGTCACCTCCACATCAACACCTGGATAGGGACAAATAAAAAAGATGTGTTGCAGTGGCTGCACTTGGATGTTTCAATTGGCTTTTTCCTCCCAAGTGCATTTCCTGGCTGCAGCCAGGGTTTTGTATTAGGAGCATCAAGACAGCTGTGACAGTCTGGAAGGTCCCCTAGGATAAAGAAAATCACCTTTGGAAAGGCTGCTCATCTGTGTGTGCCAGCAGGAGCAAAACAGGCCTGACCACTGGGTTTTTGTTTTTCTTTTTTGGCTGTATAAGAAGACACATAGATTTGGCCCAACAGAGGAGATTTTCTGGAGCCTCTCCTCTCCTGTTTGTTGCCACAGTAAACTACTCTAGAGGTCAATAAGGTTATGTCACCTTACTGTGAATTGATTTTTTGGGGATAAAATTGTATCCTGTGTTAATGAATATGCTCAAATCATTTCCACTGGCACAAAGGTGTGCCTGTATGTGCCAAGTGAAATATCCTGAGTAAGTGTAAGCTGCTCAGAGCAAAATGATTGATCCTAAATTAGATAAAAACTGGCAGAGATCAGTGGTAAATTTAGTCTGCTGGATCAATGCAAAAATGCTTGGGTCACTGGGTCTGATCTGGCCTCTCCAGGCTCAGCCACATCACCCTGCTCAGGGCGCGGTTGGCTGTGTGGGACAGGGCACTGAACATCTGGCTCACGAGATGGTGTCAATGAGCTCATCTTGGCACTGATACTCTTTTTTAGTTGCTGTGTCTTTGGAGCCCTTTTTGGTGGACCTGCTGAAGTCACTGACTCATTGGGAGGTCAGCTTTGAAAACTGAAATTATATATTGATACTTCCCTCCTAGAGCTAACATTCAAGTGATGGGGGAATGGAGAAGATAGGAATTATTTAGGATACAAAACTGATCTTCCAGAAAGAAATCAAGTAATTTCTGCTGCTTGCCACTTCTCAGTTTGTGACAGTTGAGAAAGATTTTGTGTCTGTCAATGAAGCTATTATAAAACATTGTATAGCTTTGAGATGGTATCTATAAAAATATTTGTGTGAAATCATAATGTACGAAACAATAGTCTTGTATGTTATTTTTCATAACAATTATTATTGGTATGAAAAATAACTCTTGGTTTATATTATTTTCAAAAAAGCATTTACCTTATATCTGACGAGTCAGGAAAACAAATTATGTCAAAGATAAGATATCCAGAAGCTGAGGATGTTCCTATATATTGCAAGGAATGTGCTCAAAACATGTTGCAAAACACACCTCCTCATTGGAGAGGACATCTGTTTTGCATTAGTTCAGGGACAGATAATTGAATGTTTTATTTTTAAACTATTAATTTTCTGCACTTGCAGAAGTTCCCATGTGCCCCAAGCCATCAGGTGCCCTTCACACCCTCTCTGCCTATGGTGCATCTACACATCAGTGCTCACACTGCAACTCACTCAAGGGTTTACCCCTCGCTGCCAGGGCTGCCAATGAACCTCTCCTCTGGCAGGAAAAGGACTTTTACATGAGGATGGTGTGAAAAATCAGTTATGATAATAAATATGCAGGAGAAAACATGCAGTGCAGGATTATCATTCTCTGGTTGCATCATTTTCCAGCTGATTGTCTTTGCTCTATATCAAACTCAGAAGCAAGTGTTGTCATCATTTTGTCCATGACATCACCACATTGCACTCACTTTATTGTACTCTTCTCCTAGCTGCTAGAAAAAGTGATTGTTCAGCAGCTTCTGATAATGGTGATCAATCAAATAGTTTATTCATTTGTCACTGCAGTTGAAGTGGTGCTTTTCACTTCATAAGGAAGGATAAAAAAAACCAAGCAGCATGTTTTCATGGTCTTTTTATATTCCTAAAAAACTGATTTTCTGTGTTAATAATCTTGCTACATTATTTGCTGTTCAGTTCAGTCTCTCATAGCCTTTGAAATGATAAAAAAGAGAAAACACCAGTTTCTCTTCCAGTTCTGTGAGATACTTAGGACATGGCTGGACAGTCAGATCTCGCAGGACCTGGTTTGAAGAGGGAGCTGGACTAGATGGCTCCCAGAAATCCCTTCCAGCCTGGGCTTTTCTGTCTTCTGTGTGGCTTAGAATGAAGTGTTAGAGCTGCTGGCAGGTGGGATGGAAGCTGGAGGTGATGGGGGCAGGTGTTCTGGGGCATCAGCTGTCCTTTGGGGTATGTTAGGGGCTTGTGCTGAAAATTGTCATGGCTGTCAGGAAGCCTGCATGCAGTAAATGCTGCTGGAAAAAATGATCCTTCTTATCAGTGATGCAATACAATGGGCTATTTAATGTAAAAATGCCTATTTATTATACTTTACAAAGAGAATCTGCAATTATTTTTCCTTGTAGTGGCTACTTCCTTCTGTGGTGAGCAGAAACTTTGTGACAGCTTTAGCTGGAATTTCTTTGCAAGGACTTTCAAATCCTCAGAGTTTGAAAATAATAGATCAGGCCAAGTGAATTACTATAATTCAGTAATTTGGAGTGAATAATGGAAGTGAAGTTTTTGTGTCTGAGCACAGAAGGATATGCATATTAGCATGGCAGTGTATGCAGGAGCAGTGTGCATATTATGTGCATTTATTTACATTTCTGGTGTAATACATTCTAATTGAAAAAACCAGCAGTCAGTAGACTATTATGTGGAAGTAGGCAGGATTTATGTACCCAATGTAAGCAGTTTTTACATTACTTCAGCGTTTTCAAGATGCAAGATGTGTAATAATCACTTCAGATGCTATGTATAATTAAATTTATTCAAATGTATTCTACTTTCCAGGTTTCAAGGTCACAGTGTTATATTAGCTATTCTGTTTCTAATGTTATCATGTAGGTAGTACAGACCACTTATAGAAGAAAACTTCTGTTAGAACAAATGAATATGTAACCAGGTGAACTTAAGAAATAGTCATCCTAAATAATTACAAACTAAAGCAGAGCCTGATGTGAACAAGCTTTTTTCCTTGTTTGCTTTTTTCAGGATGGTTGAAGGTGTTTAAAATGCATTATTTGTGCTATATCCTCATGACACAGTAATAGTGAAATTAGCTTTGTAAACCTCTTTTTTAAAAAGTGATGCATTTTAAAAAAGAATAATATTCAAATGAAGCCAAATGTCACCTTGACTAAGGCTGCTCAATGCAGCATATAGGTGAAGTGCTCATCTTATTCTCATTCTGACTAGCAACTTTTTCTTTTTTTTTTTTCCCCCTTGGAAAGGGGACAAAACTCACAGTGTCTCATGACTGCAATGCTGAAAAGAGCAAAGTCACAAAACTCTGCAGGATCCTTCATTTTCTTAGCTGTAGTTATGTTTATTCAGGTCATTTATTTCTGGGTAGGTCTGTATTGCTCTTTGACAAACAAGTTTGATAGACTCTCTTCTAGAAATCCCATCACCCTTGTAAATGAAGCCCGTGCTTTCTGCTGTGCTAATATCTCTTCAAATTTGCTAATTTTGAACATTAAAACCAATTTTGAACATGTAAAATCTCTTGCAATATGTGGTATTTTGAGAGAGATACTAACAGACATTAGAAATTAATAATGATGGTGGTGGCTGGAGACAGAATTATATATGAATGAGCTGCATTGCTTATGTGCTAACAAATATGACTGATGCACTGTGGTTCTTAGGAAAGTCTGTGCTTTGATTGCTGAGAATCCAAGATGTGTGTCTGTGTGTTGGATGCCAGTCACAGACTGTCAGAGGGTGCCTTACAGGGGAGGATTGGAAGTGTGGTGTTTAACTGAAGATGAACCACTCTGGGCAGTGCTGGTTACAGACAGGCCACAGCAAGACTGCTGCTTTCATCTCCTTGTTCATTTTTTCTGGCTCTATTAAATAATCTACTGCACCCTCCTCATCCAAGAACCAGGAAAATGTTTCTCTGTCAGAAATGCTTGTTTATATTCTTAACTATGGAGAACTACACCTTACTATATACCCACAGTCTAGGCTTTGATTTTTGGACAGCTAGATGGTGCTGCTTGAATAGCTACTATATAATTACTTTTTAATTTTATTATCATCATGCTAAGCTCAAGTTCAAGATTCAGATCTCTCTAAGAGGGAATGCTGACTTGCTGCATGTCCCAGGAGACTGAAAATGCAGGTAAAAGAGTACATCCTCCCTGTGCTTCACCTGCTGCTTCCTTCTGGTGAGGTTGATAAAAACCACAGCTGTGACATTTAAATGGATTAAATGAAAATTAGTGGGGGATTTTCCATGGTACTCTGTGATGTACTCGCTTGTATGAAAGTGGTGACGGCAGGGATGTGGAGAGAAGTGTCAGGTAAGGTGAGGCAGAGTGGGAGGCAATGAACAATAGCAAAACTGCTGGAGGGTTTTTATAGAAGCACAGCAAATAAAGCTTCTATGTGGGATGTAATTGCAGACAGTGAAAGAGATTCTGGAGGGGTTCCTCCGAAGTGGAGCTAGGTTTGGAGAAGTTAGAGAGATATTTGCTGAAAAATGTGACTAGTGGGTCAAAGTGCTGCCATGAGGGCAGAGGGGAGGGTATATTGTTCAGCAGTAAATGAATAATTATAACTGGAATGAGTATGAATCATGAAGAGCTGTGCACCTGAAGTCAGGTAGCTTGTGTGTTGGGGGGCGGTTCTAAATGGCTGCCAGGCAGCTGGAGTAGAAAATAAAAACTAGTGAGAACATACATAAGCAACAAAACCACACCAAAACCTAAATTGCATCAGAAAATTTAGTGTAAAACTGAGTTTTGACTTTTTGTTTTGAGCATTTAAATTATGGTTTCAGTTGAGGGAACATCAAATCCCTTATCTGTGCACTTTATTAAAAAGTGTTCTGTAACTTCCTGAAGTTAACAACAACTTGATTTTGTGCAGGAGATTTTGCAGCATAAGTATAAAAGGTAGTGCCTCTGAAGGGAGGGAAGATGATGTTCTAGGCTTTGAGGTTATATCAAAAGCAGACACAACAGATAGGGAGCTGCTTTGTGAAATAGGAAAATGGTGTTTCAAGCTGCATTGTCAGGACTGGAATGTTTTCAAGAAAGTTGATTTTGTTTATGTTCAGGAGTTTGCTTTCCTATGCACTTCTCATAGTTCCTCATGTCAAGCCATGCCTCAGCCATCTTAGTGTTTATTATTTCACCTCCAAAGGCAGATGGGTGATAGATTAAGAATCTATCTAGTCATTACCATTGGCAACCCCTGGAGAATACCTGGAGTGAATTCTTTTTCTTTTTGGGAAATGGAAAATACATGAAAATGGCAGCCTTTCAGTACTCTTCTTTCCTTCTAGCATTGCTATCTACAGGGCATGGAATTTACGTCTGTAACATTTGTGCTTACTGCTTAGCTGTAAAGGTGCTGGGTAAGACTTACACAATTATATGCCAGAACTTGCTTTAAATTGCTGTGATTTATGGAAGACATTGCTCTGCTATCATGCAAGTTTGGTGGAGTAATAGTCAAGCAGATATTTTCTAAAAATATTTTTAACATTAAAATACTGATATTTTACAAGTTCTCAGTGATATAAATAAATCTAAGGCTTCCTTTTGTTTTTATGAGTATATTACATTCAGGCATGAACAAGCACATTTGTAAAATATTCACTAACATATTTGTGAAATAATAAAGACTAATGCATTTAAAGCAGAGCAACAGCTGAGCAGAATATTTGGGTGTTGTAAGCTGTTGCACCTTCAATGGATTTGACTGAATTAATACAGTCTGGATCATAGAGAACTAATTGAGTCTCCTTGCATAGGCAAGTATTGACATGTAAGTATTTCAGATGGTAATGTGAGGATTGCTAATGCATTGCTGGGGGCTCCCTTGACTTTGAAAGGCACTTGCCTAGATATGAGGGAGAGGAGAGAGTTGTTCACACTCATCTCTTTACCATGTTTCTGCCAAAATGTGAAATATCAAGAAATATTCTGTTATCACTAAAGGCTGTCCTGTTAATTAATTAGTTGGTATATTTTAACTCTCTTGATTTGAAAAAACCAAACACAATGATTTGAAAAGTGCTGACAGTTTGTACCTTTTTGAATGGATACACGGTGTTGATTTTTTTAAATTCAGCTTGTTGGGAATTATTTCTACAGTAGCTATGTTTCCGAAGTTAAAAACTTTTATTTCATATATTAGAATTACAAAGAGAGCAATAACGATGTAAAACAAGTTGCTATTGACTGCATTAACATTAAATATGAAAAATGTGACATTTACTGGGTTCTAGTTTAAATGTCAAAACAAGGGGATTAAAAATAGGGCAAAAGCCTGGGGCATCCTTGAAATGATCATCCTGAGATGCATAGATGGCAATCTAGTATTGTCTCATGAGTTTCTCTTTCAATAGAAATAAAAATCTCCAAGCAAAACGCTGCTTATTAATTCTGTTTTCAAATGTGAAACTTTTTAAGTTGGTGTCACTTCCAAGAATAAAGCAAACTTTCACTTTAAAATAATAGTTATTGCCCATTGTGGAATAGCTGTCACCTGTGAGAGGGAAGGTTCACTCCACCTTGTGCTGTGTGGCTCTAGAAGTCTGCAGTGTAGACTCAGGTATGGGACAGGTGTGATATTCATTCTCTGGTATTGAAAGTTGATTCTGGGAGTCAAAAGCAGTGAAATATTCTCCTTTTTTCCTGCACCCCTCCAGACCCAACCTGTGCAGCATTGGAGAGCTTTTAACACACAACTTCTTTGTGGACTTGGCTCTTGGGTTGGGTGTGTTGTTGTAACGACTCTTTTTCCTTCACATCTCTATTTATTGAGGACCTGAACATGCCAATGTAATTCATGTCCAGAAACCTCTGTAGGAGCTCAGACATCTGAGGGGTCTGGCAGTAGCAGCTTGTTATTAATTTTACTGGGAAGTTCTGGAAGTCTGGGCTTGCAGAGCTGGGGAACTCCAAGGATGCAGCACGGTAGTATCAAAAACCTATTACCAAGAAACGAGAGGGGAATCAGCTAATACCTTGAAGTGCTTAGAAAAGCTGATTTGTTAGGAAGATTTTTTCCCTTTGCTTGATGAGAGGCAATGCAGTTTAGGCGTAGAAGCACTGCATTGCAAAAGTGTTACAATGGAAAACCTGGAGCTGTGGGGGTGGGATAGGCCAGGTGGGAAGAACTCAAATTCAGGTGCTTTAAAACTGAGACTCAGGAGCTTTGTGGCACATGTGTTCAGACTTGGTTTCTTTCTGAATGTTTTACTTTTATGATTCTATGTTGACTTGAACCTAAGTACATGGGAGTTAGACTGAACTTAGAAATGCCTACAAATTATGGGGATTCTGCTGGAATCATGAACAGGGTTTGGTTGTTTTTCTTCATAGCCCAAAAGTTCTCTTGAATGTCTCTTCTTCTATTAGGCAGCTGAGATGTGATCATTATCTTATTCAAAAGACTCAGCTTGGTAATACTGATATTGATCTGCACATTAGACATGAGGCTGTGTCACCATCTAACTGTTGTCACAAGAACAGTGTATCAAAATATTAGTGGCTGATTAATTGATGGCCATGGTGCTGAGCACCCTAGGCCAGTCCTCAGCCAGACTTTCTCCTTGAAGTTCCAACAGTTTTCACACTTGGTTTCCATGGCTCTTTCCCTGTCAAAGTCTCCAGAAGAGCAGAGCAGCAGGTTTCTTTTTCTCACTCTAAGTATCTTCTTTTTCTGGGGTGATTAACTGAAATCTTTCCTGTACTGGATTCAAAGAAAATGTACATGAATGTCATGGGCACTCTTTAACACTTTCAAATTGAAGGAGAAAATGGTGTGAAAAGTAATAGTTTCCAAGGATTGGAAAAGAGCAAGTTGCTGTTTTGACAGATGTTCAAGCTTGCCAAAATGAAAGATGTTGAACCTGAGAATTAATACTTCACAGTACAAGATAAGAAATAGTGGGTTTACATAAAGCTATTTATTTCATCTTTAAGCTTACCTTGTGTTTGGCATCTTTTCAGATATAATAATGAAAATGCATCTGATAGAAGAAAAAGGGCACACTGCCTAATAAAATTATTGCTGCTCATTTATATTTTGATTAATGGCTGCTTCAAAATATGATTTTTAGTATTTGGTGTTAAGTAGAGTTAGAAGAAGGTTTCTGATGAGGAAAATCTTATGACCTGACCTCTGTGGGTGTGTGAAGGGAAGGAAACCTGAACATGGGGAGAGCAGTTCAAGGTGAAAGGAAAGGACAACAAATGGCTATAAATTGTTTGGGAGTCCATCTGGTTTGGAAGATAAAGATTGAGAGGTGAAATGTTAAGCAGCATCCCTCAGTAATTTGTCTCATTATTTCAGATGCTACTGAGGGATAAAAACTAAAACTTTTGACAAGTTCTATAGTGCTTTTATTTATTATTTTTAATGTTAAATGGTTTTTTTTTTAAATGTCTGGTGTAAGATGGCATGACTGGTTTCTTTCTAGCACAGAATTAGTTGTATTCCTTTGCTCCCCAGTGAAAGCTCACCTCACTGTAGACATTTCACACCCTGCATTGATAGCAGATCAGCAAGAGCTGCCTCAGGTTTCTATGCAGAACTGACATTTCAACCTGTTTCACTTGACCTTGTGAACAGAAACATGTTGCATGTTGTCTCTTCTTAGTCAAGCCTGACAAGATCCAGAGAGTCTAATGTTTCTTACAATGTAAACCTCAATTCTTCACTACCTGTGATGTGAACGTACAAACTAGAAATTCAGTTTTCTTTTCTAGAACAAATCGTGTGCAGATCCTTAAGCTATGTCCTGTAGTTGAATTAACCTTTCCCTGATACTTCAGTATAAACTTTTTCACTCCTTCTCAGTACATAATTTATTAAAAATGGGAATGAAGTGGCTTGGTGGAAAAAGATATCACTAAGCTGTTTTAAACTTAACTGTTCAGCTGCTCAGAGATATCAAACATGCTGCATGAGCAGCTTCTTCAGTGTACCAGGACAGTACAAAAGTTCTTTGCCACTTTATAGTATAGCTGTGTATTTAGATGAAATGCAGAATATTTTTCATTGAAGTTTCTCTGAGGTAATTGTGCTTTAATGCTAGGGTGTTGCTTCATGTTATTTTTCCATGAGTTTATTTATTACCATCATAATCACTTCCCTCATTTTAATGAGCACTACAGCAGAAAAACTGAAACTCAGTTTAATAAGAAATATTAGTTCAGGTGCTGCAAAGAAATGGCAGAGCATGTTTTAGAACAGGCTTTGGGATTTATTTCTTTTAATACTAATAACCTTGTACAATAAATATGTATCAATAGGGAGGGAAAAATTGAAATAGCATTGATAACCATAACAAACTGGGGCAAGACAACAATAATAATATGAAGGAAATTCTCATTTGCAGGCTTGTTACTCTCACACTATCCTAAAATCCTCCCTCTCCAAACAAAAAAATCTCCAAGCACACCCTTCCTGTCTGGGTAATCCCCATGGGGATCAGCATTTCCAGAGAAACTTTCTTGGGGCATTTCTCATGGACTGTTATGCCCACAGATGCTGGGTTAAATTGTTGCTTTAGTGATGTGTGCATGTCAGACTTTTATTTTAGCCACTGCAATCGGTCTTCTATCTTCATTTTCTCTTCCTGGTGACTTCCTGTAACCACTCTCTTCTTGCTTTCCCGGACTTCTGTTGGACTTCGTTATGTTTGGGACTGGAATTCCTTCTATATATGTTTTTACAGCGTTTCCAGCCTCAAAAACACAGAAGCAAATAAAAAAATGTGTTGGGTTTTATTTTTTCTGTCCAGGTGTTTTAAGGTTCTTTCACCCCCACATCAGCAGCTATAAAATGAAGAGGCTATTCTACTTGAAAATTGTCTCAGCAGCCACTCCAGGTACACTGTGGTACACTTGGATCACTTTCAGGGTGTACTAGAAATGGATCTGGGAGCTCCTGGGAGGCTTTTAAGTCCGTAATGGGAGC
>LTAT01000016.1:12674952-12700450 GCA_003286495.1 Chlorodrepanis virens | reverse complement strand
ACACCCTGCATTGATAGCAGATCAGCAAGAGCTGCCTCAGGTTTCTATGCAGAACTGACATTTCAACCTGTTTCACTTCACCTTGTGAACAGAAACATGTTGCATGTTGTCTCTTCTTAGTCAAGCCTGACAAGATCCAGAGAGTCTAATGTTTCTTACAATGTAAACCTCAATTCTTCACTACCTGTGATGTGAATGTACAAACTAGAAATTAGTTTAAGGTTCTTTCACCCCCACATCAGCAGCTATAAAATGAAGAGGCTATTCTACTCAAAAATTGTCTCAGCAGCCACTCCAGGGTGGCTGTGGTACACTTGGATCACTTTCAGGGTGTACTAGAGATGGATCTGGGAGCTCCTGGGAGGCTTTTAAGTCCGTAATGGGAGCTCTGTGCACAAAGCCAAGTTCTCTTGATGTTCCTGGGCTCTCTCTGTCACCTTGTGCTGCCTTGAGCAGGGCTTAGGTGCTGTCTCTCCAGTCATCTCTGGCTTAAATGCTGATGCAGAAGGAAGGGAGCAGAGCTGCAGAAATCCCAGCAATCTGACAAAGTGCGAACTATTTACAAAACCAACTTACAAAATGTGTGAGAAAGTGCAGAAAGGAGTTCTTAATCTGCCAATAAATATTTCAATGACAAATCTTTTAGCCCTCCCTTGAGTTTTCACTTCATCTTTGTATCCTTGTGCTTATGATTCTTCTCTGCCTTCTGCATGTCTTCTGCGGCTGCATCTTATTTATGGGGACTGTTTTCAGTTTCTGAAGAGCAAATACAGCACTATGTTCTCTATCTTGCTGAAGAATTCCAGAAGATGAAGTCTTTTGCCCGCAGAAGAAGGGAATGCTGAATCATATTCCTATTAGACACATCTTCATGAGCATTTGTCAAAGTGTTCATTTAAGCTAGAGCCTGGAGCAATGAGAGTTTATGAATGAAACTCCCAGGACCAGGATCTTCCTTGCCATATGTCACTGCTTCCCTGAAGAGAGATGGAGATTGATACGTGAAAAGCTGTTTTAAAACCAACTTATTCTTGGTGTGTTGTGGTTTTGGCCCAGCCATAGTGTAGGCAGGCTAAGCAAGCAACTATTTTTCCTGTTCAGGTAGGGCCTTTAAAGTAAGTCGTTATCAAAACATGTCTGCATTCAGATACACAGATATATGGGAGTACATAAATGTATGTGCTATCCATAACTTTCTTAAATGTAACAGGAAATTTATCTAGAAATTAGGTTGGCAGGAATTTCTGAACTAAAGAGAAGTTTTAAATAGCATAACTTTAGTCAAGGCCGTTTTGTTACCTCTTGATTTTTTCTTTTAATGACTTACTAATTTTATTTTTATATCTCTAAAAAGTCTTTTAGATTACTAAAAGTAGTTGATAGTCATGATGACTGTTGATATGTTATTTGATAAAAGGTTTGAATGGATTTATTTTCTGCTTTTACAAATGACAACATTAAACCATGCTGAATATTCCAGATTAGAAGTGAGAGGAAAATTCCCTCTCAGAACCTACAAATGAGCACATCTTTCAGGATTTTCTAAGGGATCTAGTGTTTAACATATTTTTTGTATTAGAACACAGAAATTCAATTAGTAATATTATTTATTTGGATCAATTATCATGAAGAGGCTTTGTATGACATGCATGTGTTCACATACACCCTGCCTTTCATATTGTAAGTCATATGGAGGAAGAAATTGAAAAAATAAAAAGGATAGATACAGAAGCAATGGTGTCCAAATCTTCCATTTTCTGTTTCAATGTGCTATTTCTTATCTCGTGTTCTGTGAATTCCTGAATTTTATCTAGGTGAGTGGAACAGCTTCTCCCACTTCTAATCCAGCTATGAATCTAAATCTGTGCTTCTGGAAGAGTTCTGTAGCACTAGTGAATTATCATGAAATTCAGTGGTATTTTGCTAATGAGTTGAGTCCTTGAAACATGAGGTAAATCGTGCAGGACCATTTAGGTTTTGAATAAAATTGTTTTCAGGTGTTTCTGACTAGCATGTAATCAAACTGTGTTTTCACTGTGTAATCTATCAAGTATTGCTGCAGCATGAAAGGAGGTTTATGTTGCCTTTTCAATTCACAGGGTAACAGAGGAATATTTGGTTTTGTTTTGATTCATCTCCTTCCTTAGTAGCAGTTTGAGGATAGTTCTCAAGTATTTGCATTTTTCCTCCTCAGCAAGCAGTGACTTGCAACAGAGCTGTATTTGAATTAGCTTTTCCTAGCTCTGAGAGATGGAGAATAATAACTTGAAAATAGATTGTATTGAGATATTTGTCTTGCATACTGTTGCTATTACAGTAATGGACAGCCCAGCTTTAATTTATGCACTAACAGCAGCTCTTCTGACAAGAAACACACACAGGGCTAAAACCCAGGCATGACAGGAATGGAGATGGCTGGGCAGAAAGCTCCACTTGATCAGTGATGGATAACCTGTAGAGCTGGTAGGGGCTGGGGTTTGGGTTTGTGCTGGAAATGGTGCTGCTGAGGCAGGGATGTTGCTGAGCAGGGCTCACTCAGAGTCAGGGTCTCTTCTGCTCCTCACCCCACCCCTCCTGCTGGCCTGGGGCTGCACAAGGAGCTGGCAAAGCTGACCCCAAGTGACCACAGGAATGCTCCAGACTGTGTGGCATGTCAACTTATAAAATGTGGGGGAGGAGGAGGAGGAGGAAGGGAGGGACATTCTGTTTGATGGCATTCTCTTCCCAAGTCTCTGTTCCCTGTGATGGAGCCCTGGTGTGCTGGGGATGCTGAACACCTGCCTGCCCACAGGAAGTGGTGAATGGATGTTTGCCTTGGCCTGTGTGTGCAGCTTTTGCTTCACCAGTAGAACTGCCTCGATATCAATCCATGAGTTTTCCCACTTTTTTCTTCTGGTTCTTTCTCCTGACCCACTGGAGGAGACAGTGAGTGAGTGGCTGTGCACAGTTGCTGGCTGGGGTTAAGCCATGACACAGTGAGGTGAAAATTAGTCTATTTGGGAGATCTCTCTGGATTCTGAGGCTATTTCCATGACAGCTCTAATGTGCAGAGCAAATACAGGGATAGGATTCAAGGGAATAAATTAATTTTGAAGTGTAAATTCAGAATAGTTTCAACAAACTTCCAGAGACTCAGAAAAATGTGAAGACCTAACCTAATCAATCCTGAATTCTGTGTATTTGATTTATTTAAAAACAAGTAAAGATATCTTTGTGTCTTTCAAAGTCTGTCAGCTCAGGAAGCCCACAGAGAAGACTCCAAAAAGTTGTGTTTTGAAAGGAAACTTGTGCTGTGCAAGGTCGTGTTTAATTCCTGGTTGACTTCAAAGACACCGAATGTCAAACTGCACTGGGAAAGCCTCCATACATAATTAGAGGCTCAGACTGGCTGGAAGGACTCAGTGGTGTCTTTTATTGCCAAAGAGAGTAATTTAATTACTGTCCATATGCCCTGTTGGGCCTGACTGAAGCCCTGTGTTACTGGAATAAATCTGAATAGAGAAGTATTTCTACAAAACCATCATCTTCACCTTCCTCAACCACTCTTGGATGGGGCCTTTTTCTCCATCTCCTGCTTTTCATTTTCAGTTATATACCACAAGGAGGCTTCTGAATAGTTCTCTTGAGGCAGTAAGGACACAATAAATCAAAACTTGCTTTTAATGATTCATTTTGTATCACACTGAGCTTTTTCAAAGCTTTTTTTGCTCTAGCTATTAAAAGTCTCTAATTTAACTGAAGTCTCATAAAATATTTCTGCCTGCCTGTATTGATTGACAGAGATTTTCTGCTAGCATTTAGATCTTTTTCTTCTTAAACTGTTGACTGTGTTGTTATTCCTGGTGTACAGGTAGGAAATTGAGGCTCAGGAAAACTCCACAATTTATGTGAGATCCCAGCAAAGACTGAAGCAAGGGCTCTGAGAGATGACCACAAACCTGCCCATCTTGTGTCTCTGGGAATCCATGCACTCTTTGTGGAAGCATTAGCTTCTTTAGGTTGCAATTGCTATTTCTCAATCCTCAGTTGAGGTTTCCTCACTGTTCATGGTTGCAGTGCAGCAGCTTTCACTGAGAAGTCTGGTGATGCTGCAGGGATGGGTAGAGAGCAGATGGAGTGGTCAAAGGTGAGAGAGGCTATGGCTCCAGAACCAGCCCTTCCAGGCTTGTGTGTAACTTGAAAAAAGCTAAAACTGGAAATGAATTATGACTGTTGATCATTTACCTTAATATTTAAGTTAATACTTTTGCACTGGGGTGTAAACTGTGGAGCTGTCCCTCGCACAGAAAGCTCAGGTCTTGTAACATCTTTATTTCACAAGCAAGGAGTTAGCTAAAAGCAGAAATTATGTGAGACTCCAGTGAAGTTCAAATGTCCAATTCCATTCAATCTGGATGTTTTATCTTTACTCTTGTTTCTTGCAGATACTAATAGTTGGTCTCATGTTATTAGTTTAATTTGAATAATTTAATTTTTATGTACTTTTTAATTCATCTATTTTAAAAAGAAATGTAAACAAAAGTTTGTAATCAAAAATCTTCTTTTTATTCTTTGTAGAGCATAACATTTCAAATTCTTTTTGGGAATCATGTGAACAGATCTTTCAAGCACTATTAGCTGTGAAGAAAATAGACATTTTGGCAGGCAGGGAACATAAAAAAAAAGCTGTAACAGATCCAGTGGCATTTTCAAAGTGATCTTTGAAGAGGTTAATAGAATTTATGAACTGTACTGTTTTAAATTCTTGTAACAATTCCCACCATAATTACAACAAATGTATCACAAAAGGTTCAGTGATTAATTTAGTTTGTGTGCGTATCCAGAAGTTTACAAGCTTATTCAAGGCACACACACATTTCAAAATGGCAGACTTGGACTTCAAATCTTAGAAACATTTCTCTTGAGGATTCTGGCACTTCTACTTTGTGTCAGTATTTCTGTTATACCACAACTGTACCCCTCCTGCTCCTGCCTGGGGTAAAAAAATACAAAGAAGGGTATGTGTAGATTAAAAAAAAAAAAAAAGTAAAACAAAACAGAAAACCAAAACCCAGCAATATAAAACCACTTGAAATTCCTGAAAAAAAAAAAATCTTCACAATCCTAAATAAAAGCATTTTAGTTTGGTCTGGAAGAGGAACTTCCTCATGCACAAACAGCTCTTCTTTACTCTCATACAGCATTTGTGCCTAGGGAGATGTAAAATACGCTGCAGCTGAATTCTGCAGCTTTCCATGTGCAGTGCTGAGCACTGGAGTGGTGGATGTTCCTGTGTGAGTTAGCTCCCATGCAGCCCCAGCTCCAGGTGGAGCTCCAGGCACATCATTTGTAGTCTGGCTTCCTAATGGAAGTGTGCAAAAGCTGGGTTACAGCTTGCCATGCACAAGTCCTCCTCCCTCCTCTGAAGCACTTCATAAAATGTAAACAGGTGAAGCAGATGCTGAGGATTGATTGGCTCTGCTGTGCTTCAGGGAGGGAGGGGAAGAGTGCTTACTGATGGGGAAAAAGTTAACTTTTATTCAGAGAAGATCCCAGGTATTGATCAGTGTCTTGTTATACTGTGAGAGAAGTGAGTGGTTTGAACTGGGAACAGCAGGTCAGGGCAGTCAGCCGGAGCTCTAATAAATAGCTTTCATAAATGGTGCTGGAAAAAATGACTTTGAGTTTCTATAAATGATTCCTTTCATGTGCAGGCTACCAGGAAATTCTAGTTTTACATTCTCACACGTTTTAAAGGCATAAAAGCAAATAGCATCAAAAAATGAAGAATAAAGATTTGTGCTTCTCTTGGCCATGATGTGTGCACTTGCTTAGAAAAAGTAGGTGGTGTTTATATGCTTTTTCTGTTGTTATGGAATATCAGATCACACAGTGGCTTGGGTTGGAAGGGACTTTAAAGGTCATCCAACTCCATCCCCTGCTATGGGCCAGGTTTCCCCTAGACCAGGTTTCTCCAAGCCCCATCCAACCTGGCCTTGGGCACTTCCAGGGAGTGCTTTCTCCATAAGCTGCTTGCAATATGGACACTCTAGTGTTCAGAATTTTAATTCTCTCTGTAAGGAGATACTTCAGAAACGAAGTACAGCAACAGCTCCAGTGTATTGATCACCTTTTGGGGCATTGTATTTCCAAGAGGGGCAGTTGTTTTTATTGTGGATACTGTAAGATGATCAAATGTGAGAGTAATTTCATTTAAGGATGTTGGAAGAAAATGGTTGTTGTGGGAATAAGGGAGATGGGTGCTGCTCAGAAAGTGGCTCAAAAATGGTGTTAGAGCTCAGGGAAGGGACATGCAGAATAAAAGTAAAATATCTCTTTTTTCTGAAACTCTGAGATGAACTGCAAGTTCTGGAATCTGTGTAGAAATTAGCTGGAAATGAACACTAAAGGAGAAAACCTTTATTTTTGAGTTTTCAGTGCAAACTACTAAAGGATGATCATCCATCTCCAAAGTGAATATCTCTTCTACAGCAATCGTTTTCTCTAACATTTATATCTTGCTCAAGGCTAATCAGGGGAGGCTTATAAATTGTTGAAATTGCTTTATAGCACATTTAGAGCTCATTTCACAGCAGTTTAAGGGGTTGCAATGAAGCTAATAGCCTTCTGCATTTCTTAACTGTTTGTGATGTAAAAAATGGTCTAACATTTATAGCACTTTAGAGTTATTTCCAAAAGTAACACGATAAATCTAATCATTATCTAATCAGTACATGATAAAAATCCCAGTGCTGTAAAGGCCTCTTTTCAAGTATCTTTCATCATGCTGTCCAATGTTTCATACATTTGGCAGGGTGATTCTTGCAAAATAAAGGACATTAGAAATACAACAGACCAGAATGTTTATCCTGATCGGTGGAGAAAGGACTTTACAGGTTTGTGACCATAGCCCATTTTTTCCCCCCCATTTTTTTTGTGAAGCTGATAAATTGGAGGAGGTTATAGATGATTCTGTCTTGCAGGAGCAATTAACCTGAAGAGACTGCTCCTTGCTCTCTAGCCGTGTTTAATGTGACTTGCTATGGCTTCCTGTATTGAACTATCAGAGCCAGTTAGAAATGAGAAGTGGTGGGTACTACAGTAATCAATTCACTTATAGAACAATCACATAGAGGGAGGAGATGGAAATCTACTTGGCTTGGTTCTTTCTTAATATAATTTATTTTCAAATTCCCGTTGGTAGAAGTGAGAGGAAAATCTAATTTACTAGTGTAAAACGTTTTTATTGAAGAAGCAGAACTTGAATGCATGATATTATTTATGTACTATCAGATCTTAACCATTTTTCCAGTTGTCAAGGACGTGATCACTGAGTGTCATGACTTCAATAACAGGAGTGTTAGTGAACTAATCCTCTCATCTTTTTGTATTGTGCAGGGGAAAGCCAAGTTCAGGAGCTGTAGGTTCAGTGATGCTACAGAAAATCCCTTTGGGCTTTTATGGTCTGGGCTAATCAGTTTTAACCTTGATTGACCTGTAAGTGCTTAAAAGCCATTGGTAATTCAGATTCACTGAGATCTGGCTGGTTGCCACAACTTCCCAATTCAAAACCTCAGATCCTGAAGTTCTTGATAACAAAACTGTGTCTCTGACATTTTCCTTCATTACCAAGTCAGTCACTGCAGTTATGTATTTTAGTTAACCACAAGGAGCTGTGAGGATTCAAAGAATATAAACAGGGAGACCATTTTAATAAAATCCGACAGCATAATTCTAACCAGATTGTCTGCTGTGATTCTTCAGTCACCTTGAAAATTGAAGGGCTCCTCATGTCTGGGTTGTGTTTGTTGTTGCTTCACTTTTTCTTGTCATGTGCTTGTGTAAGCTGCCTTTGTCTTGAGGACAGAAATTAGTTGTTTGTGAAATATTTATATTTCTGCATGACAATATTTTAGGCTTTTGTCTATCAAAGGCTATGAATTTTCTTCATTTTCAGTGGTGCTTATGTAGTCATCCGAGAACTACTTTGGACCTACACAGTAGGAACCTTTATCATATCAAGGAAGCAAATCAAAACTGGCCACTGAGTCAAGGTATTTAACATAAATATTGGCCTGATAATCTTGTGTATAAGCCTGGTCTTAGTTATATCTGTACCTGCATTTCTTATTTTTAGTACTTTAATTGATGTGAGAATTGGAATTTGTTTATGGTCTCAATGATTTTTTAAAGTGATTTCAAATGGCAGTGGACCTAATAGGTAGTGCAGTGTTTTATTGAATAAAGAGACTGAATAATATTGGGGTAGTAAATACAACAGTTCTCCATGTCTGCAGTTTTTCCATTCTGTTATGGAGCCTATTAAGTTTTCTAATTAGATGCCTGTCATAAACTATGCATGAGATTGGTACATCCTAAGAGAACCTTTGAGACTGAGAGTATTCAAAACACCTCTTGTCTTCATCAGCATTAGTTCCCATGTCAGTGAGTCCACTGGAGTTACAGATACCACAGTGTTCCTGAATGTGCACGAATTATTCCACGTACCAGCAGACATCTGTTAATTCACTGCTTGCAGTTTATTAGACTAATATGTGTAAACTGCTTTGAGCTATAAATTACAAGATTAGGGCTTTTAATGTTTAGGGATATCATTAGGCATTGTATGCTGGAGGTAGATTTGACAAATGCTCTTTGCTAATAGGGTATATTTAAGGGAAAATCTGCATGAATTAATTTTAATTACTGTCATATTAAAGGGTATAAAACTAACTAATGTCAAAGGTGTACCAGTGTTGTTGATTCAGAGTGTTATCACGTGTGTATAATTAGAGAACCCTGTTTGCATAAATATTTCTTCAAATAAACACACGCACAGACTTTCCTTTGAAATTCCAACCATGTCATGGCCTTAATTTTTCAGACATATCTTTTGAGCTACGTTTCATTACAGAAATATTTCAACATTAAGAAGTAACCAGTAGTGATCACTAAAGCTGCTGGATGATAAGTAGAGGAAGAACTCATAAGCTGAGGGTCTGACAAATCCAAGTGTTACCTGTTTTTGGGAAAGGAAAATGTTTTGTCTGGCTTTTTGTTTTTAAAAAGTCATGTTTTAGTGTGGCACGAGCAGCTGTGTCTCAGGATCTGTCTGCCAGGTGTGATACTGTTCCTGATTTTGTTTTCTAATTAATCCCCAAGGGGTCTGTGTTTCATAAGACCAAGAGGAGGAAATGGGGGAGTTTCAGACAGCCCTTCTTGCAGTATTCCATGAGCACTGTTAGCTGCTAACTTAGCAAACATGGAAGGAAAATAATGGCAGTGGAATAGTACAAGTTAGTTTGGACTTGGTGCAACCCAAAGAAGTCCTGATGAGCTATTACATAACAAACAGAACAACTTGATGGCAACAACTTGTCTTTCCACAGGACCAGCAGGAAGGACAGTTGTGATCCATGCAACTCTTTAATAGACTGCTATCCATAGTGAGAACTCTGATCTCTGTCCTGGGAGGTTGAATACAGGAGCAATTTATTTTACCAGCAAATAGTTTGCTGTACAAATAAGTGTTTTCATTAGTTGTATTAGTTAACTTCCTCTTTTAAAGGTTTCTGCTAAGGAACCTTGGTTAAGCTGTAGGCTGTAGTTAGTTTCTCTCTCTGGAGTTAGAGAAAAGAAAGGGAAAAAAAAAATGGGCTCCCTTTATCTTAAGGAACAGCAGGCTAATGATGGCTTAATGACCCAGCAGAACAGAGAGGTTTAGCAAGGGCCATGGCAGCCAGTGGCTCGAGGAATTAGTGAGTCACAGCTCAGCCAGAGCACACTGAAGCAGAGCCTCCTCCAACATGAGTGCTGCTGTACTCCCTTCCCCTCTCCCTAGTGACCGTGACTGCTCCTGCCCCACTGCTGCTGCTCTGGAAGGGTCTGCAAGAGGTGGCAGCACAGACCTGACTTTTTTCTTCTTCTGTTTGTTGTTTTGTTTAAGTTTTTGATTTGCCACCCTCTGTGTTTTGAGGGTGCCCTCCCTGACTGCTGTGGGCAATGTGTAATGGGGTTGTGTCTGTGCTTACCAGTTGCAATGCATGAATGATGAGCTGTATGGAGATGTCTAAACTCCACTTTAGTTGGTTTTTTGGTGGGGGATGGGAGGAGGGTTTGGTTGTTTGGTTTTTGTTTTGTTTCAGATATTTAATGTATTTCTTTCTAAACTCCATTTTCTCTCTGCTCTGTCTCCCTGAAGTTGGACAGTGTCTAGATTCAGATGCATACCAATGGGCATTAAGAAATGTCTGGCTCTGAAAACTCCAGCATCTAGTGAGGCAGGAAAAGCTCCAGCTCTGCTGTATTAACTGTTATACATGAATAGTTCCATCATAGGCTGTCTGGGAACAGTGACATATACAAAAACCTTTATAGCCCATCATTCATTTTCCAGTAGAATAATTCATAAACATTCATAAAAATTTTGCTGTGCCAAGTGGCAAATGTCCCATCCTGCGGCCCTGAAAAGCCTAAGATTTTTCATTTTCCATTGTAAACATTTTATTATGACATTTTCTGATTAGAATCACACAAATCTCTCAGCAGTGATTTCGTTGCATGTATTTCTTGCTGAGATTGTAGCTGTAAGTAAGGATCCTCTGCTATTCTTTATGTGTAATTTACTTAGGGAAGGTAGCAAAACAACAACAACACCTCAGAAACATTGGATCAAAAATTATACAGAGAAGAGTATTTTCAAGGGGAAAGAGAGCATAACACAAAAGGACCAAATAAAGTCTTATTTGCTGAGTGCCGTTTGCAAAATGTTTTGACCATTTTATTGAATATATCTGCCTTGTGAATTATGCATGCTCTCCAGTGCCTCTGGGAAGATGTAAAACTTGATATATTACCAATGGAATACATGACCTCCTGGTGTTTCCCAGATATTGCTTTAAATCGAAAACTGAACAATTTCATATCTACCAAGGGTTATTTTATTCCCTTTTGAGATGGTTAAGCAAGAATATTGTGGTGAAGGGAACATTTCTGAATGTGTTCTCTCACTGGAGCCTGCTGCATGTCATTGCAGGAAGATTCTGTATGTTGGAGCACTAAACTGGATGTTCTGTTGGCTGAAAATACACCTTTCCAGTAAGTTTGGACTGAAAATAGTGTGTTCTAATTCTTTTAATAATTCCAGCAAGGTCTAATAACTTGTAAAATGTTTTATGTCCAACACCTGACTGGTGGTGTGTTCAAGCTGTGGATCCTTCTGGGGCAGTGAGACTTGTCCTTTTGCCCTGTATGAGTGAGCAGCCAAGGCTGGCGTGGAGGTGGCTTTTCAAACCTGGTGGTTTCACTCCTGTGCTCAATGCATTCCCCATCACACCTTCCTACAGCTTTTCAGCCTCAGGTCTGAGTCTGAAACCTAGCTATCAACAGCATGTATTTTACTCTTGCTTTCAAGAAAATGTTTCAGTTTCTAAATTAAAGCTTCTTAGTAACATATTCATCCACTCAGTGAACCTTTACAAAATACTTCAAAGTACCCAATATTCTCTTTTGGAGTATATTTTAAGAAAAAATATGATGTAAGCACATATTTTGCTTTGGTTTTATGTGAATTCTAAAATTTTAAATGCTTGAGCAAAATTTCATCAACAAACTGCTGAAAATTAGGAGAGTTCTGTGGAATGGAAATTAGGAGTACAATGAGAAGTGGCATCAGCTAAAGTAAGTTGAAATATGGAATTCAGGATATGAGCAGTTGGAATTCCAGCTCTCACTGCTGGCCTCAGAACATGAAGCTGAAGCAGTATTTATTATTAGTCAGTTTTATGTGTAAATATCCTAAGTCTTCCTATTGACAGCATGGTTCTGTCAGGTGATTCACCTTACCAAGAAAAAAATCCAAACTCTTTAGAATTGGATTTCATTAATTAAATTCTAGTCCTAGACTTCTCCTGAGATGATAATTGCTCTGTTTTATAGAAAAGCTCTCTTTCTTGGAGATATAAATCCCATGTCTTGAACTTGAGTTGTGTTAATATGTGGTTAAAAGTGAAACAACATCCTCCCCCTCCGAAAAAAAAAAACCCAAATCAAAATCTCCAACAACAACAAACCCAACACAAACAAAAAAAAACCCCAAAAAACCTGCTGAGCTGGGGCTCTTTAGGACTCACTTGCACTCACAGCATCTTTGACAAGAGGAAGAGATCCAGCTCATGGCAGTGGATTGGCCAGCTCAGCTGGTAAAGGAGGCACAAAGGGTAAGAATGACCTGTGGTTTGATTTAGCCCGTGGCAGAAAACCTGGTGTGGTCCATGTTGCTATTTTTGTCTTGGGATGTGGAGGATGAGTTTGCTGGGAAAAAATTCCTGTGTGTGAAGCAAAGCAACCAAAACAGTCAAAATAGAGGAGCTGGGAGGTCAAAGCTGGCACAAGCCACCTCTTGTTGGGACTGAACATGGAGATGTAACTGTGATGGAAGGAGAGGCATGCATAAGGGTAACTATTTCTCAGGGGAGTGTGCAGCAAGAAAAAAGGGAGAAAATATCCAGATATTGTATCCTTCACTTTGTACACTCTGCTTACAAATTGCCTCTATTTGTCTGGCAAGAGCAGTTCCCTGGAACTTGTCTCCTGATTGTTCAAGAGGCAACTAAGAGATTGGAAGTAAATGTAGAGACAACAGCAAAGTGCTGAACTTGTTTTTCTGAGGCTGTTCTGTTGTGATTGTTCCTCTGCAGGTGCACTACACAAAAAATCCAAAGCAATTCTTGCTTCCTTACTATCCTATGAAGAAACACAGCTTGATTTTTATGCTGGTCCTCTTCATGAACTTGCATCCTTGAGTAAACAGCTTGCAGAGGGTGCTTTGTTTTTCATCTGTTCTCCTGGCCTCTTGTTAGGGCAAAAGCTGTCTCCTGCAGTTCTTTGCAAAATCTTGCTCTTCTGGGGCTTTAGCCTATGTGAGGACCTACAACCAAATTATTATTAATAGTAATGTCAGATCTTGAAGTTTTAACAGGGTCTGTTTCTTAGATATTCATTTAGCAGGTCTGTATATGAAAAGAAAGTTCTGGAAGACAATACTTCTGTTCTTTAGAAAAGTGACTACATGGCAAAAAGTTGGAAGAAAGATTTGGATGGTAGATATGTAATACAACCTGAATTATTTTTTTAGTGGAAAATAGTGGTTCTGTCATTCATCTCTCTTCAGTAACCTTTCAATTTAATTAGAGAAGACAGACAGGCCTCTGAGATATGTTATATGATGAATCAGCCAAAGACTTAGAGAAATAGTCTAAAGGAATAAAAAAATTCCTGCAAGATCCAAATCAGAAAATTGGGTTGTTATTATTATGCAGTAGTTAGAAAAAGTAAGCAAAACTGAGTGTTCCTGCTGTCTGTACTCTGTGTGGAATATATCTGGTTCAAAATGTTCAGCATTGCCACAAAAATAGTGTTTCATGTCCTGAACTCAATTTTTCTCTTGAACTTTTGAAAGGTCAAATAGGGACCAGACTAAAAAAAAGGCCATTTTTGCTCCAGAAAGAGCAAAAAAATAAAAAATGTCAGCTATGAAACCAGACAAGCTCTTGCATTCAAACACTCTTTGGATGAGGGAGTTAGCAATGATGTGTTTTTGTGGCTTGCTCCTGGTAATGGAGCAAAGTTTGAAGGCAACACTTGAAGGTAATCAGGAATTGTTATGGTGTATTATTGAGGCAGATCCTTCAGCCTTTGTAATGGAGTTCACAATATTAAGAAAATATTGAAAACACCCCCAGCTCAGTGTGTCTTACCCAGCAAAAAGGCATATGTGTGTGTTTTGCATGGAGCACACAGTATTCTCTTTTGTAAGCTGTTCTATCTTTTCTATTTCTCAGAAATGACCTTGTCCTTCCTGGCTTATTAAACTCATTTCCAATCCAGTGCTGTCTAATTATTGAATAATTTTGCCTTGAAAGTGGCAGATAAAGTGGGTGTTATATCTCTGTCCCTCCTTTTTGGTTTTTCTGGGAATATTCCTTAAGACATCTAGAGTATGCACCAGAAGCAGCATTCTGACATTGAAACCTAGAAACAAAGTTTGTCATGTGGTGTTTGGAAACTACTTTTATATAAATAGGCCTGAATTCAGTTCTTATGTGCTTTTATTTCACATAACTCTTGAGTATCCATGTTTAATGTGGCTGGCTGGTTATTTTACTTTTAGATGAAAAAAAATAAAAGAATTGTTTCAGGGTCATAGAGCAGCCATGGCAGGAGGATTTTTAAGTGCTGTGAATGTTACTTAAACAGTAGGCTAGTAATAAATGAGTATTTGCTTTGCAGAACTTGTCACAAGAACCGATAAATTGCATCCTAAATTCCTTTTATGATGATTTCTCTGGTGGCTATGGATGTCTGAACTCACTGAAGTGCAGGACTTGAGAAAAAACTGAGGTACTGATCCTGAAAGCTGAGCCTAAGTGCCAGCCTTTCCCTTATTGTTGTGTTTGTTTTTCCACTTCAGCAGAGGAATCAGATTTTGTATTTGGATTGAATTAGATTGGACTTTCACTTTCATGTACACTTATATTAAATGGTTCAGTCTTTGCATCTCGGCAGAGAGCTTTACTGGTGCTAAACAGTGTTAATTTTCTTTTGTCCATGTACTAAACTCATTATCTTAAACTCTTATGCTGAATTTGGTTCCTTACAATTATCTAAATTAGTAAGAGATGTTAGGTAACACTCTGGCAGTGTTTTAAATAAAAATGGTCAATCCTGTCTAGTCCTCATTTTCTCTCCTCTACAGGCTTGTAATTTCCTCTCTTCTCCTCACCCCTCCTCCCCCATTAAATCCTACCCTGTATTTAATTAGGTATTGTCCTAATTTTGTGCTTTCTCATTTGTTTATAGGTAGAATTTTTAATGTTTCAACAGAATTTTTAATATTCAAACAGGAAATATTCTTGTTAAAGGACAATCTCTTGGGGTGATTACAAAGATGATGTTTTGGCTCTGTGAGGTCTGTCCACCCTTGGTGAATAAGGGATTTTTGAATAATTGAATAGACACTTTGGATTTGAGCTACTATATATTTTCATTGATGTTGTCTCTGTTATTGTTCTCCCAATGTAATACTCTATCAATGGGGCTATTATATGTGGTTTTGATCCAATGCTTTCAAAATGAAAAGCTTGACTCATCTTTTCAGGCGGTTTTCAACTATTTCATCTTCCTCATTCTGCTCACTTTTATTCTGTCTCTTTTGTCTCCTTTGTCTCCTTTGAAAGTTGATCTGAACTAAAAAGGAAATGCAATCCCAAAACATTCTATTTCTCTCTATTTTGTTTTTTTTTTTTTTTTGAAAACCAAATAAATCTGTGAGTCCACATATAAATGTAATTTGCTTTCATCTCACTCTACATGAGGAATTCTGGTCAAGTAGGTTTAAAGCATGGCACTTTGGAAGCTGGGCTGGCATACCATAACACGTGGAACCCTCTTTAAGGTAGCTGTAATTCCATTTTACTAGAGTCAGCCCTAACTGCTCCTCTTTAAATAGCCCATTAGAGTCCCCTAATAGGAAAATTTACAGCTCTCAGCTGCTTCTGCATATGCATAATGCATACAGAAATCTGATATCTCATGTGCCCTGTGGCTCAGAGAGGTTTCTGTTCAATTAATAAGCAGTGAAGTAGATGACAAGATTACTAAACAAGTTTATAGTAGATGAAAGATTTTATAGACTTATGATGTGGACTATTGACAGAGCGAAGCATTTTTCTGAAATAATGTATCTTTGTTATTTATTGAGAGGTAGAAAGAATATTTTCTGTTGCAGGCAGAACTCCCACAGTCGTATTCTTTCAGGTTTGCATATACCCGTGCAGATTTAAGAAAGTGTGGGTACTTTCCTTTAATGAGGAGTAGCTGTTCATTGGCACACTGACTCCAGGCCTCCACCATCAGCAGTATGACACAGTGCTGGATTTGAATTTTGCCACTATTACTCAGTTTGGAGTTGGAGCTTTTTGTCTTGGGCTGTTTGGAGGAGTTATTAACCCATGGGAGGTAAACAGCAAGTTCAGGCTTCCTGAGTGCTGTTCTCATGTGACCAAAGTAGGAGTCAGATTTTTAGTCACATTTCAATAGTGTCTCTCCAATGCAGTGATTATAACCAAGCTCTGTTTTTCATGAAATAGAAATTTAGAAAGCCTTACACATGATGGGACTGCAGACAAGGACCATTTTCTGTTTTTCAAGGATGTGATGGCAGTTAGTGTTTTGTAGTGTGAGGCTAATTAATGCTTATGCTTTAATGCAAGAATAAGGTCTTAACATCCTCCTCTTCTAAAATTCTATAATGGTGACTGGAGTAAGAAGAAATGCAAGAAAAAAGGAAATAGGTAAAGAGCCTAGAGCTGATAAAAATGTCAAGGAAGCATGCAAAATGAACTAGAGAACAGGAAGAGTTCTCTTACTGCTTTAGGACGTTCAGCTCTAACTTTTCTGAGCTTAGCACAGCTCTATCTGAGAATCTATGCTACTGGGTGGACTTTTTAGAGAATAACAAATTGTTTTATTGGAAGTGTTCTTCCAGTAAAAAAAAAATCTAATGTGTGCTGCTTGACTGAAAATTTCTAATTGATGATCTTGCAAGAAAGCTGTCAGCAGGATTAATCTCATCCAGTGAAATAAAAAGCAATCAGTAACAAAAAGCAAAACAAATCACTAGTAATAGGTGTATCTGATTGTTTAAATGAAGCATACCATGTGCATTATTATGCCTAACAGCATGTGAAATGCACTTAAGATATGACATTGGTGCCAGTTTACTGAATTATAAAGCATAGCAGAGTGAACAAGGCTACAGTAGTGGACAACATTATTTAATCTAGGAATCTTTTTAAAAAAAAAAATAAAATTACATTTGTTGCTTTGAGGTAATTGGGACTGCAGATTTCATAGTTTTTAAATCATTTTTTCCCATCAGAGAACTTGTTGAGCTGCTGCTGACTAAAGCTGTGTTAACAGCACAGTGGCAAAGCCAGAACTATTGATCCCTGTGCCTTGAGCCGGAGGGTGCCATCCTGAATTTCATTTGGAAGTCACAAGAATATCCAGTTCCTGTTGACTCTTATCCAGGAAATAGAATTTACAAGACAGTAACTGATCTTTAATTGTCTTCTCCTTAATCTTTCCTGCCTGACAATGGGGTTTATTGGTTTCCCATGCCTGCCTGGAATGCCCACTGTTATTACACATTTTAAACTGGAAATTATATCCTGCTAAAAGCTAATAACCTGGCAATATAAAGAGGAGAGAGAGAGAACCCACCTAGATAATTCTCTTCAAATAAGGACTAGAGATTAAAACAAGTGAAAAGGGATTAGGTCGAGTGATCAATCAGAAATGACCCATGGTGTGAGGATCCCAGGTGGATCCTACAAAGGGATTCAATTCCTTGAGAAACTGGGGCTTTTTTCCTCAGTCCAGCACCCTTATTGAAGTCCTGCCAAACTCAGATTTGAGGGAGAGAATTTTCTTCTCAGGAAGAGAATGTCAGCTACTCTTGTGACAAATATAGATCAATTTAGTTTTTGTCAGGTGCCTCTTCGTTCTCTGCTCACATTTACTTGTGATCTTTCTTTGCTCCCATCCTTACTGTGGACCTACACGTGGACGAGTTTCCACAGAGAACACTGCTGCCACAGCTGCAGAGAGCTTTGCTTCAGACTGCATGGAACTTCTGTACCAAGAAATCAGTTTATTTAAATAATTATCTCTCTTGGAAACCTTAATTCAGTTGTGAAAGAAAGGACAGAATTTGAGAGTTGCTCTCTTCTCAGAGACAGAGCCTCTTCACCTCCACTGCTCTTGCAGAGAGTCTGGTTGTCAAAAATAGTTATATTTTAAAAGAAAATAAGTTCCCAGACACAGCTTGAAAAAGAATGTTAGCAATATTCTCCTCTGCTAGAATAAACCACACAAGATCATTTCCACTCTTAGGGAATCTTACCTTGAACACAAATGTGGAATAGTTCTAAAACATTCTTGTTACATCTCATGAAATATAATTTCATGGACTGTTTAGAATGAGGCAATTGCAGTTTACTTCTAGTTCTGTGTCTCATGGTTGAGAACCTTCCATATTCTCAACCAGGAAGAGATTTGGGTTTCTTTTCAGTTTTTTCCAGTTTTTTGGCTGTATATTTTGGTTGATGTAGTGTTTTGTCAATACACTTAAAACCAACAAACAAAAGCCAGTACCTTTTTGAGTGCCGCTTGCATTTCAGCAAAACTGGCCAAATCATCCAGAATGAAAAGTAAAACTGAAGCTTAAAGTGCTTAAAGAGTCTTCTAAGATATCCTTTTTTTTGTGTTGATCCTTGTTCTGTTTAGCGCTCAGAGTGTGCTCACTAATGCCTGCTGAGAATGTTGTGATGATGGGGAATTTGCCTACCAAAAGGGATTTTTAATTGTTTGGTGGGGGGGCGTTATTGTGTTTTTCACAAGTGACTTAGTCTGAGGAAAGAATACGTTTGGAGAATAAACAGTCCATCTTAAAAAGACTTTTTTTGGGTAGATTTTTATTGATAAACTGTTCAGTTCTTAAACAGTCATTAAGCTGAAACTAGGAGTGTTTTAGTAGGGGTTCTTGAATACAGATTCCTAAACTACTACTTGTTCTTGTGAACCAATAGATGGACAGAACAGTTCCTTCTCTTTTTGTTCTTCAACATGGTCATAAATATTTATCTTCCCACATCAGTGAAATATTCTTAAGATACCCAAAGAGATTTGACCTCAGTCATGACTTTATTATTACTAATGTATATTATTTGCATATGAGTGGTACCCATGAGCTATAGGCATGGCCTATATTTTATACAGAATTAGAACTAGAACAGGAGACATTTCATAGAGCCTTTAGGGTGAAAAAGATGGGGAGAGTCAGCAGGTGGACAGAGGGAGACTGGTATCATTTTGTCAGTATGGTAAATGGTATTTTCAACACACCAGCTGTGCAGCCTGAAGTGTGTATTGCTTGTGTGGAGGCTAGAACAAAAAGTAGCTTTCCAAAGGCAGACAGGGCAAAAGCAGGCTGTCAGATATTTGCAGGCAACTCCTTCAAGGAAAAAATACAGGAAAAGACCATTCCATCCAAAATTAGTCCTCCTGAAAATTTAATGAATAGGAGATGGGAGTTGATGTCATTGGCTGCTCTGAGTCAGCATCTTGGCAGTGAGTCAATTCATTAACCTCATCCAGCTGAGGGCAAAGGTCTTTCTGCCTTTGGTGTGGAAATGAGTCTTTGTCACGTTGGCAGAGGTCTTGGTCGCAGTAGTTTTACATTGAAGGTACCACCTTCAATTCCACAGCATTTCTTGGGAAGAGAGTCAGAAGAAATCTGGTTGTTTGACACTAAAGTGATTTTATTATGAAGGCCTGATGCACACAAGTAAATTCTTCTAACTTTATTTGGAGACCATATGGTTTTATACAATGTAAATTTGTCAGCATCGTGCTATTTGCAGATTTGGAAGACAACATAAGCCTCAATATCCTCAGTGCTTTAATTACCTAAGTAAGCATCATGGTTAGTGGCATTTCTGTTTCAAGTCCTAATTAATCTTCTCTATCTAATGAGAACGTGAAGATTTGGCTTGTGGCTTATTATCTCAGTCATTATTATGAATGATAGGGCAACTGTATAAAGCCTCCAGTTTTACACTGTGACATAATTATTTATGAAAAGGCCTTGCCCCAGAAATGGAAATAATGATAATTACATTTAATCTTTTCATGGTTTATTCAATTTTTTTGCAGTGAAAGAGATCCCCATAGGACTCTAATTACTGAGAGAGGAAATGCAATAAACTACCAGCTAGGCTTATTGGAAATACATAAAAGTTAGGTTACATTTTTCAGTATCTTTGGTATTGTTACTTTTCTTGCTCATGTGTGTCGTTTTCATGTGCTTGGCTTCGTGTCATATGCATGTTTTATAAGCTAATAATTCTATTTACTGCTCTGTTTTAGCAGCTATAAAGACGGACCAGGAGGACTGCAAAAAGCTGCTTGTTTATGCACCTCTAACAGTGGCTGCTGTTGCTGTTTCTGTACTGATAAGGGCACAGAGAGTGCTGGATGCCAGGTGCCTCAGAAGGGTGTTTAGGGTTAGCACCAAGGGAGCTGGGGGGTTTGCACCAGTTAGAGCACTCTAAGTACACTGGCACCTTCCATGTACTGCCTGAGAATGTCCCCTCTGAGTCACTGACTCTGCTTTCCTTGTGTTCTGCCAGCATGGTGTCCTTAGTAGGTCCCAAAATGGGAATTTTCTTTTGTATTGTCATCATCAGCTGATGCAGCTTTTGTTGAAATGGACTTGAAAAAATAAAACTATATAGTAGAAAAATATTTTTTCCTTTAGGAGAAAAACTATGTTTGTGGCCAACTTCCTGTTTTTTTTAAAGTTCAAATGAAGCCTTTGCAAATATGATGAACATAATTTTTGTGCTCTCAACAGGAAAAGTGTGAACTGGCCTTGTTTTAGGCTATGATTAAGCTGGAGAGCTGACTGGTTTTACAGCATTTCTGTGTTTAAGTGTTGGATGTTGGTACTTGAAGCATTCTGAAATCTGAAAGTCATTGCTGGTGGCTTCTCCCCAGTGCCCAGGCAGTGACCCTGTGCTCGGGGAGAGGGGGCAGTGGGGCACAGTGCAGAGCCAGGGAGCAGCCACCAGCCTGGGAGTGAAACCAGTGCTTCCCTTCTGTTCCCAGTGAGGCAGTGGTCTTGTCCTGGAGGCACAGAGTTTGTGGTGACTGGAGTGGGGCTGGCCCAGCCCCATCCCCAGTGGGCACAGCTGTGAGCAGCAGGTGAGCAGCACTGACAGCAATGAGCCCTGGAGTGCCCGGGGGCACTGAGCAGCCACAAAGGGAGCAGAGGGCACACAGGGGCAGTGCATCAGCATGGGGGGATAAAAGGCTGGGCTGAAGACAAGAAGGGCAGATGCTGGCAGCCTTCTGAAGTGATCTGGTGTTACTCTGTGTGGGTTGAAGCTTTCTGAAATTGTGTGGTGACTCTCTGTGTATGGTGGCCATCTCAACTGTGATATGGGCTGTGACGTTGTCTCCTGGATTGTGTTGGAGAAAGAATTGCAAGGTTTGCTGTAGAAGTATTTGAATGCTGGCTGGGTACATGCATTTGCAAATTGATAAATAATGCAGCATGGGTGGGATTTCATGGTTTCTCTTGTCAGCTGACATCCTCTGGTTTAATATTTTGAGAAGTGATTTTTATTTTCATTTCCATATACATCTTTATGTCTGTCTAGCTGCACTGCTGGCAGGACAGGGGGGTAACAAAGAAATGGATGAGGAGCTGTTCTGATTTCATCTTAGGTAACTCTTAGTGTCACTTCACCATTTTAGAACAGTGCTGATGAATCACTCTACACTGGGAGTATGTAGATAATAAAATTGAAAGCAAGAGACCAAGAGCAGAGAACAAAAATATGCAGATTAAAATGTTGTTACCATATGCCACTGTTTTTGTAGTTGGCATTTAGCTTTTCTAAGGAAATAGAGCAGAACTTAATGAAGGGAATCATTCTCCCAGTTGCTCTGGTTCCTCAAAGAGGAACCTTGGCAGCGCCAGGCAAAATTGTCTCTCTGAGACTTTGAGCCACTCTTATGTGAAATGCATTTGAAAGTATTAAATCAGATCCGCTGTATATTGTAGCATGGAAATGTAATTTTAGCACAGATGTCACAAGGAATTACACTGCCCCTGAACAGTGATGTTTTGATCACTCCCTTCAGGATAACATCTTGTACCTTATTACAGCTGCCCGCTGTCCTGATGCTCAGATAACCACAGATCTCTTGTTTTCAGGCAGATACCCCGAGCAGTGCATGCAGCAAGCTCGTGCTTCCCTTTGCCACAGTACTCTACAGCATTCAAACTCCTGCTCAGTGTCTGTCTTCAGATGCTGAATGCAGCACAATGTCACTTTGCTTATGAGAGTTACAGTTTTCATTTTCAACAATCTTTAAAAATGTGATACACAGTTTTCATTCTCAACAGTGTTTAAAAATGTGATACAGAAAAGAGTTAATGAAAGATTATTAGACTTTTTATTTCTCAATAAACCTGAGTCACAGTAAAAGGAATGCTTTGGATATAACATTTTTATCCTTATCCATTAACAATGTCACTAGTAGTTCTTTAAATCCTGGTTTTTATGAGTGGAATATTATGAAGGAGAATGACTTCCTAAGTAAAGAAATCTGCTTCATTATTTATGATCTTTTTTCTCACACTTCTCATTTGTGGTTTTCTTTTTTCAATTGGCTTTTTTATGTGTTCTGAATGTACAAGCTTAGTTCAGCAATTCTTTATAGCAAGACAGGTTATGTGGGGAAGATGCTGAATGTGGGGACATTTGTCATGGAAAAAAGCCCACTCATGTCAAAATGGAGCTGTGCTGACTAGTCTGGAAAGCTTAAATAGGTAACAGTAAATATGGATGCCACTTCTTCAGTGTTCTGACAGAAATAGAAACTTCTAATATCTCATGGTTTGTTGTGGGTTTTTGTTGTTTTGTTTTTGGTTTTTTTTCCTGCTGATTGAGATCTTTGATTGTTTTAGTATTAACAAAATAGGAGACAAGGTAGAAAAGGATATGAGGGCTGTCAGGTTTTTTGGTTTTTTTAATAAACCTTAGCTAGTTTAAACAAGTTTCACTCATAATTCCTGGTTTTCTATTTGAAGGGGCATAAGGTTAAATCAAATATTTATTAGCTCACAGCCCAAGTTGAATCCTCAGCTCTTCAGAGGTACGCTAATGAGAAAAAAAGAGGATATGATCTGCATGATGTTACAGCTGTGCAGAATTCAACTGTTCTTCTTGGATAGTTTTTCTAGGTGGTTACAGTGGGTCCAGGTATCTGCTGAAACATGTCACTGAACCTACATGCTGTGGAATTTTCCATTAAAGCACTATGTGAACTTGCAGGAACTTCCTTGAGCATAGCTATGTAGTTTCCTTCTGCTGACTACATGACCTGAATAAAAACTGATTTCTCTTGTGCTCTCCCAACCCTATGTGAGTTGTTGAAGATGATAATACATAGTTTATTTGCAAAATGTTTACATTAGTTTTTTAAAACTAGCTATTGTCTTTGTATTAATGTATTAGAAACTACAAATTGAGATCAAGAACAACTTGGCTCAGGAGGCAATTTTTTTTCTTTAGGATGAATTCAGATCTGTATGGCATAAAGAATTTGTGTGGCTGCAGTCAAAATTCTGATGAAATCACCGAAAATAGATGTATATGTCATGTCTAAAGGAGGTAATAAAAATAAACAGTCAGAGTCTATATCGTTACATAAGTACTATGGTGTAGGTTTCAAGTGATTCTCATACTGAAAGATGCATAGATGTGCAGAACTGCTGTTAAGGCAATTCCAGAAAATTAGTCATTTTTCTGTGTTATTTATTTGTATGGAAAACTTGCCTAGTTTGTTGCCTCTTTACTTCTGGTCCATTTCTGTGGCCCTTGTTTGAGTTTGCATGAATGTACAACATTTCAACTCCTTCACCAATTACTACTGGTCAACTTTAAGATTTCAAAGACCACTTTATGGTGTTTCTGGGTATTTGGCTGAAAACACATCTGTTTTTGTTGTGTTTCAGCTAAGAATTACCTGTGGTTAAGCTTCTTCTAAATATGTTGTTGAATAAAATCACATAATCTCCTAGAGAAACAGAAAGATATGATGCTAAATTGTTCTCCTGTCATCACCATCTGGATAGAAAGATTTTTTTCTCATTTCTCTGAAAAACTTACAAAGAACGAATGCATCCTTTGAACCAAAGTGAAGTAAGTGACATCTATAGCTAGCACACTCAGTAACCAGAGTGCAGATGTCGTTTTCTGTGCTTTCCCTGTTAATTTAGTTCTGTTCTGTAGAAGATAATAAGATAGGAGATTTCCTGGGAATTAAGACAGTTCAGGCATGATAATGTGTGTAGGAGTGGACAAACAAAGCAAAGGAAAAAAGGATAATTAATAGTGTCAGTTCAGCCAGGTCTGGAGAACAGGAACACACATAAAAGTTATAAAATTTGTCCTGTGTGCTCCAGCCCCAGGTTTATTGTGTCCAGTACCCTGGCCATGACAGTGACCAAACCCAAATATCTCTGGTACAGGGTGGGAACTGAGCACTCTGTAGCTCAGAGAGGGTGACTGTATAGTTTGAAGTTTGATGTGTTTGCCTTCATTAGTTCACTCTCTCTCCCCCTGGGTCTGTGTGAGCCCTTGGTGGGCTGTGGCAGGAGGTTTCTCACACTGAGTGCCCGTGTATAAAGCAGCCACCACCTTTCTGTCCTGTGCCATCTGCCTGGTGCTGACCTCCCCCGAGCCAGTGACATCTTAGAGTGATTCTTGTTCAGGGTTTATCATGCCTTTACAGGTCTCTCCGTGGTTCTCCCTATTTGTTTGAGCTGACTGTCCTTTGCCTTTTTCCATGGCACACCCTGGAGTTATGTAATGACGTGAGATGTCTTGGTTTTGTGTTGCTTCCTAATCTTTCCCTGCTCACTGAGTTTTTTGGGCAGTCAGCTAATGCTTTTGTCAGCTGATGTCTTGGTGATCACAAATTCAAAACTCTTGTTCATGATGGATGGACAGTCTGGATCATGAAGTATGTGAAATTTGTTGGTTTTTTTTTTTTTAATCTCTTTTAATTGCCAGTGAATTAAATCAGTATTCCCCGAATTTAATGCTTTCTGGCAATTGCTAAGTGACCTCCCTGCCTTTGTTTTGGCCCAGAAGCTTTTTCATTTTTGCTCCCTCTGTCCTGTTGAGGAGGGGCAGTGATGAGTGGCCAGGGGCTGCTGGCCAGAGTCATCCCTCTCTTTGCCACTGTGCAGAAACTGTGTGGTTTTAATTTAGATGGTGAAACTTCACTGGTGACTTCTTAGTGCTGCAAAAACTTTCTACTTCTGTTTCCAGTTTGTGAATACATATGCCAGGGTAAATACCTTGTGCCTTATCTCAGGGCTACTTAATATCCTTAGAGCTGTGCTGCAGGAACTTGCTTCTCCCTTCTTTATTCATTCCTGGTTTTGATTACTTTGAAGAACTTGAAGTTTTGTGAGATAGAGTTTTTCCTTCTCATTCCATAAAGCATGTGGCTGTGACTCCAGTGGGCTCTGTCTCTATCTGAGCCTCCTGAGTGGTTGTCTGGATTGTGTCAAACTGCAGCTGATGAGTTTTCCCAACCTTCCTTCCTCCACAGCACTAGTTTTGCTTTCTCCTCTATTCCTGGTAATTGATTACCAGAGGAAACCAATTTTCTTTGGTGTTTTTGGGCTCTATCAAATGCCAATTAATTCCAAAATTATTAGAGAGGAAGGAGAGGAGAATGGAAAGGAAATCATAAAGGCCTTTTTTTCATTTGAAATATGAACAAAAACAAGAGCAGTGTCATGCAACACTGACTCTTTTTTTTTTTTTCTTCCTTCCTTAGATAAATTTTTCAAATAACAGAGGAAAAAAAT
>LTAT01000016.1:12642364-12674942 GCA_003286495.1 Chlorodrepanis virens | reverse complement strand
TAAATTTTTCAAATAACAGAGGAAAAAAATCTGGAATAGAAGGAATAGAGTCTGGAAATAGACAGTTCTATGGGTTTTGTATAAAGCCAGTGCAAAGAACAGCTCTGATGTAACACATTGCAAAAGATGATGACCACTTCTGTTCATCCAAATTGCTGACTGTTATGTATTTCTTGAGGGAAAAAAAGTTCATAATAGGAAGCATTTATGTTCTATTAAGTATGAAAGATGGAACAAAAAAGGGTCACAAACAGAATTATGGTACCTTTATTTAAAAAAGTCAAGGAATGTATGAAAAGGGCAGTCCTATGGAGAGGTGTCTGTTGTTAACTGAGAGTTACATGTGCGAGTATATGATTGTTGTGTTGCCTGGTGAACTTGACTAGTATGCCCAAACAAATGAGTTAAAGGCAGTTAAAAATCACTGCATTTAATCTTCCTAAAAAGTGGCAACTGACCCACAGATTTCCTTAGGTGGGAGAGAAACAGGAAGAAAATCTGTATGTGTATGAGGAATCTTTTTGTGATGTTTTCCCACGTACAAAAACCAGCTTGTAGATACTTATTTAAAAACCCCCATCAACCAAAACAACTAAAAATAAGTTGAAAATCCTTCCATAAGGATTATTGACTGGTTGCCTACAGTTTTATATCTTGCAACCTCCCTTAAAATCTGTCTGGTCTCTCACTAATCCCCTAAATGCCTTTTTTTGTTCTTTTGGCTGTCAACAAGCAGCACATGCCGTGGTGGCTTTGTAACTACTCATGGTTGACTGATCATCTGATTATTGCCCTTTAGCTGACGAGTGAAATGAGCAGAGCAGCTGAAATTTGAATTCTCCCTGCTCTCCTCTGTCAGGGCACTAATTGGATGCAGTTCTCCAGTCAGTCGTTAGAGTTCACAAAGTTGAAAGTTAAATTTGTGAAACCTTAACCTCATCAAATTGGTTAAAATGGTCCAGTGAATTGAGAAGTGATTGCAGGGAGAATGAAGGACTGACAAATGAAGATGGACAAACAGGGAGTGTGATATGTACTGTTTGCTTTTTTAGGAAAATGAGAAAAAACAAAGCTAAAACATAGGTACTTTCTAATCTGTGATGTCATCTCTGAAATAGCTTAACTGTAATGGAAATAATTACCTTAAAATTGGGTGTTGCTTTGAAATATTCAAATCCTTGTAGCTTTAACTTGTATCTTTACCATTTCTTCTTTTGGGCCACTTTTTGAGTCTCATTAAGTTGAGTTTAGAACAGTGTTCTTGAGCAGCATAGACTGAAACAGTTGAGGTTTCCCTTACTGCTGTATTTCTGTGCTTTAAACAACAATATTTGTTTTGGTAATACAATCTGTCTGCATCTCTCCTGCTGAGTGTATTAAAGCTGCATGGGAGTTGCTTGGAAAATACTGCAGATCTTCAAGTCTTGCACGTTTAGTCCAAATATTAAGAACTAATATGTAAAAGCACACACATGGTCTAAAACACAAGTTGGGTTTTTGAAAGTTACCTAATCTGGGATCTTCAGAGGTCAGCAAAATCCTGTCTGACCAACAAACTCTTTCCAGACAACTGGAAAATATCATCAAAATCTAGTGGGTGAGAAAGAAATGCAGTTTATGATAGCTTAATCTGCATGTTATTTTTAAATGAATGCATGTTTACTTTGATGGCGAATGGAGGTTAAAAATTCATATCACCAAAGCTTGGAAGAAACAGCAGGGGCATGGTGGTGAGGTTGTGCAGCTGGAAATTATAGTTTCCCATAACTTTCCTAATGGGTAAATATGGGGAATTCTGGGACAAACATTTGGTACATGTGTTGTTTCTGATATTTCTGTGGTATCAATAAGGATGAACTCATCTGAAATCAGGAGACAAGTTTGGAAGTGAACTGGGTGATTATTTTTTCTGTGCTCTGAGCATTTTCTGTTATTATAATGCTTTGTCAGTCACTGACATTGTACCTGTGTGCTGCCAAGTTTATCTCAATCATACCAAGGTGGGGTCAGGCAAACATAACTGACAGATCTGAGTGCCCACAGTTATCTGCTGTAAGGAAACTTGGCTACATGAGGCAGTCACAGCCTCTGTCCTCACAGTGCAATGCTGCTCACATTTTTGCTTTCCTACAAATGCACAGAAAGTGATTAGGAGGGATTCAGGAGAAGCAATTGAAAAAATAACTGACTTGTGAAAGATTTAATGAAATGAATTTATTTGCATAGCCAAGTGAAAATGAATTTTAGTTAAGGATCACACGTACAAGGGGAATAATATTCTAGTAGTTGATGGCTTTTCAATCTAGTTGAACAAACGATCATAAAATGTTCTGGTAGTCAATGTGACAACAGACATACTGGGAATGAAATCCAGAAACACATTCATAGCTCTGTCTGCAGTTAACTTATCTATGGGAACAACCTACTTAAGGATGTGGTGAGTAATTTGCCATAATCCAAAATCTGGGGGAAAAAAGTCTGATTTAATCCTGCATTTTTAAAATGGATCCTGAAAAATGTTGGGGTCAAGGCCATGCAGACAGTGATTAAAATACATTTCCTACTAAAATGTGGTTGTGATATACACAGGTTACTGCTTGCCTCTGAAGTACAGTAGCATTGCATGTTTTCTATTTTCCCCTGGAGTCAGCTCAGTTAATAATTATTGTTGCTAAATCTGACATGTATTCTACACTGCTAGGGAAAATGAAAAGATTTGGTAGAATAGTGATGAATATTCTACTTGTCAGATTTTCCTTTTTCTTCTGATAAGTGTTTCATCATATCTGTTTTTTTGGGACTGCACTTACTAGATTGCTCCTCAATTCAAGCCAAGAGGGTCCTGTCCACCATTTTATAATGTCACGAGATAATGTAGACAAGACAGAACAAGTCTGCTGAGATGAGATGAGATTAGATACTGTTTTGTGCTTTCCAAAAAAGACAGTGCTTGCTTCTAATTTTATCTTTGTCTAGACTGTGCTTCCAATGGCAACAGCTCAGCACTGAGCACTCTGCAGCAGGAGCTGGATGAAATCACTTTCAGCAGTGGAGTTACCAAACACAGTGCATTTTTCTGGTCCTCAAAGGGAGGAGAGGTCTGGCAGGTGTTTTCTTGGCATCCTCACTGAAACTGACAGTTGCAAGTTTACTGTCCAAGAAGAAAAAAAATGCCCCAGATGGTAAAAATGCAGGCTTTTAAATGCCCTTCTTTCTCCCAGCAGTTCACGTTGACTTGTTTTGGAATTTGCACTTAGGTGAAAATAAAAATCTGGATGGCACTTGTGCAAAATCTTGCTAAAGAAAGGCTTAGTTGCCTCACCGTTTCCCTTTTGATTTTTCTCTTGCCAAGATCTCTGGCAAAAGTCTATTTCATAGGACAAGCCTGATTTCTTGTTTCATCCTCATTGCCAGTTTGTATGAAAAAATAAAAATAGATAATCTGTTACATTAGAGATGGCACAAACCCAGTAACCAGGACAGCTGGTGAGAGATCACCAGAGATGCTGGTGCTGGGATCTTCTCCTTGAGCAATGGGAATATCTGAACAGAGGAGCTGTTTTCAGTTCATTCCTACAATATCTGAAGAGCACAACACTAACTTCTTGACAAAAACTTTTAAAATTCTAAAACAGAGAAGGAAGGAAATGCCAGACATAATGAAGTCTGGACCATAGAAACTGAGACCAATGCTTTCTGTAGAGGTTTTCAAGAACCATCTTTTTACAAGACTCATGGTGGATGATAATTTAAACAGAAAAAATTACAGTTTTCTGCAGGAGAGGAGATCAAAGTTTCATCAGGATGGGTTCAATAAAGTCCTGAAAGCTGAGGGATGAGAGGGTTGTCCTGGCTGGGTTAAACTAGGACTCATAATGAAATTATATTCATGTTTTCTGGAGATCCTATCAGAAATGAGTTTCCTGATTTTTATTCTTTTAAATGTGTACTTGTGTATATGTTGCCTTCCCTTTTTTTTTACTTTTAAGAGTATAAACCTACATTTCTGCTGATGCCAAACAGGTTCTTAGTTTGTATGTACAACCCAGACAAAGGAGTAGCTCAGTAGCTACAAAAGGCTCCTGGAGAAGAAGAACAAATTAAACTTCGCTCCCATTACCTAAAATCAGGTGATGTTACTAAAATTAAATGTGCTTTTGGGCAGGTTTGACCCACTGATGCAGTAAGACAAAACCTGGATTTCCAGCATGAAAGAGTGTGCCCTTTGTGGCAAAGGTGCCCTTTGCATGCTGTAAAAATGTTTCCCCTCCCATTTTATTACTACATTAATGAAGCAGAAGCAGTAAAATGAGCAGTTCTACATCTGGGATATGAGGCTGGTAACTTTCCCCATGTCTTCATTCACACTTTAGATGGTCTGTATGAATTGTGTATGCTGTTGTAGGATGCCTCCTTTTTTTAGCCGATTTTATTTTTTAATAGAAGTTTTTTAGCTAATCCTTTTTTATCAAAAGAAAGCAACCTTTGATCACAACTCATTTAAGCTTTCATCTTTCAAGATGTTCTGAAATACACAAAATCAATATGTAATATGTGGAAGATTTGCCTGTGGTGAAAGGTCAAGAGCAAAAATTTTTCTCCTAGCTATTGACATAAACACTTGGAGGTGAAATACTTTTCAAGGTATTTTGTGTCACACTTGAAGTCACTTTGTGTGATGTAATAATCAATATAGACCACAATGATAATAATTTCATTCTGTCTGTATCAATGTTTATGAACAGTACTGATAAATCTCCTTTTGGCTGCTCCAGGGTTGGTTAGCCATTGTTATGGAACAATGATTTTTTCTGCAAGCTTTTTCTTTTTCAGTCTAAAATTATAATGATGAAAGCACTTCTTAATTTAAAGTAGAAAGAGAAAGATATAAAGCATTTGTTAAAACTGATAAGACTAAGTGCAGAAATATGTAAGTTGCAAAGTTTGCTCAAAGCAGAAATAATCTCACAGGTATTTTTTTTTTCACCTGTGAGAGAGCTAATGCCAGGTTAATCACTGTACTTGTACAGGTTTTCACTGTGCTTGAGAAACTTGGCTTCTCTGGAGTATGTGATGAGATCAGAGATACATACTAATTGTGGAATAGGCCCTAAAAAGGGAGACTGAAGTGTAGAGAGCTCCAATGAGCTTCCAAAAGGAGTGAGGGTTTTAGAAGGGCTGGTAGGTGAATGCTGTGGCAAAGAATTCACATTTGTGGAGACACTGAGGGAGTCTGCAAAAAGCTTTGCTGTGTTTAGCAGAAAAGGATCTCAGAAATACCCTCCAGTCTTGGGGTGTCACGCCTACAGTTCATTCTGAGACTTGCATGCATCTTACATACTGGAAATCAAAGTTAACTAAACTGGTATGATTTTTTAATTTATTTCTTAAAAAGTGCAGGAAATCCTACAGCGCTCTAACCTGCAAGGGTTAATATGATGCTGTTAGTCTGACATTGGCTCTTAAAACCATCAAAATCTGGTTGTCTTCCTTGAAGCACGACAAAGCACATGCATTAGGAATTGACCTTGTGTTGTTTCCTTATTGAAAACAATGTGATGAAAAATTGCTGATGAAGAGTCCGCTGAGAAAGCCTGGATTTTTCCTTTGTAATGTCCTGAACTTTCTAACATAATTGAATTTAATCTTTTACTTCAGGATGTCATTTCTATAAAGCAATTTATCTTTGCAAATCATTCAAGGCACTTGTCATACAATCTTAGAATAATTTGGGTTGGAAGGGACCTTTGAAAGTCATCTCTAAACTGGAAAAGAACAAGCAAAGATATAAATTAAGTGAAAAATTATGTTTGCAATGTACAATTTTAATGAAAAAAGCATTATAAACACGTTACTTATTTATTTTGGTACCTGCATCATAAGAAATTAAGTTATTTTATTGTGCTTTATTTTGCAGATATTTCTAAAAACCAAGCTGAGAACTAAGCTCACAGTGCTGGCTGCAGCCATTGTGCTATGGATTGAAATGACCTCTGGAAACCCACTCGGAATGTCTTGCCCAGTCAAGGTAAGAACTGATTTAATTATTTCTTTTAAACCCTTTTTTATCTTTAGCCAGTGCTAAAAAATAAAAGCATGTTGGGATAAAGGCCAGAGACACTCCATAGGAGCAGGGTGGTACAGTCTCACTCAGTGGTGATTTACAGAGAAGGTGATTGGGTATAACCCAAATTTGGTATTTCTTGTACTAGCAGCACTTCACACTTGTAAATGTAGACAGGTCTGGAAAGCCAAGCGATGGCCCAGCTCTAACCCTGGGATTTTGTGTTTGTGACTTAAGCTGAGAGGAAAATCTCTGGTTTATTTAGGGCTGAAAAGGGACTTGAACCTCCATCAGTGCACTCTTAGAGCAGGCAGCATGGATTCACTGGAATAACAAGCTTTTTTTTTAGGCTTTTATGCAGTTCTATGTAAAATCACGATACCTGCCTGAGGCCTGTTAAATAGCCAAACCATTAAAATATTCTGACCTTTAACCAGATGAAACTTTTCGTGACAAATTTGTTGTAACAGTCAGTGAATGATCACATGGCAGTTATTCTAAAACATCGAGTCTTTTTCAGAATATAGAATACAATTTTGTGAGAAAATGGTAGGCAGGCTACTGGAAGAGATGATTTTATGAAATATAAAGCATAAGGTAACTTTTCAATAAATCTTGTCTTTGTTATTACTGTGTTTCCATAAGAGCATCAGAAATATCTATTTGAAACTAGAAATTAGTAAGTTATAATTACATCAATTCATTAAAAATGAAGGAAAGCCAAATTATGTCACATTATGTTGCTGTAAACCTATTGCATTTTACCCTTATATTTTCTATCTCCATTGCAAAATACACATTAGAAATAGCTATTTAATGATAGCAAAAATCAATCATTGTGATGTATGAAGTCAGACATAGCTTCAGCCCTCCTCATTTTCTTCTTGTAGACTTTATTTACATAATAAAAGATCTGTGTTTTTACATGGGCTTGTGAATGAAGATGTTGGAATAAAAGACAGCTATGCAATAAGAATTTTATGAAGATCTCAAACAAGATCCCAGGAGAAAAATTTTGCCTTTTCAGTTTGATACGCAGCTTGGAGATTTGTCTGTAAATGCAGATACCAAATCAGGGCCATAAAAGATGTATTTGTAGATATAGGAAAGAAAAATTTAAGAGTGGGAAAACTTCTAATACAGATTCTCAGCAAGTCATACTCCCCAAGAGCAAATAGTCAGTTGTGATATAAACTGGATGACTGCTCCTTTTGCTGGGACTGGAGGCTGCTCCGCTCTGTGACACTTTTCAGCAGTGCAGACCTGAGGCCTCAGTTGCTCCTAGAAGCACAAAGCTGAAATTCCCAGGGTCTGCAGAAGGCACAGCTCAGCACAGAACACAGGAGGCTGCGCTTCAATCCTCCAGCCCCTCTGAGCAGTGAAGTAACAGGGCAAAATTCAGTCCTGGACTGCTGGGAGCTTGAGTGCAAGGAAAATATTGCTTCTTATCTATAGGCTGAGATTGAATCTCCTCCAGCTTCAGACTTCTGCAATACAGATATCTGTGTTTTAGCTAGATTCCTTCTGAACTTGATGAAGAGAAGGAGGCGCTTTTAGAGAGCAGTTCACAGAACTATTTTGTGGGTTTTCTAATGAAAAAATTAGGTGACTTTTGTAACATTCTGAGCTGGGTGAAATGAGAGATTTTGCTCCCTGGGAAGTACAGATATTTCATGCTGTTTCCTGTGGGAATTGTTTGATGAACAAGTTGAGTTAAAGCAACCTGCTGCTCTCCTGTTGTTTGAACTAGAACTTCCCAAGTGGGCTAACTGTTGGAATCTGTAGTGGTAGCTTTAATGAATAACTCATATTGGAGTGTTTGGTGGTTAAAATTTATGAGCATGAAATACTGTGATACCACATTTCTTTCTGTGGATGCATTGGAACAATCCAAGGTAATATCTTTGGGGTTTTTTGCTTTGTGTTTAGATATGCTTTCAGTATAAGTTCTGAATGATTCACTTCAGTAAATTTTGTATGATAGCTTATGGAGTAAAAAGTTCTCAAGAACAATGTATCAGTTTCAGTTTAGTGCATTGCTATCTATTTTTTTTAAGATAATAGGATTGGACAAATAGTGGTAGCATAAATATATCCACATTATCCCTAAAGGAATACCTGGAAACATTTTGTGAACTTCAAAACACACTGGCATATGAAATAAAAAGTCACATGAATGATGAAAGGTGATTCTCTATTGTCCTGCTCTGACAGTGGTAACTGATGCAGCCCTACAGCTTCCTCCAGGTTCAGGGGTCTGTGTGCCAGATCCAGGCAGCAAAGTGAAGCTGCTGCAGGAAGGGACATCAGGGGATGCCTGAGTGTCCTGCCCAGCCCAGCATCCCCTGCTCTGCATCCAAGCCTGAGCAAGAGGGAGCACTGCTCAGTGCAGCTGCACAGCTGTGCTATTCCTGCCCAGTCTAAATCCATTCCTGCAGTGGAGAAGCCACTGGAGTTTTATGAAAGATATTCTTAAATCTCCAGTCTGCTCTTGCAAATATCAGCTCTCGTTTTTGTTCACCCTCAGCTTTTCCCCCCACCTTTGTTTACATGCTATCTCATTGTTCATATTTGTCTCTTTTGGCCGTGGCTCAAGGCCACAATTGAGGCTTACTTTTGCCTCTCTGTGGTATGTTGTATAAATATATGCCATATAAACATCAGTTGGGATAACACTGTGATCTCCTTAGAATTTTTCTTTTTTCCCAGCTGAATATATTAGGAAAGAATCACCAAATGCTCGTGTCTAATTTCTGATTCTTTTTGGAGGTGTGAGGGCTGGATAGATATTTCTTGGTGAGGAGACACCAAATACAGAGTAGAGAGGAGTTTAATTAACTAGTGTGGAGAAACTGCAGGAGGAGAAAATATATCTTGTGGTAGCTAGAAAGTGAGCAAGATCGATTTGTTTGTACTGGCAGCATCCCCCACAGAGTGAGCTGAGAACAGGGAAAAGGGCCTCGCTCACAGATCCATGAGACATGTATAGCACAAAGAGTAGTGTTCTCGAAGGACTGAGATGTTTCTGTGACCTTTAGCAAAATCTCAAGACATTCTGAGATTTTTATATCACTGGTGATTGCTCTAAGATGGTTAAAAATCCTCAGAATAGAATGTCTTGTTCATTTGAAATTTATAAAATCCCTAAAAAAGAAGGTGCTGAGAAATCTAAGTTAAAAAAATGAACAATAATGCACTAAATAAATTCAGGAAGAAAGAAAATTGTTATCATTTTACAAAGTCATGCTGTGCTGTAAAATTCATCTGCATAAGTAATTTTTTGATAAGAGACTTAGTTCTGTTTATCAGTATTCTTGTAAAATGTGCAATGGAGACCTTCATCTTCTGCAATATTGCAGTGTTTCTGGGGTTTTTCCCAGTTTCTAGTACTTCTAGAACAGAGCATCTCTTTACTCACTAGCACTAATATTAAAGATCTGAAACATCTTAAGCTGTCTATGTAGGTGGTTAAAATTTGACCAGAGAAGACTTTTATTTGGGGAATTTACTGAGCTGTTCTCCATTCCCTGTTCAATAGCTAAACTCTATGACTAGTAATAAGAGTCTCGGTTTAAATATTTTAGGAAAGGGAGAAAAATCCAAACCATTTTTAGCATTTCCAGCCAGTTCCTAGCAGCCAGTAGATGTCATTCTATCTCTATTTTAATGCCAGTTTCTACTGTTCTCATTATATTTTTCTAAATAACAAATTGCAGATGAGGATGGGGGGGAACATTTAGGTTTAACTTTCTTCTGATTAATGCACAAGTCTTTATCTTTTCAGTAATGTAAGGTGTCAGAGTGTGGAATTGGTACTTCTTGATGCAACTGAGGCTGATAAACTATTGTCTTTCTGTCACTCATCCATTAGTACTATTTAATTTATTTATATGTTTGTACAAGAGATTTGTCAGCTTTGCACTCTGCACGATTTTTCTTTCTTCTTTCTTTACAAATTCCTTTTCCTCTCTGAACAAGTTTTGCTTGATGCTGTTCCTGTAGTTTTTCTCCCATCACTTCTCAAGATGTCAAGGCCAAATACAAGAAGAGTTTTGTAACCCTGGGGTGGACACAGACTGCTGCCCAGAGTCACACAAAAGAAAGCTCTGAGACCAAATGGAAAGAGAGGTTTGGTATTTCTTTTCTGAATAACCTTACTGTTCAACAAAACCCAAATGCAGAGCCCTGCTGGCAATTGTAGCAAATGGAATGGCTTCAATTTACAATAAGGATTTTGCAGTCTTGCTAAGATAAGCAATTTGTAATTAGTCATTTCATTTCTGTCCAGAGATGCATAGGGACTGTCTTGAGAACGGTGTGGGCAGAGGGCCAGACCACTGAGGCTGTGAGGAGGCTGAATTGCATGTACTGCCTTTGAAATGCTCACAACTGCACTAGTGAGAGTGAACTGGATGTGCTGTGCATTCTGTGGTGGAGTAGCTCAGGTGGCAGGGCTATCAAGCTGACAGTTTTCAAAATACTGAATTCTCATCTTTGCTTTTTGGCAGCTGTTGTTTCACCTGGTCCTGCTCTGTCACATAGGGAGCCCATGTGTCGTGTTAGCCACTGAGCTGAGGCAGATGCTCTCCTGGGTGCATTTACTCTGCTCCAGCACAGAATTTCCAATCCATGGTCCCAGAGAAGCCCCTGCTATGCCAGAATCAATTTCATTTTCTGCAGAATCAATTACAAATACAGGAACGCAGGAAAGACAGGCCTCAGGTGAACTTGAAGATGGGAGAATCTTACTTGGCTTTACAAAAGTAAGGTTTTAAATGAGACTGGAAGAATAAAAAAAATATTACAAAATTACATTCTATAAAGCCTTTCTGTGGTACCTCTTCTTAAGGGGTTTACAATATACATTAGCTTTGAACCCACAAGGGTTGGGCTGGATGGCAAACTTGGTCTCTTGGTTTGGGTCTTTCCAATGCCACTGCAGTTTCTCTCCTTACAGTCGCTGGAGTGTCATCAGGTGGGTGATAGAGGCACAAACTGCTCTTCAGATGCTCCAAAGGAATCCAATCTCCGTGTGTGCTGGGTAATGCATGCAGGGAATTAGTTACAAACTGCTGGTCAGGGTTTGGCTGCTCCTGCTGCACTTGGGGCTGGGTGACAGCTCATGCCAGTTTCCACATGTGTTAATACCACACTAGTATCACACCAGTGCCACACTGTTACTGCAAAGAATTTGACATAAGAGCATTGCATTTCCTCTGGATATTGGAGCTATAATCTCGGATAATTTACCATAGAGAGCCACCATCTAAAGCAAATCAGGACATAGAGCTAGTAGGAATAGTTACACAAACTGTTAATGGTACCCTGTGTCTTATCAGCATATTAATAATCATGGCAAAAAATCACTGTAAAGAGCTACTGCAGTCACAAAAGGAAAAAAAGTAACAAATCCATCATCAGTGAGGGATAGAAAAACAAGGAGAAGAGACTGAGAGTGTCTTTATAGATAGCAACTGGTGAAATGTCTGTCTGCTGAAGAATATCACAGTCTTGGTACTGTTTGCATAGCTGAGGAAATCAGTTATATAAGCAAGCAAAATAAACACTACTGCCTGTGTAAAGAGGAACAACAAATAAAGGAAATAAGTGTGATGAGTTAAAAGAACTGAAGAATATAAAGATAGTGTGAATAGAGAGGATTGGGTGCTAGTCAGTTTAAATCTGTCTTGTACTGCTACAAGGAAGAGCACAGAAACAAATCACTCTCAACTGGACAAGGAAATAAGAAAAAGGCTGAGGAAATGAGTTGTGACAAAGGGTCTAAAAGACCAAAGATGTTAAAGCTCAGTTGGCTGGACAGAGGACAAAGCTTTTGTTGACTTGCAGTGGGCATCTGAATACCTTTTGCTGAATTCTGCACATTTTTAGTCACAGCACCAAGAATAATGAAATTGCATTCTACCTTTTAAGCTGTGAGTCACTTTGCTGAAGGGTCCCTGCCCAGACAGTCTGAATGTGCCCAGCAGACAGAGAATACCAAAAGGGAGTTGAAATTTACATCATGTCTGTGTCGTGACAAGGGAAAATGTAAAGATAGCAACTTCTCAGGGGATTGTTATTAGGATCCTTTCAATCTGTGCCAAAAGAACATTATTCAGAATTCATACTGGGATGTGGCTTGTGACTGACAAAATCTTTAGTCCTGAGTGTGTCTACTCATCATCTGGAAGAAGCTGTATCCCATTGCTGCATGCCTTTATGAAAAGGCTGAGACAGAAAAAAGTTGAGAAGACCATGGAAAGGTCTGCAAGGTACAAAGGAAAGAAAGGAAGCCTCTAATAAGCTCCCATTTCTTCCTGTTTTAACCTGTGTGAATCATGCCATGCAGTGCTCAGTTTGTGTGCACTCAGGGGTAAGGGAAGGGAGGGCATGCAGGAATTTCTGCTTTCATCTGTCACCTAGCCCCATTAAAGAGGCAGGAGAAATTGTCTTCACAGAATTTGCCACAGTCTTACTAGGATGGCATCAGAGCAGTGAAAAATAGGTGCTTGGAGAGAGGTTGGCTGTTCAGCTGCTTTTTCATGAAATTGTGATCTTGGCAGCACAGCAGGCCTCATCCTTCTCACACTGCACCTCTTGCATCCCCTGTTCCTGTAAGGGCCATCAGGACGTGAAATGTGTGTCTGCTCCACATAGCTGTGGGTCAGCTCGGCCTGAAAGAGAAAAAGCCCTGCAGCAGGTTTCCTCAGAAAGCTCTTTTCCTGCAGAATCTGATGCCCAGGGAGTTGTTTTGCTTCTTAGGACCGGCCATAGCTGTGGAAGGAGGCTGACTGGAGAGGCTGCTGCTCCTCTTACCCCTTTCTTTGTATTTTCATTGAGCTTACACTGAAATGGACTTCACAGGTTTTCAGATATGCCCAATTTGTTCTCTTCTGTACCTGTGGGAGAGTATGCAATGTATTATCATCCAGATAACAACCTATTAATGCATCCCACTATGTACTTCAGTAATTGTATCCAGTGATTCTGCTCAAGGAAAACATTGAGTTAGTGCCTTCATTTGTGCTGTGAATATGATCCATCTTTTCTCCTGTGTCCAGAGCTCCAACTGCAATAATTAGTTGGTATAGGCCATTTGCAAGTTTGAAATGACTAAATTATGTGATTCTTTCATGGCTTTATCTTTCTGCATATTTAGAGAGGAAACATATGGCATCAGCTGTGGATGCAGCTTTTACAAAGAGATGACTCTGTCTTTCTGTGCACTGTGGTGCAGAGATGTCTCAGTTACAGATGTTTTGTGGTTTTCAGGCCTTAATCTCCCAAAACTGGTGCTTTCTAAAAGCAGAGAATTCACCTTGTTTATCACTATTCTCTTTCTGACTGTGGTATGTATATAAATATACCCTGACATAGGAATTTAATTATTTTATGTGCATCACAAAGCCAAAACAAACCTTCTGTTCACCTCACCTTCCTCCTTTCCACTCCTCTCTTTTATGTGATACAGCTGATGTGGTTAGGCTTATGTTGTTAAACCATTAAAGTGATCTTGTCCTTTTTGAGCCTTTGTTTTCAGTTCCAGATAGAAGTGATGTGTTGTACTTCTTCATGTGAGAATTTCTTGCTGACCTCAGTAAGCCCAAAACCCTGTTGTTTGTCTCCAGTGGTACGTTGGTGTTCATCACTGCTGGTTGGATTTCTTGTTTGTTTCTTTCTTTTGCTCTTCCATTCGAAGGTGATGGTTTTGGAATCAGTGTCTGCCCAATGCTAGCTGGTCTGATGCAGCTCTTTATGAAATACACATAATCAAGAAAAGGATCTACTCATATTTTAATATTTTACTATTTACATCACTATTCATTCTCAGTAGTCAACTAAATGATATGTGTTTTTCTCTGTTATTTTTTTACCTTTTTATGCTGCACTAGAATTATAATTTTAATAGGTAGAAATTATATTATTTTGGGGGTAAATATCTTACCATTATTTTAGGTGGAGTTTAAAAGTTTTTAAATAAGTAATTTTTGAATACTTCCAAAATTGTGCTTCATTTGTTAGGAATATATTAAGAATAAGCTTTTGAGACTTTGATTTTGTTTGTTTTGTAAATTTCAAAGCCAAATGGCTGCTATTAGTTATACTGTACAGAATTTATACCTAAAAATGACAATTGTAACAATTGGGCTTTGTTGTCCCCATTTCTTTTATGGGGAGATATACAGTAACAACCTTCTGACGTTCTTGAATTTTTTAGCTGTTTCTTTGTACTGCATATAAGTAACCTGAAGAAACTATTCTGTTTGCATCCTCAGTTAAAAAAAAAAAAAGCAAACAAACAACAAAAAAAAAAACCAAACAAAAAACACAAACAAACAAACAAAAAAAACCCACCACCAGAACCCCTAACCTTTAACATTTATCTGTCTTCTAGCTTTGGTCCCTGGCTAGTTGTAGATATAAGAACATTCTGTATAAATTGAAATACCTGGAAAGTACCAGCAGCTATTTAAAATGACTCTGCCTGAAATAAGCAACATAAAGGTCACACCTAAGATAATAAATATTCATGTAATAGGTTATATCTAGCTACACAGAATACAATAGCACCAATCACCACAAGTGATTGAAATATTTTCATCAAATTCAGTGATGATTGAGAGATGAAGAGCACTGCCAAGTGGAACTTGTTTTTGGAATACTCCATGGTGTTTAAGAGTGACTGTTCAAGCCGTTGGGATTATTTAAATGTCTTTGCCAAACCCCTGCTTTTCTTCTCTTTTGTATGGTGCAGTGTTCCTTGGCAAAGTCTGGGTCAAGTTGTTCCCATTCAGCAGCTTTTCACATCCTTTTTGTGTTAGAAAAATTGTCTGTACATGGCACAATGAAATAGAGAACTATCCTGCTCTTACAGTTTTCATTACAGAAACAAGACATAAAGTAGTCACAACTTTCTTTCCTTGTACACTGTGTCACTACCTGTGCTCCCCCCTTTCCCTTCCTGTAAAAGTTAAGGCATTAGTGCCAGTGTCTTTTCTAAGTTCTGTTTAAAATTATTACTTCTGAATTCCTTCTGAAATTTGATCAGGATTCAGCACTCATCACCTCTAGTCTTAAACCATTTTGTCTCGTGTAACAGTGCCCAGCAACATCTGTCCAAAAGATCTCTGGTTTGTAGCCGAGCTTGTTTCTAACCCATAGGTTACAAAGCACAACATTATTATTCAGCACATGTGTTCATTTATCCTGCACTGCACTACAGCAGCTGGAGCTGCAGGGAGATGGACAGTCCCATGGGCTTCTCCCTGCCTTTGCATGGAGGGAGAGCCTGAGCTTCAGCACTTGCACTAACACAACTTTTGCCTCACCCAGCTAGTTTGTTTATCAGATTGCAGTGCAAAATCACAAGTATTTTTTGGAAGAACAAATTCTAAGCAAGAAAGAGTCAGGCTCTCAGTAGTGTGCATGTTGCCCTGCCCTCTGGAAGAGGCCTTACCCACTTGAAGGCTGTTTCCAGTGCTCAAACAGATGAAAACTCCTCCAGGGTGCAGGTGGCACAAAGGAAGTTTATAAAATTGCCTTTCAGACACGTAACAACTGAGACATGGCACTTGTTCCACAAAGCCCAGGGGCTGAGGGCTGTGAGGAAGTGCAGGAATTGCAAAGGGGCTGCAGTGGTTTAGCTCCTGTGCCTGCTCAGGCAGAGCTGCCACCGTTGCAGGGAGTAGGGTGATCAAATGGAGCCTTGAAAGGCTTGAGGAGTGGTGATCTGTGACTGGTTGTGACTGTCTTAACGTATGGCATCAATAAAAACAAAGGGTTTTGTCATATTGGGCATGAATAAACTCAATTTAGTGTGTTTCTCATCATAGACAATGAAAAACATTAACTGAGATAGAAAATTTTCACATTTGCCCACCTAGATGCTCTAACGTCTTTCAATTTCATGTTGTTCAACAGTGCTGGAATGTGAAAAAATTCTGCTTTGTGCTTCAAGGTGAGAGACTGCTGACTGATGAAGTAGTGAGCTATTTGTATAGAGAAATATCCATCTGTAACTGTGTTGAATTTCAGTTAAAATCAATTTATAGTTCATTTCATTATTTTCTGCTTTCAGAAGTGTGACCCAGCAATTATTTCTTCTTGTCTAGTCCTTGTTTAGTTTCTTAAAAGCAAAACAAAAAAGAAACCATGCAGTACATCAATGTGCATATTTAATTCAAAGATTGCTCCTGCTTGGCCAAACCTACTAGAGCACAAAATATACTAAGAAAAGATGTCTTTCTGTATTGTTCTCATGTTGAATCTTCATTAAGATTTCATCAAAAGTCCATTAGAATCTTGTTTGCTTAGTAACTGCAACAAGAGCTGTTCTTCCAGGGGCCCAGAAAGTCTGAGGTTCTTGAAAGGCTCAAATTCAACCTACTAAGAAAAAGCTGATCAGTGTTTATTCTTTTTTCTTTTTTTTTTTCCCTATTTTTCTTGAATAACCTGACGAGTTATTTCTGTTACATTTTAGCTTGTAGTTTGTTTGCAATATATATATGCAATTATTTTTTTAGGCTCTTTTGAAAATGAAGAAACTGAGGTCTCAGGCAAGGAATTTGGTTTTGTGATGGAAACCTAACCCTCAGCTTTTACTTGATGATATTTTGTACTTATGGAATGCAGTTCATAGAGAAAAGCAGGAGGCCGAGTGTTTGGAAAGATTTCTTTTATAATATATGGGAACCTTCAGAGTAGTATATGGAGTTAGTAAAGACATGTGCCTTGAGCACTACAGAATTTGGTTAGATGATGAATAAAACATAAATAATTAAGATGAATATATAGGGCATTTTCATCTCCATGGAAGGTATGAAATAAATGTCTTTACAAAGCTGGAAAAAATAGATGTATTTGAGAACTGAAAATATGGTGTGGTTGAGATCTCAGGTTCTTCATCCTGTCTTGTGGTATCCCAAGATTCTGGTCTCTAACTGGAAGTGTGAGAATGAGAAGTTTAGGCCTTTAATCCAGCAGCTAAAAAACTGGCTGATTTTGAGAGTTATTAATCATCCTCTGGGCTATTTTGAAACTAAATTCTTTATGTCAGTTTGCAAATTGTTCATCTGCATCTAACTTACCCCACTTGTCTGCCAGGCTGTCATGATGTCTTAATACAGACCAATAATTTAAAATTCACATAGATGGATGAAAGCAGTGTGTAAGCAAGAATTTAAGTTAAGAAAGGACAGTGTTGTTGGACACAATAAAATTATGTCAAATAGAAGGAAGAGGTTTTCTGTCCATGAATAGAGAAATCTTTCAGCACTGCTTCTGACTATGCATGGACATCTCTTTCAAAAGGATTTAAATAATTATAATCCACTAGTTTTAATGCAGTGTTAGCTTTCTAAAATAAAACATCAAGAAGGCAAACATTTGCAGAGACAAAAAATATTTTTCTTCTACTACAAGGAAGAAGATCTGGAGTGGAATGTTTAGTTCAGACAGAAGGCACCAGCTAATAGCACAAATAATTAAAGAAAACTCTCTTGTAGGTGTTCAGTTACCCAGTCTTTATGAATGTCTCCTTAAGTAGATCTCTGCTTTGTAGAGCTTTTGCTTTTTGATGGTGGTGGTGTGCTAATGAGAGCTAGCTGCAGGGAAGTGTTCTGAGGGAAGGAGGAGTATTGGGGAACACTCTTTTCATCATGTAGATGGCTTTTACCGTGTGCAGCAATTAAAACTGCGTTAGTCCAGAGGTTAACAAGAAGGAAAAATCCCCAAAAACCTTCAGCTTGCCATCATATTTCAAGGGGCCCAAAAGAACAAAAGGCTGCTTCTATTTCACATGAAGGCTCTAAATCCAGTCCTTTGGGGTTTGAACAGTCTGAGCTGTTGTGAAATCAAAACCCAGTGCTTTTACTGCAGAAGAGGTAAACAATATTGGGACAGATATTAATATCCTGTAACTCGAGTGCTAAATGACTTCTGGTTTTGGCATGTTTAGATATGGCAGACGTTTAAGGAATAAGCACTGCCAAGGTCTAATTATTGCAAACTAATTACAGCTGTTGAAGTTGAAGCTCAGGAAGTGTGAAGTGCCTTCAAGAATTGCAATTCCCTGGAGATGTGATTAGCTCACAATCTCCACCCTGGTAGTTTTGTTTGGAGCCTTCTTGTGTAAGAAAAGCAGACAGGATTGACAGATATACCTTGGTTTTGTCTGAGTTTCAAATTTTCACAGGCTGATTCACCTGAGCAGAAAACCTGTGAACCAGTACAAGAATAGGGTCTTGTGTAGAAAGCTGTAGAGAAATTTTATGTCTTTACCTGGAAGTTGGGATACAGTGTTCTGCAGTGTTGTATACAGAAATGTCCATCAGTGGTTGTGTTCACTCCTTGGCTGATGGAACACAAGGGCAGCAGCCTTTTAATGCAAGCCTGTGCTTCTGCCTGTGTGAACTCAGTATTGACCTGTCTCTTTGTGCATAATACTCTTGTGCAGATGCTTGATCTCCCTGTGGACTGGGGTTTGCCAGCGCTTGACCAGGGGTTTTGTATTTGTGTGGGGTTTTTGGTCTGGTTTGCAGTCTTCTAGCGTACAGTAAAAGAACATTAAGGGTGAGGATAGAATAGAACTGTGCTATTTAACCTGTCAAAGTTACTCTTCAAACTGTTAGAGAATCAGGAAGCTTCTGAGCTGAAGGCTCCTCACATGGGACACTGATTGCCCATTTAAATTACTGATCATAAACCCTCTGCATCCTGAGAAGAGTTTACTCCAGCACAGTTACACATGCTGAGCATGTACAGACTCTTCTAATCTTTGGCCTAGAAGGAGGAGATATTTGCAATAAAGCAAATTACTAGTGTTTTATATAGAAGGAATTAAAAGGAATAATGAGAGGAAGCTAGGGGATTTCAGAGGTGATAGGAGACTGGAATTTCTCTTTGAGTCATTGCACTAGGAGCATGCTGAATTTTTTTCTCCTTGTTGCTAGCCTTGCAAGTAGGTGGGATTTAACATGAGCTTAAAAAAGCTTGAGAACAATTATTTTACCAACCTGGAATTTAGACTATCTGGTGGCTGAGTTGGAAGATGAAGTGTGGGAGCAGAATGGGTCCATGGTTAGAGAAAAATAAAGAGGACTGTGGCAGGGATAAAGATAACAATCTCCTTTATCTGGTTTTTCAGTTTTTCAAGATTTTTTCTATTGGTTAAGCAAGACAATCTATCAGACTTCAAAGCTGATTAGAAAAATCCTTCGGGACTTTTTGGTTGCTGCATAGTGCTAATATGTTTTAGAGCTGGTAACTGTCTTGGTTTTGGTTATACTGGGGCTCATGTAGTAGCTTGTATTACCCACGTGCAAGAAGGTAAATAAACCCTTGTGCAAATCAAGAATTTTTAAATAAGGTGACTCAAGATGAAGTTCTACCCTAAGCTTTCTCTTCTGGGTGACCCTTAGTGCAAAGCTGGTAGAAAGGGACATCTCTGGCCATTCAGCTGAATACAAAAATGAAAAACCAGAGGGATTGTCTTAATACCAAGAGCTGAATCAAGGTTTGACTGCTCTTTTCACTATATCTGAGGATAAAAATAGGACTAACTGCTGGAAATACTAGTTTGCTAACACAGGCTCAGCCCTTTTTCGAGTCTACAGAAACACCATCTTACTCTGAATTCAGAAAATAATTCTGTCTATAACCTTCTGGAAATAGTATCTAAAATCTAGCCTAGTCTAAAAAGGCTGCTTTAGGCTTGCTGAGCTCAATAAAATATATATTAATCAAAATATCAACTGTAATCTGAATATGGTAGGGAAACCTTGACTATCAATCTTTTTTTTTTTTTTTTTTCCTTAGTTTGATAGATGTCTGAACCCAGCAGTTGCAGCAATGTTTGATTTGTATTGGCAGTGTTATTTCTGCATGAAAGAAGTGGCTGCATTCTCTGGGGGCTGTGAGATGCTGTGTTTGTGATGTAACAGATACATGGTAGATATTAACCTCCTAGCTCTGTATCTGTTCTTCTGGAAGAAGCATTTTGGGAAACAAGGATTGGAAAAAGCTTCATGGATCAAGAAATCATGCTGGTATTGCTGTTTCATAAACTTCAAATCAAACTTTACATTAGTTAGGATTTTTGTCTTAGCTGCTGTACTTTGAAAACTTTTCAGGAATGGCATTGTTCTGAAGGGTAGAAACCTTCTAGTTTCCAGTCTGAGAGAATTCAGTTTATATGCATTTCTTCATCTACCTACTTTACCTTTAGCTTAAATCATTCTTTTAAATACCTAATCTTTATCCTGAGGGGTGCATTTATTGAGAAGAGTCATATCCTCTGATGAGCTGTTCTTTCTTCTCATGTAACAGTCTCTTCATTCTTCTGCCAGCAGCTTTTTTGTTCTTTTGCATGTTTCAATCTCACTTAACTTTTAAAAGTATGAATAACAGAATAATGACAAAGATTAATGTTTTTCAGTCTCTCCTGGAAATGCCTGTTTTGATTGTCTCTAACTGCTCATTTACTTTTTTCACAATTTTATCCCATTGGTGCCTCATCCTGTGACTGGTGACTAATATGCCCAGGTTTCTTTGTGACATCTGCAATTGATGAGCTTACAGCTTCTAGCAAAATTCCCTTTTTTTAGTCCTCTGGTGAGCTGAAAGACATTGAGAGCTGAATGTATAAGCGTTGGCCCTGTCATGTTAGTGACCTAGATAATGTTCTTAATTTTGCTTGCAGCAACTTTGTAGGACTTCTCAGTCACTTGATTTGTCTGTTTTCTTAGCTATGTATGAATTGCATTTTGAAGATGTAAACTACAAAGTCAGGACCTCCAGAGCTGCAACATCTTAAAAGTGAATTACTGGGGAAGTGTCACACCTGTCATAGTCACACCTGGAAGTGTCATATGCCTGATAATTTGCGTGAGGTGCATGGCTCATAAGAACCTTAGAGGTGCTGCCAAGGAGGAATTGAAGGCTTCTAAAGCCTCCCACTGAGGTGGCCACTCTGACTCTTTTACAACCAAGTCTGAGCATCTTCTAGACTTCAAGGAAATTCAAAGGTTTTAATTACCAGAGTTTTTGAAGGTTTATGACTGAGGACAAAGTATTATTCATTTTGTGTCTATCTTCCAATGAAACATGAAGATAGAGATATTAGCCTCTGGGTGTTGTTGGTTGTTCCAGTACCCTTTGAACTTGTGAAGAAGGGGAGAAAATGTGAACTGATGAATATTAATGAGTTTGGCCTATGGGTCCTCTTGGCTATTAGGAGGCACAGTAACTGGAGTAGAAAAAAAGAGACAACTGATGGGCAAGAAAAATTATAAAGGCATTGTAAAAGTGAGATCTGTGACAAAGTCGCTATATATTTAAATTAGTTTGTAAGCAATGTATTAGCAGGCTCGTACCTATATCACCTTCAGCTGGGGCAGCAGTGCAAATTCAGTCATGTTTCCACAAACTTCACCTAAGGCCTTTGTGAATTTTTATTAGCTGAGAATTCCCTGTGCTCTGCTGCACCAATAACTCTATCTGCCCTATAACTTAGGAACACAAGGGACAACAATGATTGAACACTGTTTGTTTAACTTATTATTGGTAGCTACCTTAATTCCCCAGAATATTACATCCCACTACTTAGCAGGCATTTGTACACTGCTGTATATTTAACAGACCTTCAGGTTATAATTTCAACAATAAAGTGCACAGCTGGGTGGCAGAGGGAAGGAGGTGATTGCCAACCAGAGTATGCTTCAAGTATTTGTTGGTTTGGTTTTTAATAAAATATTCAAGGTCAGAACCATTTTATTTTTTAAAAGAGTAGCAGAGTATCTAAGGACTCCAGGTAGGAGATGAAGATCAGGCATTTCTAAAGACTGAACCTGGTGAAATTAACCATTTCTTGTGCTAATGCCATCTGTCAGTTTAGAGAAAAGTTCAAGAGAGGAACACTCTTGGAAAAAAAAAAAGGGTTCCAACAATCCCTTCCTGCTAAGGAGAAAATGAGTACTAGTGGATGAAAGTGTTTATTGCCCACGAAGTGCCCACATGGCATGGGAAACATGGCAAGGGCTTTTGTCTCAGGGAGTTGAAAAACAAATGTTTGCCCATCAGCTTGGGAAAAATAAACAGATGGAAACATGGTGAATCTCTGATGTTGGTCTCCTCTTCACAGCAGATGAAGCTAGTGGATTTAGGGTTCTTTCCTTGGCTGGTTTGGCTTTTCTGAGGTCTGGATCAAGGATGGAGCAGCTGCTTCCAGTGCTCCCCAGTGCTTCCCCTCTGCTCCTGTGGATAGTCCTCTCTGGCCTTGGACCAAACCAAACCAGACAGTTCAGGGAAAAAAAGGTCTCAAAAGATTGTTGCTGCAGTCTCCAGGCCAGGGAAAGGGAGGAAAGCTTCTTGCCTAAGCCAACAAAAAGCCAAGCTAGCTAAGGAACAGAGAGCCCAGCCTGCCCGGCACCATGGCAGGAGTGGGGTTTGAAAAAGCCCCTGCCAGAGCCCCAAGGCTCCTCCTGCCCCAGACCCACCTCCAAGCACAGCAACCACCTCTGGGCATAGAGCAGACCACAAGGGAAGAGAAAACCCCAAGGCACCATCTTCAGTGTCCCTTGATGTATCCACAGGCTGGCAAGCTTCTAACGGGCCTGGTACCTTGGATCTGGCAGGAGGCTTCTTTGCTTAAAGGTTTTCATACACGTTCTGGAAACACTTCCCCTCATTTCTGCAATGTAGCCAACCCTTAAGCAAATGGAATTGCAGTTAAAAGTATGATGTTTGGGAATAATCTTGCCAGCAAATAATTTATCTGCTCAGGATTAGCACAATTAAACTCTGGTTGCAGGAAAACGCATTAAAACTCCCCTTCTTCAGCTCTCTTTTATTTGCTTTCAGAATTTTACATATTAAACAGCTACTCCAGTTGGTATCAGCTGAGCCCCTGAATTCTTTCCATTTTATACAAATATTTTGAAATTGAACAGAGGAACAGTGGTTTGGGTGGTTTTGGGCAGAGTGAGGGTTTTGGAACACTCAACATAATTCTTTATTCCTTTGCTGAGAACAATACCATGGAGAAGTTCTTGGCAATATGAGTGGGGTTTTCCCTCTTCTGTGTGAAATATGGTGAAATATTTGGCACAAATAGGGAAATCCAATTTTTCCAGGGCTGTGGGACAGATGCTAGTTTTGAATAACCTCCAATAAACCACTCTCAGGAGTCACATATGTAATTCTTGAAACAGACAATTCCAGCAAATAAGCCACAGTCTATCAATTAATGCTTGAAGAGTTGTTCAAGAAAATCCTTCATACAGAATGTTCTTTTGGTTGTTAGCTGAAAGGATAATTTTTCTCTGTTTAATTAAGTCAAATACATGTGTTATTTAGGAATAATGCTAAGTATTAATTTATTTTCCTTTCTCATTTTAATTATAGTGTGTACAGAAGCTTATGCAAAAAACCTGATAAACTTTTCCCTCCCTGCTCTCAGGTCCTAAGAACAGAGGAAAACTGTAGTTACTTTAGGTGAGTTGGGTCAGATTCACATCCTGAGGGAAGCCATTAATACATAAATAGACTTGCATGAATTTGCTCTAAGAAAAGGAAAAAAAGGATGGAGAAGTATATAGGTCTCCTCTACTGAATTTTCCATTATGCAGGACTTAAGGCCTTTTTTTCATAATTTCTTCTCTTATGTCACCAAAACTGCAGGAAAAACAAAAACTCTCCAACAACATTTTTAGAGAGTCAAGACATTGCTTAATTTTCTGGCCAGGATGTACCCCAGAAATCGTCTCATTTACACATAGCCCAGATGTGCAGAGAAAATCATTCCATGACACATGGCTTTTACTAGATTTTCCAGATCTTTTATACAGTCAAAACTCATAGAAACGAATTGGGTCAGTGTTATTGGGTAGTATTTGGTCTCCTATTGCTCTCCAACATCTTTCTCAGAATTCTTCAATTCTAAAGTTAATTAGATCTTCATTCTTTGATTTTCTTATCAGTCTTTTCCAGAGGAGATGTGTCCAACTCTGACAGAGGCAGAATCTAGGGTAGATGTTCAGAGATGGCCACTGGTGTTCTGTTCCTGTTCCCAGTCTGTTGGTGTGTTAAGTTCATCAGGCCTTACCTGGAGAAACAATGCCCTGAAAAAGAGCTTCAGGTCTCTTCCCTGGGACAAAGGAGAACAAACTTGGCCAAAGTTATAGAAAAAACTTTAAGCTGATGTGTTTTCTGACACACAGAGAAAAGCCATATTGTAAGACCCTTAGTGAAACAGAGCAACTTCTGGGTGGTTTAACTGAGTAGCTCCACAAAGTTTCATTTTGCCTCTTGTTTTGCACTCAAGCCAAGCTCCAGTTTCACTAAGGAACACGCTGGCAGGCCTGTATTGTCAAACAGATGAAGTTTCATGATGTTTCATCCTCCATGATGTTCCTTGCTATTTCTTGGATGCCAAGGTTCAGGTGTCCTCTTTGGGTCAGTGTCTGAGATCAGTTTCCCCATTCCTTGCAAAGCTGTTGTAAATACACCTCTAATAAAAGTATAATCTATCTGGCTCTAGGGAGCATCATCCAAAGAATATTGATTTACTTCTGAGAAAAGACAATGTTAGAAGTATGCCACTATGCCTTGCTGCATTGTCATGCTTACATGAGACATGAAAAATTATTATTTATAGGGAAATTGCGCAGTCGAAACTGTTCAGTACCACACAGCCACTATGAATGCTCCTGCTCTGTAAATCACCAACTGCAAATTACTCTAAATGACACTGAAATAGTGAAGTTCAAAACCTGGCATGATTTATGCAAATCTTTCAAGTGCTTATCACGTATTAAACACCACAAGATTTCTGTGTGATATCTTTATTTGAGCTGCAAGCTTTATTTCAGTGTCAATAAAGAAGAAGAATTTTCATTCCACAAGAATTGAACATAAATTGCTGGTATAGAAACTTTTCACTCTTTGATTATTGTAGAGAAGGTGTCAGAGACTGAAATACTTCATGCCTCAAACATTGATATAAAAGAGTTCTGCCCATTATAGCAAAAACTGTATAAAGAAGCTACAACCAAAGAAGCCTTCCTGAACATACCTGGCTGGAGCTTTGGGCTGTAAGTTTAGCTGCCTACATAACACTACCTATAGGATAGAATCCTATGGAACCTGGAGAGGATCAATGGAGTATCATTGGGATCCAAGGAGTGGTGGTATTTTCTTTATTCTGTCTCTGTCACTGTCACTCTCTTTTTGTTCCCCCCCCCGCCCCTATTTTCTATTTTTCTTTCTTTCTCTTTATCTTTATCTCTCTCATATGTGCTATCAAATAAAATCCCTACTATTGCCACTGGCATAAGGTCTCGTTTGCACCTTTATACATCAAAAAAAAAAAAATCTGACATGGAAATGGGTACGTGACCCCTTCTATAAATCAATGTCAGTCTTGCAGAGTGTTTTGATTTCCTGGTAAGGTGATTTCATCATCCCAGTGTTCATGAATCTCACCTGTCTCTGGATGTTGTGTGAACTTAAGGGCTCCTTTAACAGGAAGGGTGCCTATTATGAGAATTGCTTAATGTGCTACCTCATGGAAATGGAGCATGATTCAATTAGTCCTGCATTACAACTGTGGGGGCAGCATTTGCACTGGCAATGTCTCCCTTTGTGGCCTAAGATGAGAATTAAATCACAGGGAAAACCTTTTTTTTCATTAGATAATTATTAAGTGGCTGTCACGATTTCAGCAACATTGGGTTCTGTAAATTGTATTGTAAAGGCCACTGATGCTTTGGCCAAAAGAAGAAAAGTCAGTTTGAATCCAGTTTTGAAATTTCTGACCCCACAGGAAATAGGCATATAGCTAATGTGAAATCCTTATTACCTCTGTTTGCTTAATTATAGTTTTAATAAAATGGATACTTATTAGCTACAATATTTAAAGTCTATTTTTTAAAAAATTGCATAAAAATGAAATCTAGTTATGGGGCAAAGAAAGAGAAAAGTTTTCTGTAAAGACAATAGGGTTGTTTTGGATTATATATATATATATATATATATATATATATATATATATTTGAGAAATAAGATAATTGTATTTGCAGTTGAGTAAGTGCAAATATTTTAGATTTGTTAAGCGCACCTTTGCATTGCAGTGCAGATAGATGGACTCTTCCATTTCATTAGTATTCTGGGTGTCTGGGATGTGCCAGCTAAATGCAGCCATCCTTTGGGAGCTTGCTGTAGCCATAGCAACTGGGCTGCAGTCTCAAAGAGCCGCGCAGCTCTGACATCTCTGCAGCACGAGGTGCGCGCTCATTAATCAATGCTCTGCTTAACGACCACGGGAGACATCGCTCGCTGGGCAGCCTAAGGAAACTCGGGGATGGTTTGCAGTCAGTTCATCTGGCTGCAGAATTTGCTGGTGGTTTGAGAGGTCAAGTCTTGCCTGCTGTGGTTCCTCCCCAGCTGCCAGCGCTGGAGCCGGTCCTGCCGGGCAGCTCCAGCTCTGGTGGGAGCGCAGCGGAGCCGTGTGAGCCCTGCAATGAGGCACAGGCTGTGACACTTCTCATAGCTTGTGGAATCTCTGCAAGTCTGTACAGGTCATCTCAATGTGATCTGGGCGAGGCTCGAAGTACAGAGATAAGGCGCTGTGGTGACAAGAGAGTCATAAAACTGAGTAATATTTGAGTTACCTAATTCCTTTGAATTCATTTGGAAGTCCCAGATGAAATGCAGTTCATTTTCTCATTGCTTATGATGAAGTCCAAACTTTAATCAAAAGGAACTCACTGGAATTAACTCTACAGGATTTTGACTCTCAATTGGATCTCAGCACCAGTGCTTATAAAGAGAGAAAAATGAAATGGCATCACGAAGACAAAATGGTTATGGCCTACCAAAGAATGATGGATGAAGGATTAGAATCATTGATGCCTTGTGAAGGCTGACCTGGAACAGAGACTAGATAGAGCTAAAGAATAAAGTAGGGATTTATTAGGAGGCCTCAACAGATCCACCTTGGGCAGCACAAGAGCCCAGCCAGGGCTGCACCCAAGATGAACCAAATTAATCACAAAATGCACGACCACTCACAGGGTCTTTCACTTCTATAAGTTCTGCTCCATTTGCATATTGGAGTTAATTGTCCAATTCCAGCTTGAGCCCATGCACTCCCATCCTTCTTGTTTTCTCTCCTCAGCCCACAGTGTTTGTGCTCTTGGGCCTGAGATTTGAATCATTTGTCCTTGGTCCCCAGCTAGCAAAGGAATTGTTTTGTCTCCCTACTCTTATGAAGAGAGCTCACAATCCTCTAATGTAAAGCCCAGACCCACACACTAAAGCAGCTCAGAACCTGAAAAATATAAAAGTTAAAACCTGAGGCATCATCATAATGAAAAATCTTGATCTCTTAGGAAAAAAAAAGTCTTATATCAGTGAAAGCCAGTATGTATCAGAAGTCTATACTGATGCAAAGACAAAGCCATAAAAATAATTTGCATTTCATGGAATGATGCGAACAAAATATTCTGGAAGCTGAAAAAATATCTCAAGTAATAATGACAAATGTGCCAAATAAAGGTAGTGTGATTAAAAAAGGATAACTAATGCCAAGTTAGCTAATAAAATCGGCTATGACAAATGTGCAGCTGGTTAAAAATTAAAGGAAATTATGCAAAATAGATTTTATCCAAACATATTTATTTTCATGTGAAAACCTTATGTAGTCTGAAAAATATGATCAAGAACATTTACAATTTGAATGTTTTGTTTTTCCAGGCCAAATTTCCTTTCTTTAAAATCCTAATCACTAAAAAAGTTGATCTATAGAGATAGATAAAATTCCTTGTACATTTTATATATGTATATGTATGTATGTATGTAGTTGTGGCCCTGCATCTGTTAGAGGCTTACCCTTTAAATCGAGTAAAGTTGTTGTCAATTATCTTGAACCCAATTAGGCAGAATCTGTAGTCTCCAGAAAGAATTGAAAAATGAACAGCAGAGTGGAAAACATATTTGCTATCAACACATTTTCTATCCCTTCCCTGACAAGACTGCAATGTATTTTCATTAAATATTTGCAAGACATTTAAATAAGAGGATTAATTTAATTCTGAAGAACTGGTCCTTCCTCACAAAAGGATTTGTACTTCTTAAGGTTCTGCTCAAGAAAAATTAAACCAATTTATATCAGGTTTAAATCACAGAAGCATCATTAGCACAAGCATACAAATCTGATAACTTTCTCCTTTTTGCTGGCATAAATGACTGGCTGAAGTTTGGGGGAGATTTGTGTAAAAGTTCCAAGAGTTGTGTCAAAAAGTTTTTCATTGAGTAAGAGATGTAGTTTCCCCTAGACCAGGTCAAAAAAAATCACAGCAATAGTGTGGCTTTGCAGCCCAGTTTCTCCCAGTGTCTCCTTGCAAACTGTAAGGCTGCATTTATATCTGCTTGAATCTTCTAGTGAAGTCCACCTTCTGTGGCTGAAAGCTGACTTAACAAAGGCTGTGAAAATCTTATACCAGATTTCATTGGAAGTAGTGTCATGTTACTAATTCCAAACCTTACCTGGCATATTAAATTATGTTGGCATTAAAAAGTATCTCTATTTTCACTAAAATCAGTTTTCTAATAAATCACCCTATTGGCCTTTTTAATCTTTTTTCTTCTTTTAATATGGTGTGCTGAGAAAACTGAAGTGTCAGTCTTAACAGCTGTTAAGTGGTTTATTTGATTAGGCCTGCACAGTTTTATTGAAAATATAAGACCTGCACAGTTTTATTGAAACCACAGTGACATGAAGATCAATTAAGTCGAAATCACATTTTTTTATTTGAGTTTGATTAAATAGAGTAGGTGATATTGTAAATAGTTTGATTTTGATTTTATTTCTGAAGGCAGATGCATTGTTGTTTTCAATATGGTTATTTCAGTGCCTGAGACAGATGTTGTGTAGGCACAGAAAGCTACACTTGCTGTTCCAATGTCAGCATAATTATCCTTTAAGAAGACATTGTAGTTCTTTTAAAATCGTTTCCATATATCTGCAGGAATCTGCAGAACTTCCCCTGTCCTTCAGATTTGTAATAATCTTTCTCAGTAAATCTTGCTTATCTTTCTTTGGGTCAGTCTATTTCCTCTCGGTAGAAAAAGTCTGCTGTTCTAATGCAATTGTTAATGAATGAGCTGCTTTTAAGCAAGTTCTGTTTTTCAGCTGTAGATGTTTTCATATCTAGTAGATGTCTGAGAATTTTGAGCACAATTCTTTCAAACCAACAAGAAGCAGAATTCCAGGTCTGGAGCTGAGTCTAGCAAATGCTGTACTGAATCTTATCAGGCATTTAAAGACATGAGCAATAGTGTTTGTTTGGATGGCTGGTGTGAGACAGGGTAATTGTAAAATCCTCTTCAGGATGTGGGGGCCCAAAGCATCCATAAAATGATCTGGAGGCCTTGAGCCAGAAAGTCTTTGAATATAAGCCTAAGTCTAATGCAGTGACTTCAGCAAAAAAGGCAAATCCTTTGCATTTATCCCAAGAAAATTTTACAGCACTTAATTTTATACAATCAGTAAATGCTTTACCACTTCTTGCTCCACCTCCTCATTGGTGTAAGAAACAATACAACTCTTCCTTCATCCCCATCTCCACACACAACAATCAGTTAAACACACTTGCACAGTGCAAGGTTTCCTCTGCCTAATTTACACATTAAGGTGATTTCTGAGGATGGCAGCTAAATGAGGGCAGGTGCTGTTGCTAGTGTTGTCAGCAGCTAGATAATTTGGAATTAAATCTGAGTTATCAGTAGCTCTGTATCCTAACTCTCACTCACTGAAATAATGCTTGGATAGGATACATGTTAATCACATTTTTTCCCACAAGATATGTCATGGCAGCCTCATTTTCAGTTTTTGTCACAATCAGAACATCTCTCATAGTGCCTGTTTTCAAGATAAAAATTAAGCATGTTTATTACAAATATTCTATGCAATATTAAGTAATTTTTATTAGACAAAATTTTACTCTCTGCACATAAATAAGAAAATGTAAAAAAAAAAGTATACTGAAGTGCAGAAATGTCTTGGTAATATAAATTCTTACATTAAACACTACAAGTAAAAATAGAGACATTAAGAAAATTTAGTGCTATCCTGTGTTTTAAGACTATTACTCCTGTTATTTCATTATCATAGCTATCAGGCTAAATTACCAGAATATTGCCTTTGCTCTTTGGAAGTCCCATAGGTCTTAGATTACCTTCAGAGATGAGATCGTATTCCCTTAACTTCCAATAGAAGTTATTTAAACAGCTACAAAATAATGCTTTGAATTCTCAATAAGTTTCTTCTTTCTGGTTTTGCTTGCTGATTATGCTTGCTGTTGCGCTATTTTTTTTTCCTGAGAAGTCGTAATCTAAACTGAATTCTGGCATTCTTTTACTAGCACAGACATGTTTACAACTGTTGCCTAATGAAATCTAGGACAAAATATGAAGAAAATTAATTATCCACTAATGTGAACTATCTGCAGCTAATTCAAATTACTTCTTTCATCAGTTCCCAGACCTTCTAAAGAAAAAATACTAATTTTTCTAGACATCAGGTGTCTAGCACGAAAGACTTTCTAATTAATTAGTCCTTTCTTAATGTTTACATCTGAGATAATTAAAGAATAATGTCGTAAAGAATGTCCAGGAAGATGAAGAGTTTTAGAGTTTTTCTAAAGCAGTATTTTTGCAGACAGTAAGATAAATTGAAGAGTTATCTGCACACGTTTGCTTGAAATGATTCCCTTTTACTTTTATGTAATTCACAGCCGTGAGATGTTAAAATGCTGATCAGAGGTGTGTCATTGCAGCAAATAAAGCCTTTCTCTTGGTTCTAATGTAGGATATATTCAGATTCTTTTATTTATACCTTCAAATACTGCTGGAGTAGCATTTCTATTGGAAGCACCATTCTATTTACCAGAAAACACCGAGAGCAATGTCAGTGTCTGGTGCTGCCTCCCGTGGAGGCCAGCGAGCACAGACTGGTCCTGCCAGTCTGGTTTGGTGCTGTGCCTCTCCACAGCTGCTCTGTGTGCAGGGATGGGAGGGGACTGAGCAGAGGCAGGCTGGAATGATGACAGTTTTCCATATTTCCACAGTGAAGATGTACACAGGCATGAGGCCAGAGCCTGGGGAGCATTCACACTGTCACAGTGCTACTGCAGCCACTGACTGAGTCCTGTTCACGGGGCACAGCATATCGATGTCACTGATCAGGCAAAGCAGGGAGTTGAGGCAGTAAAAATGGATCTGGAGGCAAAAGATGATATAACTAAGGAAGAATGAAATGTTTAAGAACACAGAGATGTGAAGAGTAATAAAAAGGTACTTCTCCTTAAGGGAAATTTATTTTTTAGAAGAATAATCTAAAAAATCAGAATCAACTCTTATGACTGAAGCTAATGAAACCACTGAAAAGTAATCACTGCCTAGGGAGGCAAAATTATGCTGTGTGAAATTAAACTAGAGTGTTTCTATTTGCCTTTGTGTTGCATGCCTGCATAAATTATAAATTTTCTATATGATATGATTTACAATTATCAAATTCTAGATAAAAACACAAAGCATATAATTTTAAATTATGGTTGTATATATGGTGGAAAGAGATACCAAATTAATTAAGATGTTAGTTTGAATTATTTATATTGTAAAATAGCATGCTTTCTGCTGTCTGTAGCTATTTTACAGCATATATAGATGACAGCATTTTGTAAAATTAATTAGTAAGGAGTTAGTTTGAAAACTACCTCAGGTTTCTACGATTATTTTAATCACAATATGAAATATAAAAAAAAAATCATCCTGTCATATCTTACAATGTTTATAGTTCTACAGAAGAAGGGAATTTTACTTTGCTTAATATTATCAAGAAAGATTGTCCTATGTCTTAGCTCTAGTTAAAGGTTTATCTCTGGACTGATTGAACTGCAGACCCACTTTTGCAAGATTGCCATTAATTTTTGACAGACTGCCAAACAGAGAACCTCAAGATAAGATTACCTTTGTTTTCATATTTGAATCTATCTAAATTCTCCTTTAAAAAAATCAGTTTTAAAGAATTAGTGAAACTTTCTCTGTATTCACTTAATGATTTTCTCATGCAGAGTTACAATAGAAAAATTCCATAGTATAGAATATTTGGTGAGTTGACATTTGGTATTCCCACAATAGCAGTGATCTGGCACTGCCACAAGTTGTTCCCTTCATCATTCCTTACTAAGACCCCCCAACCAGGCAGTGATTACATTTCAGTGGTTTCGTTGGCATCAGCCACTTTATGTGCTGGATTTGCCTTTCCTGATGGCTTTGGAACAACCCCATTCTCCTCCCTCTATCAGCCTCCACATGCTCAACAGGCCTGTTGATGGCATCCCCTCTGTTCATGGCATCCCCTCTGTTCATGGCATCCCCTCTGTTCATGGCATCCCCTCTGTTCATGGCATCCCCTCTGTTCATGGCATCCCCTTTGCAGCAGCGAAGAGGAGCAGC